>VZZY01012588.1:299-31063 GCA_013400335.1 Eurystomus gularis | reverse complement strand
GGTGTTGATCTCTTCTCCCAGATTACNTCTCTTCTCCCAGATTACTGATAGAACAAGAGGAAATAGCCTCAGGTTGCATCAGGGGAGGTTTAGATTAGATGTTAGGAAGAAATTCTTTACTGAGAGAGTGGTTGGGCACTGGAACTGCCTAGGGAGGTGGTGGAGTCACCATCCCTGGAGGTGTATAAAAACCAAGTAGATGAAGCACTTGAGGCTGTGGTCTAGTGGCTAGAGAGATGTTAGGATGAAGGTTGGACTTGATGATCCTGGTGGTCCTTTCCAACCATAATGATTCTATGATTCTATTCTATACAGCCAAGGCTGCCCCCAACTTTAATATCCTCCACCAGCCCCTCTTTGATTGCCAGTACTAGGTCCAGTACTCAACCCTCCTTGTTGGCTCCTCCACCTCCTGAGTAAAAAAGTTATCATCAATACACTGGGGGAACCTCCTGGACCATACACGCCTGACTGTGTGGCTTTCCCAGCAGATATCAGGGTGATTGAATTCCCCCCTGAGAACCAAGGCCTGTGATTCTGAGGCTACTTTCAGTTGTCTGTAGAAGGCCTCATCAACTTCCCCGTGCTGATCAGGTAGTCTGTAATAAACACCCACAACTGTGTCTCACATATTATCCTGCCCCTTAATCCTTACCCACAAGCTCTCAACTTGCTCTTCATCCACCCCCAAGGTGAGCTCAATACATTCCAGTTGCTCTCTCACATAAAGAGCAACTCCACCACCTTGCCTTGCTGGCCTATCTTTCCTAAAAAGGACAGAGTCATCCATGACAGCATTCCAGACATGTGAGCCATCCCACCATGTCTCAGTAATTGCAATGAGATCATGGCCCTGTGACCGCACACAGATCTCCAATTCTTCCTTTTCATTCCCCACACTGTGTGCACTGGTGTATAAGCATTTCAGGAAAGGAGTTGAGCATATAGCTTTCACCCTTAAGGAGTGGAAGGCCTTCTGATTCTCAGAAATAGTAGCACCCTGCCCCACAAGTACTGAGCTACAACACCCAAGCATCGCTCTGGCAAGCCCAGTTACAACCCCATCCCCCTTTGAATTTAGTTTAAAGCTCTCTTAATGAGCCCTGCTAACTCTTGTCCTAGCACCCTTTTTCCCCGGTGGGATAAGCTTTTCCCATCCATTACCAGCAGGTGGGATAAAGACTTGCTTCTCTCTGCATCTAAATACATACTGTAGAATACTGATGTCTTCGGGGTCCTGACCAGGAACCAGTTCAAACCTACTCCCTCTCCTTCTGTTCTGTGCTTCCATATTTCTTTCCCGTGAAACTGAAGTTCTGGGATAGGAAATATGATGGGAAGACTGCAATCTTGCCTTGATATGGAGTTGAGATACAACAAAAACAGGGACATAAAGACAAGGAGGTCTGAAGTTTCTTTGCTCAATTACTTCAAATATATGATTGATTTCAGTAAACCCCATGGATGGGCTCTAAATCACCAAGACAGATTTTAGGACTGAAACTTTATTTAGCCTCAGTTGGACCTCAAGTATATTATTTTTAGAAAAGTGAAGCTCAAATTGCACTATAAATTTCATACAAATCACAAGGTTATTAAACCAAAGTAGACAATAGTGGTTGTACTCAGTTCTGGAGAAGCTCCTCGCTACTTTCTTCTCCTATTTCATGCCACTTTTTCTGTATAATTGAAGGACATGGTGAATTTTCAAGGCTGTACAATGACAGGTGAAATCTAGAATGCTGTATAGAGCAGCCTCACCAAAATTACTGAGTCCTGATAGATATTGACCATGAGTCACTTATGACAACTGTTCTCTTAGGTCCAAGGAACCAGATACCTCATCAGTTCCTATGACATAATTCACCAGTAGTTTCTGCCAATAGCCATGTTTGCTGCTAGTTGTTCCCAGTAACCATGTTCTGTTTACATTGCAGCTGATCTGCCAGCAATGGTTTTGCTCTGCCACTGCTTTAGGCTGTAATTTACTGCAGATCTTTGGGAAAGATACATTGATAAGCAAGATCCAAGCATCAGCCTTAAAACAACATACAAGTTTCTTGAGTAATCTTTCCTATCTTGTCAAAAACACTCAGACTCTGACCAAAATTTATTTATTCAGTCTACTAAATGCAACAATTGTGAGAGAACTCCCTATATTGTGGGTACTGTTTCATTCTTGCATTTCATGGCATATAGTTCTTTGATTTCCTTCAATGTTCATTGTTTTCAACAGAGACCTACACAAAATATTACAAATATACATGTAAAGTCTCATCTCTTCCTGTCACCTTTCTAGTCAACCCTTAGGTGCAACATATTGCAATATGTATTTTACGTTAGCGCGGCTTAAATTATACTTATTTGTGTGAAGTGCCATGATGAATGCTGCAAAGGAACAAAGCATATCATGCGCCTCAAAATGACTGGAACTGTTGCCAAGAAAACAGCAGATGTTCACTCAATTGACAGTAAGAAAATTGATCTTCAAAATTTAGAGAACTTATTTCAGAGAATTTATGAACTTTTACTGGGGATTTTGGAGTCAATGTGAACTGAAAGACGAGAGACTTGTTCTATTTTTGTTTTGTTGTGACTTGCTGTGTGGTCTCTAAGCAGTCACTTCACCTTTCTCCGTCTCCATTTCTCATTTCACCCTTTGTCTCCTGTCTTTAGAATCTAAGGTCTTTGCAAGAGTCTATATTACACATTTGTAGCACGCATAATGAAACCACTGCAATATAAATAATAATTATAATGAGGCCAATTTTAACTCTGCCCTCTGCAGACAAATGAAACAAAATTCCTCATTTTCTGTAATTTCAGAAAAATTACTTGTTATTAATGTTCTTGTGAACACAACAGGAAGAACTGGAGACCAATCAGGCTCATGTCTTCATTCTATAAACTTTTTGGCTGGTTTTTGTGAAATCAACTCACAGCCAAGCTGGAGTCCAACCAACCAACAGAAAAGACAGACTTTTAATCAGGCTTCTCTACAATGGAACACATCCATTTGATAAATGAACTAATTAAGCAAATGAATAAGTATAACCTAGCACTGTGAATGACATTTATAACTATGAAAAAGCTTCAGCTCCACATTAATAGTTCTAGAAACCCAGAGAAAAGGATAGAAAAAATACAAGTTCAATTCATGAAGCACATTTATGTAAATGGAGTTTTACCATGGCTAGTGGTCCAGTATAATGTGTGTGTATAAAGATGGCAAGAAGGCGAGAACTCTGAAATAAGGTTATTCCACTTCTGAGGTTTGGGTTTTTTTTTTAATATCAGCCATTTCAGTGACTGCAGAAAGTAGCAACGACTCCTGCTTTTTTTGAATGTCTTTTTGTAAAAGCAAGTGGAATGTCACAGCATCTGTATCCTCACCTTTCATTGACTATCTCAAATCTATGTTTAATGTCTCTACAAAAAAGCTTGTACGATACAGAAAAGGGGAGGAGAATGAGAAAAACAACTCAGACTCAGTTAAATGCAGCATTGTAACCTCAGGTGTACTTTCCCTGCTTTGTCTGTTTAGACATTTCTAGGACTGACCTGACAGCTTTGGAAACAATGGAAGGCATCTCACTGATGCTTGATGTTGTTCTTTCCCAGATGCAAGACTCTACGCTTGGCCTTGTTGTTCATTAAATTTCTCCCTCCCCAACTCTCCAGCCTGTCGAGGTCTCGCTGAATGGCAGCACAGCCTTCTGGTCTGTCAGCTGCTCCTCCCAGCTTTGTGTCATCAGCAAATTTGCTGACAGTGCACTCTGTTCCTTCATCCAGGTCGCTGATGAATATATTGAATAGTACTGATCCCAGTACCGACCCTTGAGGGACTCCACTTGATACAGGACTCCAACTAGACTCTGTGCTGTTGACCAGAACTCTCTGACATCTTTCCTTCAACCAGTTCACTATCCACCTCACTACCCAGCCATCCAGACCACACTTCCTCAGTTTATCTGCAAGGATGCTGTGGGAGACTGTGTCAAACGCTTTACTGAAATCAAGATAAACCACATCCACTGCTCTACCATCATCTATCCACCTGGTTGTCATCATTAAAGGCTATCAGGTTGGTCAAACATGACTTTCCCTTGGTAAAATCATGTTGACTGCTTCTAATGACCCTCTTATCCTTGATATATCTAGAAATAGCACCTTCTGTTTTGGGTGCTGTTCTTGCACCCTCCTTCTTGCCTGTTTTGAAGACTGGAGTGACATTTGCTTTCCTCCAGTCCTCAGGCACCTCTCCTGTTCCCCACAACTTAACAAAGATGATGGAGAGTGGCCTAGCAATGACCTCCACCAGCTCCCTCAGCACCCACAGGTGCATCACATCAGGACCCATGGACTTATGGATGTCCAGATTGCTTAACTGGTCCCTAACCCAGTCTTCATCCACAAAGGCAAACTCCTTTATCCTGGCTTCCATTGGGGCCTCAAGGGTCTGGTGCTCCTCAGGACAGCCTCCAGCAGTATAGACAGAGGCGAAGCAGGCATTCAGTAACTCCACCTTTTTGTGTCCTCTGTCACCAGGGCCCCCACCTCATTCATCAATGGGCCTACATTGCCTCTAGTGTTAGTTTTATCTGCAATGTACTTGAAGAAGCCATTTCTGTCCTTGATCTCTCTTGCAAGGTTTAATTCCAAGGAGGCCTTAGTTTTCCTAATTGTTTTCCTACACCCACTGACAACAGTCTTATATTTCTCCCATGTGGCCAGCCCTTCCTTCTATGACCTGTAGACTCCCTTTTCTTCCACTTGAGTTTGCCCAGCAGTTCCGTGTTTAACCATGTGGGTCTCCTGGTTCCCTTTCTTGATTTCCTACCTGTAGGGATGCTCTGATCTTGAGCTTGGAAGTAGTGGTCCTTGAATGTTAACAACTACCTTGGGCCCCTTTACCTTCTAGTACCCTGTCCCATGGGATTTCCCCTAGCAATTGCTTGAAAAGGCCAAAGTTCAGAATAGCGATTCTGCTTGGTATTCTGTTCCTGCCACACAGGAGCCTGAACTCCACCATCTCATGGTCACTGCAGCCAAGGCTGCCCTCAGCCTTCACTGCTTCAATCAGACCCTCCTTGTTAGTGAGTATGAGATGCAGTAGTGCTCCTCTCCTAATTGGCTTATCCACCATTTGCATCAAGAAGTTATCATCAATGCACTGGAGGAACTGAGAATGGATGGCTGAGTAGGTCTTCCAGCAAATATCTGGGTAGTTAAAATCCCCCATGAGAACTAGGGCCTGTAATTGCGATGCTGCTATCAGCTGCCTGTAGAAGGCCTCATGAGCTACCTCGTCCTGTAATAGACACCCAGAACAGTATAACCCATGCTAACCTGCCCCTTAATTCACACCCTCAAACTCTCAACTTGCTCCTCATCTGCCCCTGGACAGAACCCAATACATTCTAGTTGCTCTCTCACATAAAGAGCAACTCTACTACCTCGCCTTGCTGGCCTGTCTTTCCTAAAAAGGACATAGCCATCTGTGATCACATTCCAGTCATGTGAGCTGTCCCATCATGTTTCTATAATTGCCACCAGATGATAAACCCTTGACCACACACAGATTTCTAACTTCTCTTGCTACCATGTGGCCTGCTCCCTTCGTAGCCATGTGGACCCCTTGAAATGGTGGGTTTCTCTAAAACAGTGCATATATTTGTATGTATATATACACACACCAGAGGAGAAGGGTATCCATCAGGTAACCAAAATCGTACAAGGAGGTAAGAGTTTGTTCTTGGAACAGAAAAATTGAGTTTGTATTGTGATGATAACAAATACTATATGCTGCTCATGGCTGTTTAATCTTCAGATGCTTATGCAATTGATAATGGGTTTAATTTCAGTGGTATTTAATGAGGTGCTTCTTTTCCTACTTTAATTATTACCTTTTAGTGATTTTTTTAATTTTATTTAAGGCATCGTACCTATATTAACAACTTGTGTGACAGTATCTGTTCCCAGAACCATTTTTTTTTCATTATGAGATTAAGGGTCATCAGTGGGTTATTAGCCAGGAACAGAAACCTAGTTAGTGAAAGCCTCTGAACTGAACCTGTTGAAAAATTGTTATGAAAATAGAAAATTGACCTAAAATGGGAGCAAGAAAAAGAAGAAAAAAACAAACCACCAAAAAGTACAGACTTTCTAGCTAGCAAAGAACAGTTTTGTCCATTGTACACTCATTCTAAGCATGTTTTTATTCTCACAAATATGCAATGAGATACTGAGACCCTCATACAGTGCACAGGCAGGTACTGTGAAAAGTGCTCTAACCACACTTGTTTTTTTACAGTGTGTGATCATGAGTGCTCCTGAATTGATTTGTCAGAGTTTGTGAGGAAACATTAACAAATTTAGCTTGAAAGGAAAAAGCTGCTGGTTTTTGTGCCATATTCAAGCAGAAGGCTGACCATGACTGGATCTCATCATAATGCTAAGGCAATATAGTATTTGTCCTGGTTTGAGATAGTACTATAGTTAAAAAAGGTAAATCCCCCAAATAATAACAGTTTTGACACAACAAATTACACTTTCAAGAGTGTTTTGGATTTTGGTGCATCATTACTTTATTGGGGTTTTTCCCATTAGCTTTATTTACCTTATCCATTTTCCATATATCAGCCCTGCTTGTCATCTGATTCAAACCTGTATTTTGTCCACCCTATCAATGCAGCACAGTATTAGGGGAAACACCAAGCACGAGGAAGTAAGAGCTCTGGAAATGTAGGAAACCAGGGTTTAGAAACTGCAATTAATTACAGCAAGCAGTAACAGAAAGAAGGCAGAATTTAAATCATTCTTCAGGAAGAGACTATGGTTGCACAGATAATACATTGTTAAGATTCACTTACTTCTATGATATGTCAAATCTTTTACTATTGACTTTACAGTAATGTATTAGTATAGTGGTAACCTGTTGAAACAACTGCAGCAAGTAGAGTTTGTTGTGTGGTTGACAAATACAATTTTAAAGCAGGTTAAATTGAGTGTAAAGGTGTTTTATGGGTTATTAGCTACACTAAATGCATGAGTATGGGAAATTAAAAACAGTTCTGTTAAAGCCACTTGCTACATATGAAATAATGACTCTCTGTGGTTATCCTGCAGAACCTCCTGTAAAGTAGTAACACATTCATAAAGTACAGCTGTGTAATAAACAATTCTCAATTATGGTAGTTTGGAAAAGTGGTAAGGACCTCTGACACAGTTACAAGTTCTTCAGACAAACTGTAGGCTATTGCATTTACATATCTTGTATTTCAGATTATTTAGTAACTTTATAATGTGGATGTCCTCATTAAGCCTATGAGGTGAAATGTACACATATGGTATGACACAGTTTGTCGCTGTTCATTCTGAGATATATATTTATATTAGAATTAAAACTAGCTGCAAGTTCACTTTTGACTCCTTGTAAGTTGTTTTTTTCTTTAGAAATCCTTTTTTTAAAATGAAATCCTTGTGCTCCACTGGCTGTAGAAGTGAAAAGAAATTAGGAAGCTATTTTGGTGCAAGTCGTCCTCTATTCATGAAGTTCTGTTTATTTCCTGGGACATCCTAATTTTCAGAAAGAAAATAACCATCACACCTTGAACAATAAGTTTTCTTTTTTAGTGTTATTTAGTTTCTTTTCTTTTGTACTATCTGTCCAGTAGCCAGTGTATCAGGTTATGCTAATCTCTGTTGTATTTTTTTCTGAAAGAGGCCATGCCATAAAACTGAGGGATAGGAAGTAAACATCGTTCTCTCTGCTCAGTGTCTCTGTGGTCCCCTAACACCTGTGTCAGAGGTTCCTTGTGTAAAATTGCATTAAGTTAAAGTGGGTAGTGTAGAGAAATCAGAGTGGGAAACAATAAAAATGTGTTGCAAGCTGAGAGCAATGTTCTTTGGGGAGAAAGAAAGCGAATGTAAAATGCTAGGCAAAGTCACTCAGAAATTTCAAGACTGCTGTGATGCATCTAATAATATCACAGGGGAAAGGCGTTTTCTTTACAAGAAACAAGCTGCCAGTTGAGACTATTAGCCATCCTGTTAGCCCTACATAATAAAGCTAAATCATGTAAGCTGTACAGATAACAGAGGGACCAACAGAGACAAATTATTTGTGATGTAACTAATAACCAGGTTGAAGCTGAATTATTGTGAGAAATTGACTATACTTCAAGAGAGCAGGGCATAGTTTGCAAGATTAGTGAAAACTGGACTTCCCAAATGAAAGCAGTCAGAGAAATGAAGCGCATCTTGTTGTGAACACGCATTGATTCATAAAGACAAAATACAGGGGTAAATGAATGACAAAGAACAGATTTGTTGCTAATAAATATGGAGGCAATCATAGCACAACACAATTGTCCAGTGCCAAAGACACAAAGTCATGGCAACAAATACAGCCATCTCCTGCAGACATACATCATTTTCTGGACAAGTTATAATGTACAAAACTAATTTTTTCTTTTTGCTTTACATACATAGAGTTGGATGACAAAGCTATGGTGACATCAGTAGTTTTCACAGATCTCAAAACAAGCTATTTTCTTGATTAAGAAAAGTGACAGAACAAAGAATATTGGAGGTCAGCATAGCGTGACTGCAGGGAAGATATGGAAAAGATTATATTTGACCAATGTTAATTTTTAAAACTATCTCACTTTGCATAGCAGAATCAGTTGGTGGTTCTATTTTTTTGCACTATGTTTTACTTTTTTACAATTTAAGTCTCATATATATTCTGTATTTGGTTCGGGAATCCACAACAGTCATTGCTGCATACTGGCTTTTGTCATTGGGCAATCTTTTCTAACTTCTTTTATGCTAATAAATAAAGCATAATCTCTTTCTAACTTTCATACATATCACATTTTTGTGCCATTGCTAATCTGTATAGGATGAACTTTTACCAAACTCCAAAGATAGATACAAGTTTTCTTCAGGGTAAGAACTGACTGTTCTGAAGCCTGCCAGTTTTATTCTATTCTTTTCTTTTTTTTTATTGAGCCAACTCTGCATTGTAGAGTGATTTTTACGCAGAGTATCCCAAAAACCTCACTCAAACCAATAATCATGTGTTGATAGGTGAAATTAGTTTCAGAATTATAATGAAGCTCAGCAGCTGGGAGACAGACAGCTCATCTGAAGATTAAATGAGAAAAATTGCCACTTTTGCTGGTTCCTTTAGAAACTCATTTACATTCTGTCAGCTCCCATTAGGAATGGGAACTGTGAATATTGAGGGAAATATGCATTAATTCAGTGCTGAAATGGCCAATCGTGATCAGTTCCTTCTTGCTTACAAAGCTGCCAGAAGATTTTATGTAGTTACGCCTTCTGGAAACAGTGTGTGATAATCTGCTTGCTTTCAACTCTCTCCTAACATTTTGAATTTAACATAAGCAAAAGAATCAATACCCAGTATAAAAATGAGAACAGAGAATAACAATGTAATGCGAAAGCTTGGGATTAAAGTTTCTGGAGCCATCTACACACTGTTTTGTGCCTTTTTCTTGCTCCTACTTGCATCCAGGCACCTGTAGAGCTTCAGTATTTCTTCTTATGAGGCAGCACCAAGAGCAATGGCAAGTATTTTACTTCATTTGATATACCTTCTGTACGAGAAATGTACCACACCATTCCTCCTTCCCTGTCCTTGTTACAGCCCTGAATTGTTTTGTAGTTGGGTCCTTATTGTATTGACAACTTTTCATGAGTTCTGCTGACAGAGCCAATAGTAGACTAGGATTCTGTGTTATGCAGGTGTTATTCATTTCTCCACTGACTTTGGAAATACTTATATAGACCACAAGCAGAGGTGACTGTGCTAATGAAAGAAATGCATTTAGGAATTTAAGAAGGTACATAGAATACAGTGCAGAAGTGAACACAGAAAAAGTAATGCTACTATTGAACATGGGAAAGTGTAGTGCTATGGTGTTGCAGATACTTGTTTTTCAATGTACTTTATTTAAATAAAGGTTGTAGAAGAATAATAGTGATATAGGTGGCATAAGATGTTCAATAAATGTTTTCATACTGTATGTGCAGGAGAGTTTGATGACAAACTCATGATTTCAATTAAACAGTCATATTTTCTATTTCAGTAGCAATTAGGAAAACTGCTAAATAGAAAAAGGTTGGTTGTTTTTTTTTTTTTAGATCCGTAAGATTAAACAGCTTATTCCTAAAAATTCTAAAAGAAAACAAGATCTCTAATGATGTGGGTTTTTTAATAAAGCTGAGTAGTTCATTACATATAGTCTGGCACTCTGAAGAACATACTAGTCATTGGAATGGTACATGACATGTACAAGTCAGTTCTACAGAGAGTGCTAAATGGCTTGAATCACACGGGTAGAAACTTAACATTTGTTTTATACTTGAGAGGAGATTATTAGCTTAAAGCAAATGGTGCTGCAAAAGCAGTCATGATAAACAGCTAAATTAAACATACATTTTGAGGATGATGTGGTGCAACTTTTCAGAGATACCAAGAGTGAATACAGAGAAGGCAAAAACTGAGAACATTTAGAGATGTCAGGAGACATTTTATGGAGATGCAGATTTTAAACTGGTGTAATGCTTTCAATGTATCACCTGATAAGTTACTTCCTTACTCCTTACTTCCACGCTTCTAAGGCATAAATAGGTCAAGGCTTAGAAAAGAGCTGTAAGGATGACACAAGTCTTGGAAACGCCATTTCAGAGCTTTGGAGAGAAGGGCTTAGTCAGCCCTTCAGAGGATTTATGATATATATAGAGGGAGTGAAAATGAGGATCCTGGGAGCTACTAACATCATGGAACTATGGATGGATAAGGAATTGGTTGGATGGCCATGTCCAAAGAGATGCAGTCAACAATTCTATGTCAAAGTGGAAATTAGTACTAAGTGGTGCCCCCCAGGGGTCCATACTGAGACCAGTACTATTCAGTATCTTTATTAATGATGTAGACAAAGGGATTGAGTGAATCATTAGCATGTTTGCAGATGACAGAAAGCTGAGTAATCCAGTTGATTCACTTGGGGGAAGGGATGTCGTCCAGAGGCATGGGATGCCAAGTGAAGCTCATACAGTTCAACAAGGCCAAGATTCTGCACCTGGGTTGGGGCATTCCCAGATATGCATACAGACTCGGGGATTAATGGATTGAGAGCAGTCCTGCAGAGAAGGATTTGGGGGTACTGGTGGATGAAAAATTGGACATGAGCCAGCAATGTGTGTTTGCAGCGCAGAAAGCCAATCACATCTTGGGCTGCATCAAGAGAACTGTGACCAGCATGTCAAGGGAGGTGATTGTCTCTCTCATGAGAGAGACAGTCTTATGCTCCACTCTCATGAGACTCTACCTGGAGTACTGCATCTTGCTCTGGGGCCCCCAGCACAACTGAGATATGAACTTGTTATAGTGGGTCTGGTGGAGAGACACAAAAGTGATCAGAGGGCTGGAACACTCCTCCTATGAAGAAAGGCTGATAGAGTTGGGGTTGTTCAGCCTGAAGAAGAGAAGGCTCTAGGAAAAGCTTATTGTAGCCTATCAGTACTAAAAGGGTTCTTCTAAGAAAGATGGAGAGAGACTTTTTACCAGGGCCTGTAGTGACAGGAGAAGGGGCAATGGTTTTAAAGTGAAAGATGTTAGGCTTTACGATGAGGGTGGTGAGAACCTGGAACAGGTTGCCCAGAGACTCTTTGGATGTCTAATCATTGGAAATGTTAAAGGTCAAGGACTTAGAGCAACCTGGTCTAGTGGAAGGTGTCCCTGCCCATGTGTGGTGGTTTAGTAAAGCTGTGTGAGTTCGGTGGTCCCTGCCAGGAGCCGAGCCACGTGGCTGCTGCTGCGCCCCCACCCCCAGCCCCCCCAGCTTCGGACAAAGGGAAAGGTGGGAGTGCCTGAGAATGCCTTTTCTGTATTGAGATAAGGAGAGTTAAATACAATGGCACACAAGAAACAATCACACTAACAACAGCAATGACAACAGTGAGAAAAACAATGTACAAAATAAGTGATACCATGCAGACAGAGGGATCCGAGCAGACCTGCTGCACACACGAGTTGTCCCGTGGAACCAGAACTGGCCCTGGGGCATGACATCAGCATGGTATGGAATAGCCCGGCCACACCAAATTAACTCTGTTGTGGCTGAACCAGGACACCATGGCAGGAAGGTTGGAACTAGATGACCTTTAGAGGTCCCTTCCAAACCAAAGCATTCTATGATTCCATGATTCTGTGACATATCACTCCTTTCATGATTTTCCCATTTTTATCTAAATAGAGAAAGAAATGTCTTAGTATAAAGACATTATTAAGCTTGCCTCAGAACTGAGAACTGATACTAGTTTTAATTACACCTGAATTTACATGCAAGTGTTGTTTTAGAAGGTTAGTGATTGATAGATCTTATTTTTTGAACGTTACCTTAAATGGTAGTGAATAATATCTAAATACATTTTTTTGCCTAGTTTTGTTTTTGATACTTGTAACAGAACGCTTGCTAGAAAAAATAGCAAAGAAACAAAAGGCTGAAATTATTGATAATTGTCAGAGGTTTGATTTATATGGAGGAGATTTACATAGATAAACGTGATCTATCTGCATTGTTAGCGTGTCTCATTTTTTCAATGACACTCATAAGTTAAGGAGCTTTCTTCATTAATTTCCACATAGGTCAATGACCTATAAAACAGCTCTGTACTGTATGCACTTTTATACTCTATAAATTGCATAGCATATTAAAAATACTATCTCCATATAGAAAACTGTCCATTAATGAATAGTTGTGTGAGTAAAATGCATGTTGAAAAATGAATAAAGATTTCATAAGGCAATTAAACTCAGCATTATGTTTTCATTATTCTGATATTTGCATTACAAGTGTTGCATATTGAAAAAAGTGATATGAAGACAGATGTGTTATTATTGCGAAACTCAATAGCCTTCATAGCTAAGTTCTCTTTTCTGTTTATACCATGCTGCAGAATAATTTGTTTTCAAGCTATAACATTCAATATGCCAAGAATAAACATTTACAAATGTACTACTGATTTACAGAAGAGGCTAATAACGACATGAAAACATATTGACCATTTGCACTAGATAACTATTTCACCAGAGTGAAAAAATGAAGCTGTCATACAACAGGCAGATATATTATCCTCTTTCAAGTAAGAACCCAAGTACCTTCTGGTATAATTGTATTTTGCATTAAATGATTGTTACTGCTATTTAACATTTACATGGAAGTATTACCTGAAGAACAACCCCTTGCACTATAGGGTGTATAAAATAAAACTCCACAGTCTACGATATAGTATTTATTGAAAATGAATGTGAAAGAGGAACAGGGAGGTGGAAGCTCAATGAGACCTCTGCAGTAGCTACTGGCATGATACATATTAATTGGGTGTCATATTAGCCCAATCACAGTGTTTTGTTGAAATTTAAGAATTGTATAAAAACTAACCACATGGAGACCTTGTAAGCTTTGCAAATCAGTCCTAAACGCGTGGCATGCATCTTTTGAGAATCTTGCTTAGGCTTCTGGTAATTTACCTGCACAGTCCATCAGCACTTTTGGCTTCCTAGGTGTGTAGTTCTGCAAGCATGGCTCTCTGTGTTGCAGAGAGCCATGCTCTGGTGCTGAGCAAGCAAGACCTTGAACTGAATTCAATATAGCTTTGAATATATTACTTTGGGATTTGTGCTAATGTATCTGCATGGTGTTACAGTCTGCCCTGGTGACATTTTACTTAGAGATAGGTTGTCTAAGGGAGATAACTTGGCTGATGCAGCCACCAGACACTTTTCTGCTGTGCTGAGGAGCTCACAGCTCCCCAGTACTTTAACAACAAGCAGTTTTTCTGTGATGGCTAAACTTGAGCCATGTGGATTGAATCCAGAAGCATGAATTCTGGGTTTTCTGGGATACACAATTATATATATATATATTTTATATGTATATATACGCATCGTTTGAGATAGGGCTCTGTTCTCTTTAACCAAGAAGAAATGGTATTTTTGTTTGTTTCAATTCTCCATTAAGCCTAAAATTCAAAATATAAAATTTTTTATGAAATGGAATTACCCCCCTCTGCACAGTTCTAATTAGGTATGAGGGATTGGAAGAAAGATGAAGTGATGGAAATTTTCCTGATGAATGCTTGCTACCTCAGGGTCTCTAGCAGCTACCTTTATTCAAACTGTGAGTTAGAGAATGAGAAATCTAGCAGTGAAAAAAGAGGCCATGACAAAAAATGATGGTACTTTCCCTAAAGCAATATTTTTAAGCCTTTCTAAGTAGGTATCTGCTTATTCAAAGTTAAATTTTCATGACCACCTCCCTTACAGTTGCTGCAAAAGCGACTATGAAAATATATCAGTGGGAAGTCAATAGAATTTACTTGTGTGACTGGAAAGGTCATCAGAGAATATTTTCTCCTGAGATTCAGGTGTTCAGAAGCAAGCAAGTGGCATTATTTTCATTTCAGATGATAATTACATTTTCAGCGCTTCAGAAACACCCACTTGCCTCTCATGACACCATGACTCTGGGAAGGTAAAACAAAGTGTCTTTTCTGCACTTGTATCTATTAGATTGTATACTGTGATCCCTATGTGTTTGGTAATGTGCTGAACCTATAAAACATTATTAGTCTGATCAGTTAAGGACACCATTCTTTTTCCCACTGTCATTTAAGAATTCTAGGAGGTTTGAAAGGTTTGCTTTTATATAAGCCGTACCCTATTGGGCTATAATTCCATGCATGCTGCATTGCTCTGTCTTTAATTAAATCCAGAAACAGGTTCCTTGAGCAGATATAAGACTCACTGGTCTGTAATGCTGAGGATCATATATGGCTTTTAAATTTTATTTTTAACCTAAGGTAACACCTTCCCAATCTTTGGGAACAGTGCTTGGTTTATTAAGGATATATTGCATATCTTCATTGCTACCTCTGCTATTTCACACTTGAGTTCCTTCAGAATTCTTGCATCAGCACCATCTGGTCCCAGTGATTTACTGCTCTTGAGGTTTTTTGAGTTGCTCAATAACATCTTTCTTAGAGGCATCAGCCTTTGTTAAGTCCATGCATCCATTTGTTACAAAAATTACCTTTGACTCAGGAAATTTTCTCATTGCTTTTCCTAGTAAATATGGGTGTAGAAAGCTACATTTAATTTTTGCCTTGCTTTGATTGCCTTGCTCATTACTTGACAGTTTAAAGGACTGGTAAAAAGCTTTAGGTTTCCTCCCATCTCTTAAAGATGTTTTGATGATCTTACTCAAACTTCTTCCTCCTTTATTGTCTTCCCTAAACATAATTTTATTTTTCCTTTTGTGCACACTTCTTCTCAGTTTAGTGGGATGTGGGTAGGACTATGTTTATGCTGATGTGTAGCTATATTATATTACTAAGCTTTCAAAAAAATTAAGATTGGATACATTTTGGAGCTCAGGCCTGTATAGCATGAAGAATTAGCATATTAATATGAATTTCCCTCCCAGAATCAACCATGCTGTGGTAAGTGAGATGCTTTTGTTCCTACCTTTCCTATCAAGTGTCTGTGTAAATTATTCTAAAAATTTCCACTTAATTAAGTTTGTGCACGTGCATACGAGCAGCTTGGAGCAGGGAAAGGAGTCTAAGGCAGTGTCTCTCTGTGGGCAATGCCTGACTTCTAAAGAACATCCTTGATCTTTGTCTCTGATCTCTGTAATTCATATGGAGTGCAAGAGAGCTTCAAAATTTTAGAACAGGTCACCATTTTTTGCCATACAGTTTTCCAAAAGTAAAACAGGATATGACAACTTGAAAATCAACTGGAACCTGGTTGCTTCAGAGGTTACCTTGCCTCAAACTTTCCACCTCAAGCCCCTTACTTTAATAAATGTATTTCCTGATGTGTTGCTGGCATTTTCAAAGAAAAAGAAAAAGAAGTGCTTTCTTAAGGCTGCAAAGAAATGCTTCAGTGACTTTGTATATCTACAGAGATCTTCTGAACATGTTGTGTATATAGAATTATTTACATAGGAATGCTAAATATACGCATGATGGCAAGACAACAAGCAGAAGGTACACTGCCAAGTTGTGGCTGAAATATAAGCACAACAATGGAATATAAAAGTTTGGTTCTTTCCCAATGTTTATCGAAACTTCAAGACTTTAAAAAAGTGAAATTGAGACAATAATATAAAATAATCAGGAAAGAATGGTTGCATACTAATGATTTTTATAACTTCAGTATTTAAATACTTAGACAAACATCTAACATCAAGCTGTTGCTTTTATTTCATTCCATTCAATTAAAGGTGAAGTCATATGACTTTGTGATTCTCTCTATATTGGGTTTGGCTGGAGATCAGATTCCCCATAGCAGCGAATACAGCTCTGTGCTTCTAGCTATAGGTAGAACAGTGTTGGTAACACACCAGTGTTTTGGCTGTTCCTGGGAAGTGCTCACACAGCAGCAAGACTGTCTCTCCAACACCCCCACCCTCACCCCCTCCTAAAGGCCAGAGGTTGAGGGCAAGAGGCTGGGAGGGGATAGCTGGGACAGCTGACTCAAATTGATCAAATGGATATTCCATACCATATAATATTGTACACAGCAACAAAGGCTAAAAAAAAAGAAGGGGGCAGGCATTCACTATTAAGGTGCCTAGGGTATTATTATTATTTTTCTTTTTACTTAGCTGCTTTTATCTTGACTCACAGGTTTTTAATCTTATTTTCTCTGAGTAAAGGAGAGTGAAAGAGCAGCTTGGTGGGCACCTGGCAGCCAGCCACGGTCAATCCACCACACCATCATTCAAATGAATAGTGGGTATGTATTAATTTGCAAATCATCTGGTCCTGTCTTTCATTTGAATTTATATTTAACCTGCTGCTGCAAAGACACTCAAGAACTCATGAGTGTTCCTTAAAATAAATAACAAAAATTATTGAACTCTTGTCATAATGCATTGTGTGGGGCATGAAATCTCCCAAAGAGGATGATTGGTCCTTGAAGCAGCATTTTCAGCTGGATCTGGTGAGATGTCCCACATTGCTGTTCTGCTCACTTCTTACAAATCCAGCTGGTCCATGGGGTCCTGTGTGACCATTCCAGCACATTCATGATCCATTGCTGCAGATTGTCTTAAACAATTTATGTCTTAATTATGTACATAAGGCTGTCCCACTTGACCATATCTGCACCTTACGAACAGTTTCCACTTTAAAATATATTTAAAAATATCTTATTTATTTATTTATTTAAAATATATTTATTTATTTTTAGATTATCTTCTAAAATATCTTTTATTTAAAATACCTTTTATGCACAATTTAATCAATTCTGTAGCAGGGACCACCTAGTGGAGTCTCCAGGGGGGCCAAGTTCTGCCTAGGATTTTAATCTACACATTGAAATATGTAAGCTAGCCTACACATTGCAGGAGCTGTCTAGGAAAATGTTCACGATGGTGTGATATAAAATCTTGGTAGCTACTATATCAGTCCAATATCTAATGTGAAGGTGGTGAGTGGTTCAGCCAGTTACACTGACACAAATCACTCCACTTTTTCAAACCGATCCACCATATCATGTCATCCCATCTGTGCAAATGACTAGTTGAGGGGATACTGATCTGGGTACACTGGATGTGAGCACTGACACATCCCTGATTCCTAGTGATGTTGTAATTGCCAATGTAGGATGAACTCTAATTTGATCATTATAATTTAAGTTCATAGAATGATAGAATCATGATTTGAGTTGGAAGAGACCTTAAAGATCATCTAGTTCCACCACCTATGCCATGGGCAGGAACACCTTCCACTAGACCAGGTTGCTCAAAGCCTTATCCAACCTGACCTTGAACGCTTCCAGGCAAGGGGCATCCACAACTTCACTGGGAAACCAGTTCCAGTGTCTCACCACCCTCACAGTAAAGAAGGACTGCTCTCAATACACTCGTTGCCCAGGTGCAGAACCTGGTACTTGACCTTGTTGAATTTCATGACATTTCCATGGGCCCACCTCTCAAGCCTATCAAGGTTCCTCTGGATGACATCCCTTCCCTCCAGCATGTCAGCTTCACCACACAGCATGGTGACCTCCTCAGACTTGCTGAGGGTGTGCTCAAACCCACTGTCCATGTTGCTGACAAAGATTTTAAGCAGTGTTGGTCTCTATACTGGCCTCTGAGGATTGTCACTCCTCACTGGTCTCCACTTTGACATTGAGCCATTGACTGAGCTCTTAGAGTGTGACCAACCACCCAATTCCTTATCCACCAAGTGGTCCAGCTGTCAAATCTATGCCTCTCCAACCTGGAGACAAGGATGTTGTGCAGGACTGGACTCAAATGCTTTGCATGAGTCCAGGTAGATGAGATCAGTTGCTCTTCCCTTATGTAACAATGCTGGAACCTCATCATAGTAGGCTACCAAATTTATCAGGCATGATTTGCCTTTAGTGAAGCCATCTTGGCTGTCACCATTCACCTCCTTATTTTCCATGTACCCTAGTATATTTTCCAGGAGCATCCACTCCATGATTTTGCTGGGCACATGGGTTAGCTGTCCAGGTCTTCCTTTTTTCCCTTTTTAAAATGGGGGTTGTGTTTCCCCTTTTCTAGTCAGTAGGAACTTCACTGAACTGTCATGACTTCTCAAAAATGCTGGATAGTAGCTTTGGCCACTTCATCTGCCTGTTCCTTCTGGATCCTCAGAATTCAACAGCTCCTGCTGCAGTGCCAGAATGTAGACAGTAGTACCATTTTACAGAAATTACTTTCTTCTGTCTTAAAATCAATCTGTAAATCAGTCTATGCCCTTGAAAGGCATAGTTCTTGAAGTTACACTGGACTGGATAGTTGAGAAAAATGTTGTTTTTTCCTCTTGAGGGTGCAAGATTTTTTTTTTGCATATTTTCTCTAGGTGATTATATAGACAGCCAGATCATCAACTGTGACATTGTTCTCCTATTTCAGATCAGGGCAATGAATCATGTGTACATGCTCTGCTTTCACCATGTAGTTTGGCCTGTCTTCTTTGGAGGTCCTACACATCTCTCCTCATTGTCTGTGTGTGCATATATGTGGGAAGGCAAGGGTTTCTTTACTCCACTGAAACTTTGCATCTTACTAGGACTGTTTCTGTACTGGGCTTTTGTTTCTGTCCATTTCTGTAACTCAGTTTCTTTTATTTTTTTTTCCAATTCCAATTAACTATTTACACAATGAAACTTATGTGCATATATGTGTGTTTGATTGTAGAGGGAGACTGTGACTATCCCTTTACACTTCTAGAGTCTGAAACTGAAGCTTAAAAAATGCACTTTATGTTGCCTGACCAGTAGCTTTTGGCAGTCTCGGTAAAAAATCACATGCTCTTCCTCGAGCTGAGCGTGCAGGTCTCAGGGCTGGCCTGGGCTCACCTTGGCTGGACCTTAGCTGAGGTGGTTTCAGCACCTGCCACAGAGCCAAGTGCCTGTTGCCTCCCCTGCCTGAGCTTGAGCTCTGCCAGTGGCCCCATGGAAAGGGTTTGGCAAACCCAAGGAGCTGCTGCCCAACAAACAAGAGCCACTGGGGGCCTGAGTCTGGGGAGGCTGTGGAGACATCTCACCCTCATATGGGAACAGCCAGAAGACAACAGCTTGGGGTAAAGAAGAATACAAAAATTGCCTGATCAGGACGCCCAAAGCTCCGTGGAGAGAATCCCCACCATGAACATCATATCCCTGCCGGTAAAGGTCTTAGGATATTAATGACATTTCAAGTATCGACCGGTTACACAGACCCAGTGCGATTTGAGAAAGACTGAAACTTTCAAACTTAAGACCCAGACAGGCAATAGAAATGTGAATATAAACCAGGAACACTAGTAGATGTTAGATTGTTTACATACAAATCTAGTTGTATTATTAATGAAGTTTTTCTGTTCTGATATGATAATTTGGACTTTTCAAGGGTTAAAATATTGATTCTACTGACAATAAATTCCTAGCTCCATATATCTGCTGCATTTCCTTTTGCCCATAACAAGATTTTGAATGTAACATTTCTAAGCCTTGTGGCTTTTTTTGATCCATCAGTTTCCAGCTGTGTCTGCTTTGAAGCGAACTCTACATAATCACCTCTCAGCTCTTGACTGCAGAGCCTGCCTTCTGGTTCATCTCAGAAAGCTCCATCTTTCTCTGGGTGCCTCAGGTTCCATCATTAGTGTCTTTTCGTCTGGTTGCCCTACCCTGTCATTTTCCATATGTGAACAACTCCCCTCTCACCTCTACTTTCTGGAGGATTTTGATGACTCTGAATGCAGCAGCTGAAACACAGTAAATGGGTGACTTTCTCCCAGTGACCTAGCTGCAGGAATAAAGCCCACTGGAATGAATGACCATACAAGCAGCAACAACAAAATGATGAGGTCCTAGGATCATTTTGTAGTTCATTTCATGCTCAAACTCACATCATTCCCTGATAATGCTTTTTATCTTAACCAATAACTTTTAACTGTAGGGTAGAAATTTTCATAATACCTGTGACATGTATTGACTATCCTGATATAGACAGACATGCTGTAAGGATGCAAATTGCTTTCCTTTGATTGTACTACTTTATGAAAAGATGCTGTCAAGAGGAAGTCTGATGTTCCTATGGTGGTTTTTTTTGACTAGGAAAATACAGGTTTTCTAAAAGCTGATGAAATATTCTATTGTCCTGATATTTCACATTACTACAGCCCAAGCTCAAGCCAAGCATATAAGAAACAATGGAAAATAGTGGTACACACTATGAAAGTCGGCCTTTTTTTATATGGACACAAGTTATTCGGCCCATTAATATGTTTATTTATTTAATGTGATGCAAAGCACGGTGCAATTCACATGGGTAATTATTATTGTCTATTTGGAATTGCAGTCTATATGTAATTCACATTCTGTATCAACACTGCATCAGAAGCCTGCCCTCTTCTCTATTAAAATTGTTTCTTTATTCTATATCATGCTGACAGTTAATTTAAAAATAGGCATCACCTTTGAATTCACTTACTTAATTGAAAAAAATGATAGCATGATTTGATCCATTGTTACAAGCACAATGTTCAAAATCAGGCTTTTCTGAATAGATTTTAAGAATTTAAATGTTAAAAATTTATTGTAATTCTAAACAGCTATATCACAGGCAGTACCTGGTTGTATTTTGTACACAGAAATGAATAAATACATCTATGCAATTAGTAGGTACTTACATAGCTCTATGAACAAGTAGCCAACTATCTTGTGCATTGTATATTTGTGTATACTTACATTGACAGCGTTACAAATGCAGATATAGTACAAAACAATATGCATACACACATATCATTCAGATAAATTTAAATTTTCCTATTCTTCATGTATATGTGTATCTTAACATGACAGTCCAAAGTCCAACAACAATATTCAAACATATACTGAAAATAGCATTCTAGCAAGAGCTGTGTATTGCTTATATAGGTTCACAATGTAAACCAGACAAATTCTGGAAAGACATACATATATTTCTGTGACCTAAGATGAAAGGGTTCAGTATTTAATAGCACTATACAATGGACCATTAAAAGGAAGAGTTCTAACCTCTGATTGCGGACTTTAAACTGAATTCATGATCACCAATTTGTGAAATGGTGTTCAAAGAGACTTTGCTTGTTTTCTAAAACTGGCTTTCAGCTCTGATCTTGACCTAGTGAAAAACATGTGCGTATTCACTAAGTATACACACTGGGACTAATGTTCATTGGTTAGTTCAAAGAATGATCTGTTCCCTAGTGTAATAGATTCTACTATATTTCACTTATTAAAACCTGTTCTTTGTCCTCATGCAATTCATAGCACTATCTGTAAGTAAAAAGAATCATAGAGGAGTCACAATAGAAAGTAGCTAATCCCATCTGTTTTGCACCCAGCCAAAGCTTGCTTTTCCTTCAGAACTTTGATCTATGCATTTTAATTCTAAATCATCAGGTGCTAACATTCCACTCTTGCGGGTAGGAGACCGCTTCAAACACTGTGCAGCCTAGGTATTAGAGAATTATCTTCCTATATTTGTCCTCAGCTATCTTTGTAAGATTTTAGAGACTGTTCCAGATGTGCACAAAGAATTTTCAGCTTTTCAGTATAGCTGTTGTGTCTTTGCTTGAGAATTTAGCCAATTAAAATATATTTGGCTCTTAAAACTTAAAAATCTCTTAAATATTTTTCAAATTGATTTGCTGTTTTAATACTGAAATTCTCAGAACTACCTACAGTACACAGTACCATCACATATTTTTTTTGTTGTAAAGAGTGGCCCTTGCTATATGGTGATGCAGGGCATCTAAAATAATTATTATTGCTTTTTAGGTAAAAAGAAAAATTGTAGTCATATTAATGGTGACTGCTGAAAAATATTCCAGCGTGCTAACTCTTGCTTTTCATAGGAAACAGTATGTTTCACATTCCTAGAAGAATTAACTTTTCTGAAAAGCATATACTCTTGACTTATATCCATAGTAGCTACTGCAGCACTTTTTGTGCTCTAATGAACTTCAATACAAAAGTTGATCTGAATTTGAATCAGATCCAGGCTTTCTACCCGCATATTGCAAATCCATGATATTCAGCATCACTAATTCTTTAATAAAATAGATATTTTATGAAACCTGACAACATTAGTAGAGATTTTTTACAATTCTAGATTAAGCCTTTTACGGGGAATCACTAATGACAGTCAGGTTCAATAGAACAAAGATTTCATCTAATATTAGTTTCTGGCAAGTCAATTTGCAAGGTTTTTTTTGCAGATTAAATTAGCTATATTGGGAGGTCACCATCTTACTTCTAAATCAAGAAAGAAAGACAGATGCATAATAGCATAATGCTGTAGATATATTATTAACCAATCTTTCACAATAAGGAAATTAGCTATTCACCAAGAAGTGTTGAATAAAATAAAAAGGTGTTTTATAACATAATAAATATCTCTTGCAAAAAGTTGGTGGAAGGCCAGCTGAATATCCCTCAGTGTGCAAGCTGTCTGTATCTTAGTAGTCAATCTCTGGGAAATGTAAGTTCTTAGCTAAAAGTCAGAGAAGCAAGATACCACAAATTAAACTGAGTTAGGACCTATCTACTCTGGGCTACATGATGTAATTGTATTCTTAAAAATTCAGACTTTAGGCAGTTGTCTTGGCTAATCATAAGTTACCAGTCTGCCAGTAGTTGGTGACTTATAATGTTCAGTCAAAGGAAGTAATTTAGATTTGAGAATCTCTCACCAAATTTAAACTGAGTCCTAATGTTTTCTTTATGTTTTAGAAGTCTGCTTGTTGTTTACTTCTAAGAAAGGTCATATATAAAAGTGTGCAGTACATTATAAGATGTGCACGGAGAATGAAAAAAAAATTCTGAGAAAAAAAATAAAAAGACCAAGTAGTTCACCTTAAAGATGAGTTGTATCTCGAATTAAACAATCTCTTGTGTGTTTCCTGGGAACTTTTGTCACAGATCAGAAAAGTCCACATTTGAATCTCTGTTTCCATTTCACTTTTGTCCAAGGACTGAGTGTTTTGCAGGGACATCACTTGCTCATACTGGAACAACATGGAGTGTTATGAAGAAAAATGAAAAATCAAAAAGCCTAGGGTTTCTTGGGGCTAGCTAAAGAACCTTTCAGTCCCACTGCAAAGGGCAGCAGTGCTGAAAAATGACAGCAGGACTGCACCAAGATTCCTCCCCTCACAGCTATCTCCTCTGAATAGGTGATGGCACCTCTGAGCTCAAGATCAGCCTATCTCTGTGATTAGGGTTAGGGTTCAGAGAAAGCTAGAGAAAAAGAAAAAAAAAAAGTATAAAGCTGTAGGGGCAGTGAGGCTGAAAGGTTCTTTCCTTAGTGTAAAACTGTATAGATCCAGTGGTTACAGCAGAGAAGCTCTTTAAGTCCAAGAGCTGAGCCTTTGACTCTCAGGTTTTTTCTGTATAAAGTGCTATTCTGTCCTGCTGGGTGAAGTTGCTTTTTTAAGTGGTAAGTTCCAGTATCAGTGAACATTCAGTACAGGAAAATTAATTTAAAAGCAAATTCAAGTGTTTTCATAGACTTGGTATAAATATGATAATATTTTTTTACATAGCTTTTGGGGAAGGGCTCATGCTAATTAACTATTCTCACTACATTACAATATAGAGTTTGGGGATAACCAATTTGCCCTCAAAATATTATGTTGATAGCATGTTGGGCCTCTAGCAAGCTCTCATACCATCTAGAAATAGATACTGTTGGTCAGATGGACCTATAATATAATTAAGCACCCAGCAAAGTGGTGGGATGCTTAAATCTCTTTGAAACAAATAGAAGTTTGGTTGTGTGAACAAGACTTGAATGTCCTCACAGAACAGCTGATATAGCATGACCTGATATAGATACTGCACAATGTGTTAAGGAGGTACATTTTCTTTATCTGATCTCTGCAGAATCTCATAAGTTTTATTCAGCTTTCAGCAAAAATAAATTGAACAGAGAACCATTATCTTTATTTGTATGAGAATAGCATCTT
The DNA here is from genome assembly GCA_013400335.1 of Eurystomus gularis. Taxonomy (NCBI): domain Eukaryota; kingdom Metazoa; phylum Chordata; class Aves; order Coraciiformes; family Coraciidae; genus Eurystomus; species Eurystomus gularis. The sequence goes on along the minus strand of VZZY01012588.1, from coordinate 6,493 downwards.
CAAACTCTGACCAAGAGTAGGGTATCAGTATGTTAGATAGCAAGACAAGCTGTGTTCCTAAGTACTTACGAATTACATAAAGTTGTTGAAAAAGGATATTATGATCCATGATTTACAGATGTGCCACTAAAACATAAGGAGAGTGTAACTTACCCAAGGTCAACTATCTGAATTTTTAAATTTAGTTATTATTTAGATTCACAAGCAATACAAAATACCCATAGAGAAGCATTAAACATTATTATCTAATGCATTTACCACTGTGAGGTCATTGGCCATGAGTAGAACTCAAAGGCACTGTACTAGTCAAAGAAAAGACGATAATAATTGCCATGGGTTTTTCTCGCAGAAACATTTGTGTTTCCTCTGAAAGTGCAAATAAATGCACAGTAGGGAAAGGTCTTCCATTTTATAGTCAGTGACATTATCTCCCATCCTACTTGCCTACCTCTCAGTTCAGAACACTGCTGGGGCTCCTTTGCTACATCTTTCAACTGACTTATTCAGAAGATGTTCTCTGATAGCGTGATAGAAGACATCTCTCTGATAGTGTGTTTTCTTCTCTAACAGCCATGCTTGCCATGTAACTGTAGTCCCTGACTGGTAGGTAATGAGTAATGGATTGCTTTATTTTTAGAGCAAATGTGTGTAATGGCTGTGTTCTTGTTTCTGATGGCAAAATCGGGAGGGAACTGTGGCCATTGTAATAGGAAATAAGGTATCTGCAAATTTTGCCGGCTGTAAGTTGTGACAAAAAGACATACAGAGCTTTGACTTGCCTTTGAAATAAACAGTAAGTGGTTCTTTTAAGGCAATCTTAGGCATTGACTGCTGATCACTGCAGGACAAACCTAAGCACCAGGTTGGTGAAAGGAACAGAAAAATGAGGGGGAATAAAGCAGAAATGGTAATGAAGACATTGAAGATTTTTAAGCAATGTTTAGTTAATTATATCCTGCGTCCTTCTGCTTTTGTTGTACTTTTCAAATTTCTGTTTAAAAGACAATTTTCTCTTTACTGTTTCTATCTTATTTTTGTGTTGTACCTTCTATTGGTTATGTGTCTCACACACTTCAGTTCTCATCCCTTTTATTATCTTCTTGTTCATTGAGCTATTCTCCTTATTAATTTAATTATCTTTCTTTTCATTCAGTTTTGTCTTGAATTTGTCTTTATAGCCTTCTGTCATGTCACTTCCCTGCTGTTTAATTCTTATGCCTTTCCAGTACAGGCAAAGGCAACATTTGCCTTGAGTTCAGTGAGCTATGGAAGAACTTTTAGCCATTATTAAGGGTTTATATGACAGCTGAAAGCTATTTGATGACAGTAACTTCCCCTTGGAGTGTGTCATGAGTCGTTGGTTCTGACCTTAGGAAAAAATTGTCTTTCATCTCTGATACATAGAAGAGTTACTCTATCAACTCTAGAGGGTTTTAGTGAGGTTTTGTTTTGGGTTCTTCCCCCCTTTTTTTTTTCTGTGGTGGGGTGCAGAACAGTAATTAGAAGAGTTGTAGCAATCCAGGATCAAAAAGAACAACAGTAACCTGTGCTGCAAGATCCCTCACTACCTTGCTGACTTTACTCTGACATCTCAAAGACAAGAATAGGCTTGTGGGACCAGAGAGATCCAGAGCATGAATAACATGGACTCTAATGTACTAATACAATAGTCATTGGTATTGCTTTTGATAGTAGTGAATCTGTTTAGACCTCTGTGCACTACTTAAATCTGCAGTGTCTAATCTCCAGTCTTTTCTGTGAAAGTGAAAAATAGCCCTACTAAAAGAAGAATCAAGAGAACAAGAAAGCTGCGTGGGACTTTATGAGGACTTGTAGTGATAGGATGAGGGGCAATGGCTTTAAACTGGAAGAAGGTAGATTTAGATTGGAAGTTCGGAAGAAGTTTTTCACTCTGAGGATGGTGAGTTACTGGAACAGGTTGCCCAGCGAGGTTGTATGTGCCCCTACACTGGATGTGTTCAAGACTAGGTTGGATGGGGTTTTGAGCAACTTGGTGTAGTGGAAGGTGTCGCTACCCATGGCAGGGGGATTCGAACTAGATGATCTTTACTGTCCCTTCCAACTCAAACCATTCTATGATCCTATGATACAATCAACTCATTCCCCTTAATGAATCATGGACGTGCATGGTACAAAGGAACCCATATTTTCAGGGAAGACTTACATACTTGTCCCGTTTTCCTGTAAAGTGTTTAGCATATTTTAGTGACTTGGAAGGATCAGCCGAGCAGCCTAGCAGTACAGCTGGGATAAGGGTGCAGGTATTTTAAGTTTCTATCCAGTGCCTATCTACCTTGAAGAAAATGGAGAAGACTCATGTACACTAAATTCCAATTCTTTGCTGATCTGTCTGGAAACAGCAATCTAAGACATTTGCTGGATAATCCACTCTCTGTCAAAGAGATAAATGATGAGTTTACACATATGCACACACATATGTATGGATATTGAACAGTTTGATCTCAAACAGTAGGGCTTAGAAGTGAGGCCTAACTTTATAATGAATTTGTCTGGATTTTAAGTAGAATCAGTAGAACGAAGTGACAGGCAGATTGCCATCAAAAAAGTACTAGCAACAAAAATAAATCTGCAAGTAAGCAGATTGGATGCTAATTAAATCTTTTCTCCCCTGCCCTCGTCATGAATCTTAACTTATGCTTGGATGAGTATCAAAGGCTAATCATTATTTTACTACCTCAACATCTTCTTCAAAGCAGTTCCAAAAATGGACCAAGGATTAATAGAATTTAAATTTTGATTTAGCAATAATTTATCTATATTCACAGAGACCTTTCCCACTGTCAAATAAAAATATGGTATACTACTACTTTACTACTTTCAGGTTTAGTGTACTCTATTTATTTGGCCCCATTGCTGCAAATAGTTCTATACATTCCCAAATTTAAAACATGGCTGCAGTGCCACTAAGTTAATGGGATAGTCCACATGCTTAAGGATATACAGCAGTGTTTGCATGAGAAGAGCTAGAAGTTTGAATTTTTAGGAAGTTATAACATGGACTGTCAGCTACCTTAGTAAATTACTCATTTGGCAACAGTAACTTACAGAATTCATCTAAATTCCTCAACAGCTTTGTTTTCATAATCTGTTTCACAGGACAGAACAAATAAATGGAAAAGTGGAAAATATTTATTTTTCCTTTTTTCTCTCAAACTTAAGTCAACTTCATGGTTAAAAAAAAATGGATTATATAACTTTATCCCCAATCACTTAAATATCTGAAATGAGTGAATAATATTTTTCAGTGTTACCTCCCTTCTGATTTCCTTCACAGCTTCATGCTCCATGGAAAGCTGTAGAAACTTGTGCTGTGAAGTGCAAGTGGGAGTGGGACAGTGTAAGGAAGAGGTTCACTATAGTTCCATCTGATAGTACAAAAGACAAGAAAAACAAATTGCAGTTAATAATGAGCCTTGTGTGAGTACTTGTTCCATCCTTACTGCTGTGGTACCCTCTACTTATTTATATCATTTTAATGATGATACAGCTTATTTGAATCAAAACCATATCCAGAACAGTCGTGTTCGTATTGAGCAGTAAAATAGTTGAAATCTCAAATTTCTCCTAAGTCAGGCCTCTATTGGCAGGTCCATAAAACACTAAAACTCAGATGGAGCACAAAATTGCACAGATTAACTTCTCATCAGCTGATATATGCAATATGCAGCATTTTAAGTGATACAACTATAGATTACTATTTCAGTCAAAAAATTCTAATGTTACTGCAGACCAAACAGAATGTCAATACATGACTTCTAACAATAATAGGTTTACTTCAGGTTTAAATCACATCACTCTCATTGTCCTTGATAAAGTATTTTACAGTTTGATCCAATAATGGGAATCATACCTTATACTTGAAGTTACTTATTGCCCAGCCCCAGTGTAATTGCTTCCAAATCCTCCTTGTTCACTCCCCTAGTTTACACTCTCTCCCTGGCAACAGCATCATTATTGAATTTTTCTGGGCCAAAATGTTGGCAGGAATAGTGGTCTGAACACCCATGAATTCAATTATTCACTGAAACAGCCCACAGACAGAGAAGTGTATATATCATAGTTTTACAAAAAGAGAAATTGATGAAGAAACATGAAGTATCTTTTTCCATAACCTTGGAGCTGTCAATATTAGGGCCAAGGCTGGATTCCTCATGATTCATATCACTGTTCTCTAAACACAAGAAAGTATCACTCAAGGTCTGTGAAGACCCCTGTCTGCAAAAAATTAAACCATCATGCTTCTGCAATGTCTCATAATCTAAAATCTTTGGATGCTGAGAAACATCACTGAGCATGGACCATAAGTATGAAAGCCATAGTTAAGTCATTAAAGGGGACAGATCAGGTTTTGAAACTGCAACATCATAAGGTGTAAGCATATAAGGCTCCACAGAAAACTTCCATTCCAAAAACTAATTCCATTCAAAACATAATAAAATTCAAGAAAATTCTTATAAAAGCATTTGGCATTTAGATTTGGGAGTTGGCATGGGTTTAATTCAAGATTTATCCTAGACATCGACAAGGACATAACAAGTGTTCTAATACTGTGTCTTTCTTCTTGAAATTTATCAGTCATAATTCAGGTGTCTGTTTTTATTTTTCTCTTCAAACTATATCAATTTTTTGGTTAATTATACTCCAAGTCCTTGCTTCCAGTCTTCTGTTTAAATCACATAGGTTTTTTTCTGTTGCACCTATTCTGCCACTCTTCTTCATATTTTAAGTCTCTTCAAGTTTTACATTGATCTTATTTGAGCTCACCATTTCCATTGTTCACTTAGAACTGCATCAGTTTTTTGAATTGCTTTATTTTCCCTGTCTGCTTCAATTTCTGGGCTTAAATCACATCAGTTTTACATCATTCACTTTTCAATCACTCTTATCTCAGACATCTATTTTTACTTCTGACTTTAAGTCACATCAGCTTTCATATTGATGTAATTTATATAACCATCTCCTGTTACTTATTTTGGCATATTGACTTAAAAAGGATTTCCAGTTTGTATAAAACTCTGTATTTTTCATGTTCGTAGTACCCATATGTGATGTCGACTTTAAAAATAAATTGAAAATTATTTTCTTTATGAAAATATTGTAACTAGCACCACAGAATTCTTAAAATAGAATGTTTTTCCTTAACAAAAGACCTGAACAAAATCTTCTGAAGTTAATGGGAGTCTTTCCAAGTAACATTTAGGAAAAATGCAAAGACAGCATTTTAAAAGAAATACACTCCCACACTGTTAAACTCAGATACATTTTCATTAGAAGGATCAAATATGAGATAAATTTAGGATGGAGGTTAAACTTTAAAATAGTCATAAATTATAGACTGATGCTATTTTAGTAACACCTGTTTCTAAATGACAGGATAAGTAATGTCAGCAAAGGTAGCTTACCAAGCTAATCCAAAGGAAAGCAGGCAAGACTACATTTGGCTTTGACTTAATCAGAAAGGTAGAAAAGAATAGACTAACGTCACTACAATTACTTCCCCAGGAAAGAAACATATCTGCTTTTTTTTTCTGGTTCTCAGGGCAAGGAATACAGGGCCAAAATTGGTGTCATGCCAAATGTTCTACTGATTTAATGGGTCTGGATTTTCAGCCATTTATTACCTGCTGTATTGTTACATTTTGCAAATTAATCATGGAGATGTTAGAATCTTCTTACTCAGCCACACAGGCAAATTGATAGAGATTTAGAATACATCCTTTCAGCTGGGAGATTTTCTGCTATTTTCCTGAATTAGGTGTTAGATTGGGTGTCCCAATAAATACAGATATCTGAGCTAGTTAACCCCAGTTCCCTTCATAGCCAGTGGAAAGAAAATGGCATGTCATGAGTATGTCTCATCTCACCATCTGGATGTCACCCTAAAAACAAAACCAAAAAGTACTGACTAAACAAATCCTAATGCAATTGTCTCAGTCATAGATGTCCACATTGTAGATAGTATCTTCAGCTATACAAGATGAAGCCCAGCCACTGTGCTTAAAGCACAATGCAATGCACAGGAGCTCCCATGAGGAATGAGAATTTCATTGTGCTCTGCTGTGACAATTTGGCTACCAGTTTATGCTAACCACAGATTTTCAGTTACAACATTTTAATACATTAATATGTAAGAATGATCAACCTCAACACAT
>VZZY01012583.1:36504-60828 GCA_013400335.1 Eurystomus gularis | reverse complement strand
CAGACTTTCTCTTACCTCCAGGAACCAGGATTCCTGAGGGCCAGTCTTAGCAGTAAAGACTGAAGCAAAGAAGGCATTCAGTAACCCTGCCTTCACTGTATTCTCCATCTCCAGGGCACCCACCTCATTCAGCAGTAGGCCCACATTTTTCCTAGACTTCCTTCTCCTACTGATGTACTTGAAGAAGTCCTTCTTCTTCTCTTTTATATCCTTTGCAAGATGTAATTCCAAGAGGGCCTTAGCCTTCCCCATTGGAGCCCTACACACTCTGGCAACGTTCCTATATTCCTCCCAAGTGTCCCGTCACTTTTTTCACATTCTGTGAACTTGCTTCTTCCATTTCAGTGTTTCCAGAATCTCCTCATACATCCATGCAGGTCTCTTGCCACGTCTACTTGATTTTTTATTTATAGTGATGCATTGGTCTTGCACTTGGAGAAAGTGGTACTTGAATATTAACCAGCTCTCTTGGGCTCCCCTCCATTCCAGAGTCTTAACCCATGGGATTCCTCCAAGTAGGTCTTTGAAGAGGTCCAAGTTAGCTCTCTTAAAGTCCAGGGTTGCAGTCCTACTTATTGCTTTGCTTCTTCCTTGCATGACCCTGGACTCTACCATCTCATGGTCACTGCAGACAAAGCTGCCCCTAACATTCACATTCCCAGCCAGACCTTCTTTGTTTGCTACTACAAGGTCCAGCAGCACACCTCTCTTCATTGGCTCCTCCACTACCTGTGTCAGAGAGTTATCAATCCGTTGCAGGGACCTCCTGGACTGTGTGTGCCTAGCTGTATTGCCTTTCAGCAAATATCAGTGATTGAATTCCCCATGAGCACCAGGGCATGTGATTGTGAGGCTACTTTCAGCTGTTTGTAGAAGGCCTGATCCACTTCCTTCTCTTGATCAGGTGGCCTGTAGTAAACATCTACAACAGTGTCACCTACATTAGCCTGCCCCTTAATTCTTAGTCATAAGCTTTCCACATGTTCTTCATGCCTGCCCTAGGCAGAGCTTGATGCATTCCAGTATCAGAGCACCCACACATAAGGGGCAACTCCACCATCTCTCTCTCAGTGGTGTCTGCTACAGGAATATGGTTTTGAAACCATTCATCTCTGTCTTGGCTACTCTGATGCTGTGTAGCCTTATGACTTTCTTGCAACTCAGTCACCTGGTGTAATGGATTGTCCACCTGTGCACATGTTTTGCAGGTACTTAACTTTATATCAGAAGAAGGGTCTAGGGACTTGCTGTAACCTACCACCTGCCCTGAAGTATATTCCCTGTCCAGGTCTGTCTGAGTGGATACATCAGGCTTCTCAGGGGCTTTCTGAACACTGGTTTTAGCTTTTAGGTGAGTGCCCACCTTTTGACAGAGACCTAGAACACTTCATTGGGCTGTGGACCAAGCAGGATGCAGGGCCCTTCCTACACACCCTCCTGTGTGGACCCTGTTGGCCACAATACTGGTCATTGTTGCTCCCCAGGAACCACTGGCTGGGCTCCTGGCAGGTCTCTCCACTCTTTCTCAGGTTTCCCAGGCTCCGGGAACCCCTGTCTGCCTTGCTCTAGCTCTCTGCCACAGGACTTACCATTGCCACTGCTATGTTCTTTGCTGACTGAGAACTTCAGAACTTCTCTGAGTAAGATCAAGTACTTCCTGATCTTACTGAGCCCTTTGCTTCAAGACAGGGGAAAATGGAATAATAAACTTATTCAAACATTTAGCCCTTGTCTCAGTAGCATGCTAGAAAATGAGTCCCTCAGCTGCGCCTCTTTGTCCGTAAAAGGTCTAATATTTCCTCATTTTACAAACCTGTGTCCCATTCCATGGGGGATGAATCCTCTAGATATACCAGCCACATACTAATGCTAATAAGTACACATGGAAAATAAATTATTGACAGTTTGAGAAAATTTTTTTTTATCTCTACAACAATTAGTCAAATCTGTTTAAGCATTATCTTAAAAATGTATTGACTCTCCTAAATGTATGTTAGAGTTCTGGTTTAGAGTGTGCCCAACTCTGAAGTCCACAGCAAAAGGTAATAAATTGTGAACTTTTTTCAGTAGGACAATTTAACTGCATGGTCCTAGGGACTAACCATACTATTGTGTCTAAACTACAATACTGGCTAAAGGGAGTGTCATGGGACAGTGTTTTAACTCTCTTCCTCCCCTGCAGTGTTTTATCCTTTTTCTAGAAAACAAAATATTGTGACATCTCCAGCCTGATGCCTCAAGAATTTTTTGTTAGAAAGCTAGAGAATCTTACTGTCTCCAGTTTTTATCTGTGTGATTTTAAACACCATACTGTGTTATGCCCTTCACATTATTTTCTCTAGTGTAGCATAGGTAAGGGAATATTGGTACTATATATCCGGTCAAATATGCATGCTATTTTAAATTCTGAAAACTATCCTGCTGGTGGAAGACCAAGATTGAAGTGCATAGAAAAATATTTATCTGGCCAACCTTAGTACAATGTTAGGGGAAGTAGGAAAGAAATATTAACAGGCCAGTGACCATTTTCATTACAATTCATATTACTGATTACAGTAGCTTTTCTTACCATAATAATGAGCAACACAATCTAAATGAAGAAAATCTTGTAAATCCCAATATTATCATTGTTAACATGAATCCGAATTGTACAAGGCACAAAGGCCACATAAAACTTCTTGTAGCTAAAGTAGCTACTTTCTTTCTCAGCTAAATTTAAAATTCAAAAACCTGATCGGATTGGAGGCTAGTTTCTGGAATCTCGTCTGTCTCAATGAATTGAGTTTCATTTTCAAACCCAGTATGGACAACTGCTATGGGACTTCAAATGATACAGCCATAATGCCCAAAAAAACTCCCACTGGCTGGGATCTGTACCTAATGGGGCACCAAGGAGATGTCAGGCTCTATGGCAGATTGATTATTTTTTAAAAGAAAGCTGCTTGAAGCTTTTTGGGATTTAGACAGTCAGAACACATGTTCTGGTAAGGAAATTTATGTTCACAGAGCAGAGGAAGCAGAGAAAGTCCGTATAGGTGAGTAGTACAGTTGAGCTGTATAGACACTCTTCTCCACCTGTAAATTATAAGACCCTTATCAATTGAATAGATGTGCACAATATTTGCAGACAACACAAACAGAAAAAGCTTATTAATACTTCAGTGCCACAAAGCATGAAAAAATGTTTACAATCCTCTTTCTTTGACTCAATAAGGAGTATGGTTTCATTTGGCTCCCTTATCAATAAAGCCAACCACTGCGGCTGTTCACTGGACAGGCTTGGAAACTGCAGGAGTTAAATGATTCACCTTGGAATCTGCTTTCCAGTGCTACGTTATTGCTGTCAGATTTGCACATTAGCTTTTTATTTGGCCTTTTGTTGACTTGTTTTTCTGTGCTACTCAAGTTATTATGCTTATGAACATGATATAAAAATATTTTCCAGCAGCACAAATTAAAACATGCTATTTCTCTGTCAAATGCTGCTTTTTCTTTTCCTTCTATCTCTACAGAGAAGAAATCAGATGTGAAAATACATTGTCCCAAGATATGAGAGGTGGGGAGCATGGAAGTTCAAAGCAACATTCCCTTTAGAGTGGCAATGAATGAAACATACAGTAAACAGAGATCGTGCAGAAATCATTTCTATAATAAATTGTGAGATGGCAAAAAATCGTTTTTGGGTACATAATGGACAATTTCATTGTGACAAGGGACTTGAATAAGCATCCACGATTCTTCTATTGCTTCTCTTTGGCTTTTCTTCTGTTAAGTGGTCTTACAATCTCTGGAGACAAACCATAAAGCAAGCCTCAAGATTATGAACATGATACTGCAACAGCCAGTGCAACAAACAGAGAATAAAACAGTTGTTTCTATGGCAATCAATATTAATGAGGATCATAACATTCTACCATGGCTTTAATTTGCTATCAGGTAAACGGCAATGATGTGGAGTGGACAAATACTTCACATCAGGTTCTATGGCCAAGCTGAGGACTGTGAAATGCAGATATTTTTGTAAAAATGAAGTACATGACTGTAGTGGTTCAGTAAAGTTGCAGTGATTCAGTCCCAGCAGCCAAGCCACATGGCCGCTGCGGCTGCCCTCCCACTGCAAACAAAAGAGTTTTAAAATGCCTTCTTTAGTTGAGATAAGGAGATTTTAATACAGTGACACATAAGAAACAATCGCGGAAACAACCGCAATAACAACAGTAAGAACTGCAATGTAAAAAAATAAGCAATACTGTACGAACAAACAGACAGACCCCAGCGGATCAGCCATACACCACAAGCTGCCCGCGGAACCAGAACTGGCCCCAGGGCAGGATGTCAGCATGGTATAAAATAGCCTGGCTGCACCAAATTAACCCTGTCCTGTCCGAACCAGGACAATGATATACTGGCCTAAAGTTTTTGTAAGATCAGCAGTTTCTGTGCAACCTGTTCTTTGGGTTGTTTGGGTTTTTTTTAAAATTAGAGGTGCCAAAGACTTAGCAAAATAAATTTGCAATATTTTTCAGATATATTAAACCCAGAAATAAATGTTTTGATTACAGTCCAAATTCTTGTTGAATACAAGTATCTGATTCTTGCTCAGAAAAATCTTAGAGGCGTTATCTTCTATTTTGATATGTAACCTGCTTTCAAAACAACCCTGTCCCGGACAGAAGACTTGAGGTGACGGAGAATCCAGTGCTCCTTATTGAAATTTACTCCAAAGGGTCACATCCTTAATTGTTAATAAATAAAAATAAAATGAAAAAAAAAAAGAGAAAAGAGAAAAGAAAAAGCTCCACCTAAAGAACTTAGTCAAAATTGTATTTCTTCACTTTCTGTCTCAAGCTAGTTGGAAATGTTCAAGTGGAATACTACTTTTTGTTATTATTATTTAGAAACGGCAGTTTGTCAAAGCCAGGACAAAGCCAGGAGGCCTATTGCTTTTCTAAGGAAGGGTTCTCAGGTGCAGGATGAGGAGAGTTTAGAATAACTAAAACCCTGATGATTGAGAATTTTGCACTTAGTAATGGGGACACAAGTTTAAGCTCTTCTTGACTTGCAACAAGGATATAAACCATAGTATGCCATATTCCACACAGATGCATGAGACATATTGACATGTATTCATACCTTTTTCTGAACAACATGAGAATGTCCTGGGTTTTAATCCAAATACAAATGAAAAGAAAATATAAAAATAATGAAGTTTACTAAAATTACCCTTGCACTACTTCTGACTGTTGCTTTGGTACACACCTTCCCACCAAAGTTTGCCATCAAATCTTTGCTCCATAAAGGGTCTGTAAATAAATTAACTAAACAAGAAGCATTTATGTACAATGAACGCCAAGCAACTTTTAGGTTATTTTGTGGATATTCAGTCCCAGCTTGACTGAAGATGAGGAAAACATTAGTTTAGAGTTAACTTTCTTCCCTCCATCATTCAATCTGCCCCAGAGACAGAATTTCATGCACCAGGAAAATGTATGCTCTACAGGCAGAGGATATAACAGAGGCAGACAACAGAAACTGCCACTGCCTTAAGGCTTTGCTTGTCCCATCCCCCAGAGTGAATGACTGGAGTTTAGACAGCTGTGCTAACAAAGAGCCAACTTCCACTTGCAGTAGTTCTTCAATATGATCTTGAAGAATGCACTACATTACTCAGAGTGGTATCTGTGAGTAAACTTGCTGTGGGAATTAATTACCACTACCTGTGAGATAGCTGAGCTGTGAGCTGCAGAGACCCACGGTTCTCTTCAGTACCACCCAGATAAAAAATTCACTCTTTGTGAATACGTCACTTTCTTCACTTAGTGCTGAATTGGTTTTTTCTCTTGTGGACTGAAATGAGAAGATGGCACGACATGCTTCTCTGATATATATATGCATCACTAACTTCCTGGAATAACAAGTACACTGCATGTCTGCACAGGGGCAATGGATGGTTCTTAAAACGCACATACATATTTTACAGCCTCATTATAGCAGACTGGCTTTGTATTTCTCTTTTAAAGTCTTGTATTTTTAGTAAGGTATTTTCCCTTTGTGACAGTCAATCTAACAAAATCATGATAACTGGGTTTATCAACATATCATTTGTTGCCCTCTGGGTGAAATTTGCATGCTCTCTAATGAACTGATGAGATTTGAATGAATCACATATTTCTTATATGTGAGAGAATCAGGTATCTTCCAGCAACATAAGTATATACAGTTATAATTATTATATGTGATTTTATCTGAAATGTGGAAGAGTTGAGGTAGAGAAAGAAAATAACTTCACATACCACTGCATTTTAAAATGTATAATTGCAGTTGTAAGAAAATCAGACTTACTAAGTTCTAGCAATCTGAAGAGTGAGGTTTATGAATCCAAGCACATGGTTGAAAAGGTTTTCCTGGAAAATTTATATCTGAATGTGCTGTCGTAAGATCGGCACTGCCTTGGGTGCCTTAAATCATGTGCTAAAGGTAGATTTCACAAGAATTAGCTTGCTGTTGGGAAGTTTACCTTCTAAATCACATTTTCCCAAATGCAGCATAGCAGCAATGTCCCTTTTTAGAGGATGACCAAGTTCATCAGGAACGGAGGGTCACTGTATTTGCAGACTCACTATCAGTTTTATTTCAAAGACAAAATCCTATAGCAAGGAAGAAATAGTAGCTCTGCACTACACCTGCCTGTGATGTAATTAAAACGGCAGGTGAGCCAAAGCAGAGTTTCATCTACAATCTGATAGCTAGCAATTTTGCTAAACAAAGTGAAAAGTTAATGAAAGCAAGCCTGTTATGATGGAAGCTTATCACAATATTGGCTCACTAACCAATGTAGTAAATATCTGTGTATTGACAGCACAAAATTGAAAACTGTGAGCCAGGCTTCAAAAATCATTGCATCCACAGATCACAGATTTTAATAATCAAGATTATTATTAATTGGTCTGTTTTCTAATTTCTCAGAGGACTTCCCTCATATTTTATAATACAATACATCTGTGAGTCATGCCAATTTTTACTCATATATACCTTGTACATTTTACAGAATACATTGTGTCTCCCTGTTTCAGGGTTTCTTTCTTTGATGAACAAACTAAAATAAATGACGCATTAAGATTTTCTGTTAATAAACTGACACAGACATATTACACCAACACCTTTTAGAGTAATAAGAAATTATAAAGCCCCAGTGTTCCAGTTTGTTGCCCTCATACTAGCTTAAAGACTATCAATGGTTATACGTATATATGTTGTACCCTCAACAGCATCACAAGTGAAGCCTGGTTTCCAATATACCTCTGTCCTTCCTCCCCTAAAATACATCTCTTTGCCTATTACAGTAAGTCCATTTTGCCACCCTAAAGAGCAGGGGTTCTCAAACTTTTTAAACAAGGGGCCGGTTAACTCTCCCTCAGACACTGTCGGGGGCCAGACTATAGTTTGGAAAAAAATGAATGAATTCCTACGCACACTGCACTTATTGTATTTGTAGTAGTGCACAAAAAAACAGGAAAAAGAATGCCATATCCGGCCCGCAGGCCGTAGTTTGAGGACCCCTGCTAAAGAGCAAGGAACAGCAGTATTGGTCTGGAATACTGTGGTCTTTAACTGACTAGTCACTATAAAGAAGCAGCTTAATTTGCACGTTTCCTTTACCTAGGTGAGAAAAAATGCCCATAGAGTGGTTGAGTAATCACATCATCTGGTATGCTCCCTAACTAAAGTATGTTGCATGTGGCAAAGCGTCTGAAATATTGTTCTGCTATATTAATGGACTGACTTCTCTTTTTTAACTCAGATAACTTCATCCAAGCTATATGTGTCAAAACTGATGAATGATGATGAGAGAAGAGGGATAAAAAGTGATATATAGGTTGGTTATTTACAGTGCCTTTTCTAATTCATAAGGCAATGAAAACTATTTGGACCTCTAATAGGCTTTCAAAGTATAGATTTTCCAAGTATAACCTCAGACCTTTATAATAAAGCAAGCCAGAAGAAGATATCAGGGAGACAGCAGCAAGAGAAATGCTGGTATGAAAAATGGCATACAAGTGATAAACACTTTGTACCTATTGTATAATTAGATCTTATTTAATCACAATGAATTAATTAACCGCACCCACTTTTAATGATGAAGTAAGTAATGAAACTGGTACAACTACCCAACGTATTTGTAGCGATACAGTTTCATTTTAATGACGAATAAATAAAATGATGTTTCTGTGTTGAAACTGTTTCTCTGGCAGCAGTATCCTTTACTTGAGGATGTTCCCATCTGCAGATATCATGAAATGCTTCATCTGTCAGGACTCTGAAGCTTGTCTTTTCTTAGTAGGCTGACCATCTGAATTTTATGGGACATTAGGACTTAGAATTTAGGTTTTAAGGTTTGTTTCTCCGTGTTAAGTTCATGAGTAGTGTACTGCATACATTCTTTAAACATTATTAATATTCTATTTCTCCTTGTTCAAGATTTTGGCAAATTTCATTTAAGCTAACTGATTTTAAATAGATTGGTTTCTTTGGACAGGTTCTTTAAACTTCCCTTCTCCACCTCAGGGTCCACAGAACTAGATTTTCTTCTTGCAGTCCTCCAAAATTCTGTCAGGTCTTCATTTCTGTACTTCAGACATCTGACCATCTAATGGTCAAAAATGCCTTCCGTGAAAAAGTTGATAGCAGGGCTGATTACTATAGGCAAGATAGCTGTGTAGCTGCAGGTAACCACATAGGAACTTAAAGACATCTGAAGTGATAAATAGCAGCATTCACCCCAGAGTTGCCATTCTAACTGCATTAGAGGAGCAGACAAGTACATACTACCTGCTAAAGCTGAGATTACGTAAAACAGGCCTTAAAACATGCCTCCTGTAAATGGCTGTGGTACCTGACATTGCCTCGCAATTGCTTTTAAAAAGAATAACGCAGAGCCCTTCTTGAGAAGCTACTTTCCATCACTGTTCTAACATTGCAAAGTTCTAAAAGGGGCTCTCAATGTAGCCCTCTAGGATAAATTCTGCCCCTGGATATGTGTATCTGATCCAGACTAAGGTCAGCATTTTTTGTCTAAAAAGTAGATGGTGAAAGAATGTCTCATGTACCCTGAATTGAATCATGTCATGAAAAATAAATTAACAAAATTATCATCCAGGAACATTAAAATCTGCTCTTGAGGAGTACTAGGACAAGCAGAAGTCCAGCTTGCCAGCAAGTAATTGTTCAGGAAAGCTTTGTTGTTTGGTTAGGGTTTTTTCATTTGGTATCAGCATAAAACTACCAGATTAACATTTTCCAAATGTAAGTGCAAATTAAGATACTAAAAAGCATTGCCTAAAATATATTATTTTGTATCTTAATAAGTAGGTGGAACACACAATTCAATGCTGCTCAGTCTTAAATACTCCAAGTATTAAAAATTAGTCTAAAATCTGAAGCCCTTATTCACTCCTCAGGAAAAAAAAAAATCTTACTCCTGTAAAAACTTGGTCTTTAACTGCTTCATAGAAAGAATAATGGGCTTTTTTTTTTTTTCTCTAGCAAAGCCATACACAACAGACAGAATTTTGATTTTAGAATCATATTTGTGGTAATAAAAAAATATTTTTCTTATAAGAAAATAGGCAATACAGGTCATTAGGCACTTTTCTTATGCCTGTCTCACACACAGATAAAGCTGTATGTGCACGTATGTATGTGTATGGGCTGTATGTGCATTCTAACATTTTGAACTTTTAACTTAGTGCTCTGTAAGTCAAGGGATGTATACAGGAGGGAGGTATGTTACCTCTGCGGTTCTTCACATATTGCAAGGTGTTTCTCATAGATTCAAATGAAAGTTTTTTATTAAATGAAATATTCCTTCTTTTTTTTTTTTTTCTAAATGTGGCAAGTGTTTCCATGTCTAGGTAAGTTTGTTTAAATAGCTCCCATATACAGATGAATGATTTGAAAGGAAATAGGAATGCTTGCATGATGGGATATGGTTGCTGAGTGATGTCTGTGGGGACTGCTTAGTGTTGATAAATAACTAAGGAATTTGTCTATCAACATTTTGCATAAATGTCAGTCATAGAACTTGTGTTTGGGTTGAGGAAGCCCTGAATGACAATGTATTTCTCATACGTAGAAGCTTTAAAGGGGAAGAATAGAGAAACAGAGAACTTATCTCAGAGTAGCATACGTTTTTTGAATGTGTGTGTCCTCCAGCAGAGTATTCTCCAATTACTTCCTCTGAGACTTTGCAGAATCCAGATAAAACCCAGACAAACTCAGGCCTTTGGCGGGCTAGCAAAGTAATATTGAATGTGTTCCATGCCTAAAATATTACATTTCAAGGAGTCTTTTACATTAAGTCCACTATCAGATTTGTCAAGCCTATAGGCTCTTAAAAACAAGACTTTCATTTGAGATTTGAAAGGAAGCTAGACAGAAAATGCACTAATAATCTTTTTAAGTTTTACATTTATTCAGAAAATTAACAACTCATATGTAAGAATCTGAAATTCCCAGATACCTGCATAGAGCTGGATCAGTAACAAGAAATAAATACTGCAGGGATGGAACAGATTTTTTGACAGACTATTTTTCTCCTTGTATTTATACAAAAATAGATCTTTTCATATTAGAGGAACCTGAATCGGCTCACCCAAAAAGCACACAATGTATCTCTGCTATCCTCCCAGTACACTGAGCCTGCTCTGGCTTAGCTCTACTTCCAAAGCAGTTAGGAGCAATACATATGATGTTCACAAACAGGCCCCAGTGAGCTGATAAAGCACAGCATGCTATTATTTCAGATTAGGAGGACCAAGAGAATTTCTTTAGTATTCAACTTTCCCATAATTAGTCAATTTAAAATAGCCTGAGATTGGTATGCATAACAACTATCTCAAAATCTTCATAGCACCGAACAATCTCTTTGCTTTTAAGATCCCTGGTAAGTGATACATATGGGTTTATCTCTTCTCTCTTTGAAAATGCTGTAAAGCAGGGAAAAACCTGAGGTTGCTCTTGGTTTACACAAATACAAACAACAACAGAATCAGGACCAAAGTTCTTATAAGTGTTGTTTACCAGACTGCAAAGCTACAAAATGCAGCATGACAGAAACTGGTCATTGCTGGGCCTGAGATGTTTCAGGACGCTGAGCTAGAATTCCTTCTTTCATAATTCCCCATTATGAGAAGCATTTTAAACTTTAAATGCCCCAAGACTCATCCTTTGTAGGTGAGCCCCAGCATTTGAAAATACATCAAAAAATCAGCTATCTGTGACAGTTTGAATCTAATACTCTTCCTACTATATAAACCAGTGCAAATTGCAAAACCAGATTATGACAACCTTTGTTAGCTCAGATGTTACTTTGGTTACATTTAAAATTCCAATACAAATAGAATAAGTTAAAGATATTTTGTGTGTTAAATAGGGATGGAGGATAATAGCAGAGGAGGTGACTACAGGAAAACAAAATACTACAAGAAATGGTAGTGATTTTCTATCACAGGGAATCTTCCCTGTTGAGACAACCACCACTTAATGCCCCACTCCAGGTGGAGTAGGATGAGCTTTGCTTTATTTACTTCAGTAGAACTTCAGGGAACTCTGACACTGATGAAGTTAGGGTATTTATGAGAGAAGATTCCTGAAAAAATAAAAATTAAAGGATTTCATATATTAATTTATTACAGACATCTTTTAAAAGTACACTTTTTATTCAAAACTTCAGACTGGAATGAAGCCTCCAGAACCATATTTTTTACTAAATGGAGAGCTACAGTAGGATTGATAGAAACAATAGTATTCACAATACAGACTCAGATACATTAACTCAATACAGAGAACAAAATGATGCTGGGTTGCTTTTCCTGAACTTCTACAGGTGTTTAATTTTTATCATTTATCCTAACTTCAGTAATTCTCAGCATCTCTAAACCAATGTTGTGTCATTGATTGTGATGGAACTATTGAATTTGATGGAATTATGACATCTACTGAAAGCTTTTGCTTTCATATGCATTAACTAAAAAAACCTTGGATAAGATAAACAGTATTCAGTAATAATAATGACTGTTTGTGCTCTCATCAAGTCTTACCCTAAAGTCAAACTCCTAACAACATGTGCACAGAAATGTACGCTTCAGTTTGGTGTGCACATTTATGATCTGGGGAGATAGTTTGCAGAGTAATCTGAAGCTTCAGGGAAAAAAGCAAAAAGACAGAATGAGTCAATTACAATGGCAAGGAGAATAGTTCCTTAGGTCAGATGCAAAAAAAAATGAAATTAAAAAACCTGTTTCATCTGGCTTTAGTACCATGGAAAATAAGACAATAGCTTTAGGGAGTGTGCATAGGACTAAGTATTTACTGAGGCTGAGGAGATTACTGACATACCTTTTAAGAACAAGTGACAATGCTCTTCTTACTGTATATTTTAATATCTCTATTATTAGAGAGGTATTAGAGAGTATAGAGATAAGCCCTGAGCCTGAAAATACTGAAAACACTTCACTTATTCTGTTCTCTACTTAACATTAAAGATGGAGCAGGAAATCTGTGGAAAAGAGACTTACACCTCTTTTTAATGAAGTTTATTTTCACGTTTGTTACTTTTAAAAATACTGGGTCTTTCAGCTGCAGCCAAAAAAACCTCCTAAGGAAATGTCAAATTACATCTCCATGGAATATAATTTATGATATTAGAATAGTTCAACTTAAAAGCAACTCCTTGATATCTGTGGCAAACTAGTTATATGTATATGTATTACACTATTTCATGTAATATTGTCACTTTGTCTATTTCTCATTCTCTATGCATATACCAATGTATGATTCTAGATACATTCTCAACTCTTATCTGATTAAGAATTAACGACATCTCAGCTGAAAATCGGTGAGAGAATGAATTATAATTCTCTTTAAACATTCCATCAATGATTAAATATGCCAGTTAAAATGCTTAATTATAAATAGACTACTATTTTAATTTTATTTGCTTACCTTTGGTTATTTAAAAAAAAAAAAACAGTTATTTTTTACTATTCCCCTCTAGACACTGTGCATTGTACAAATTTGTATTACCTCTAGTTCGTATCCATTTCAGGTTTTTGGAAAAAAGCCATCCTAAACTAAGAAAAAAAATCCTGTTCTGATCTGAAACTACAAAATATTTTTCCAGCTGGCATATTCAATATCAAGAATAAAAAAGTCAATGGAGTGTAACTGGCAACAGCTAGTTAACAAATATAACTCTGCTAAATTATTACATTTAGAGAGCTCTTATTGTATTACTTAACCTCGCAGTGAACTAGAAAATGAATGTGGCCATTCTGAACTGGTTAAACCAGAAAATATGTTTTATACAGATGTGTCTAATGTAGTTTTCTGACAGCAGAATTGGGTAAAAATCTTAACAATTATACAAATGCAGTTTTAGAGTAATACTTTTAAATTTGTTCTTTCTGCCTTTTCTTTCTCATTTTTAGGTTATACTTATCCTTTATTCATCATTTTAAAAGCTTTTATTTAAATGTTTCAATTTTTCTCTCCAAAGTCTTCTCTTATTGTAGTATTAAAAAAATAATTATTCAGAATTGGAGAAAAGTTTTTTATCTTCTCTGTACTGATTCATTCTGAACACAGGTTTTTTTTATAAAACCCTGAGTGTTAACTAAGCATTTCTTCTTTTCCCATTGAAATCAGCCAGAAAATGCCTTCAATTTCCACATGACAATACTAAGCACTTGAGCTGTGTCTACCTGCTCCCTCAGAAGCTGTCCCTGTGAAGTGCCCTGGGCTTAACTACTTGCATCCCGATTTCAAAACCTCAGAGCACCACTGGAGCCCTTCAGTAGCATTTGTTGTTCAGCAGAAATTAGGTTTCTTTGCAAAGACAGCTAGCCCATATATTTTCATCTGATATGGCTTTTAACATGGGCACTGTGTGGGGCTTGTCTGCACCACACACTGCTCAAGACCCTACTTAAGGACCAATGAAGAGAATATCTTTCTTGAGGTGCAGCTGGGCGTCCCCTGCAGGCCTATACAGCATGGCTACAGCAGCAATAACAATTAATGTTACTTTACTGAGTAAAAATATGTGGACACTCATTTAAAGTACTATTATTGAAAAATTTCAAGTAAGAAATAATAATCCTCAAATATTCTTTTACCTGATTCCTCACCTCTGTCAATTCAGTGGCATGTTGCTGATCTACAGGTACTCTGTCATGTGGTATCATCCACGGTAGTCTGAATGGGGTGTCTGTGGTGAGATGCTGACAGCAGGTGGGCTGCAGAGATGGCCTCTGTGAGGATAGACTAGGGGCTGCCCCGTAGCAGACACAGACAGTTCCAGCCAGCTCTGCAATAGACCTGCTACAGGCAAAATATTTAAGAAAGGACAAGAAACACCAGAGAGGGGAGAAGAGAAGAGAGTGAGAAACAACAGCATGAACCCCCAAGATAAGAGGAGGGGAGGAGGTACTCCAGGCTCTAGAGCAGATATTTCCCTGCAGCCCATGGAGAGGACCACTCCAAAGTAAATACCCACACTGTGTTTCATGGAGGACCCTACATCATAGCAGTTAGATGTTTCCTGAAGGAAGGAGAGCCCACACTAAAGATAAAAGTGTGATGAAGAAGCAGCAACAGAGAGGAACTGATGTGGATTGACCATAGCCCCACTCTTTCCTCACACCACTTAGGGCTGAGTAGAGAAACCTGGGATGAAGCCGAGTCTGGGAGACAGGGGAGGAAAGTTCTCGTTTTAATGTTTGTCTGCCTTTCTCACTACACAAATCTATTTTAAGTGGCAATAAATGGAATTAATTTTCCTGAAGCCAAGTCACTTTTGCTCACAATAGTAAATGGTAAGTAGTCTCCCTGTCTTTATCTCAACCATGAACCCATCCTATTTTCTTCCCCTTGCCCCTTAAAAGGAAGAGTGAGTGGCTGGGTGGAAATCTGGCTGTTTGCCAAGGCTAACCCACCACACAGTCCCAAGTTTAAATTAGTTGTCTAGACTATTTGGGGGGTGGCGGGTGTTTGAATTTTTTGTTTTCTTTTTTACTTTTTTTTATTCAACTTTTGGTGACTATAAGAAGGATTCTAATAACGCCAGCAGATGAGGCTGGTTTACAACTTTCATTCAACCCAGACCCAGGATGTCTGTGAGGGCAATGCTAGTGACTGCAGGTGAGTATAGGAGTTTGCCCAAGATTCAGGAAGATTCTAGGTCTATTATATAAGCACCATCATAGACAGACTGCCAGAACTGGCCTTGGAGATGAGTCAAAGCTGACATGGAGAGATGCTAACTCCAAGAGAAGAGTCTAAGGATTGTAGAGCCCAAAAGTAAAGCATCTCCAAGCTTTCTGAAAGCTGGCTGAAGCAATGTTTTCCTAATTTCATTTTAGGTGCCAAGAACAAACATGCTTTTTTTGGCTCTTCCATATTAAGGACTATCTGATCATGATGACTGGACAAATGTGGTAAGGTAAAGGACTTTCAAGAGAGATAACTACTGACTCATAGCCAGCAATATTCAGTATATACATTTTGGCCAATGGCTGAAATTGTTCAGGACAAGAGGATGGGAGAAAGAAATAAAAGTGAGAAGAATTCAGTTGTGGACTGATTAAACCTGGAACTAACCAGGGATTTTTTGACCGAGGGATTTTTTGACCCTTTTGGCTTGGAGACATGTTACTAAGACAGTATGCTAATTTGAAAGCTGTCTAAGCTGACCTAGGTCACTGTAAGAATGACACAATGACACAATGACAAATACAATTGTGAAGATTCTGCTAGAGTTGCTTTGCCTTTTATGTGGCGAATCTCTGAGAGTATGACAGAGAGAACCTGTGACAGAGCTAAACTTCTGGGCAGGCTTAGCTGCTGCTTGGAGATATTATTAATAAACCAATTCTGAGGTAAATAAAGGTATATTTCATTAGGCTCACCAGACACACTTCTGACAGAGATACCAAACACCACACAAGAGTGACTATGAGTAGAAAGAGGCATTCTCAAGGTAAAGACAGTATCAAGCTTACTAAACTCAAACTTGGCTAGCTTCTCAGTAGATTTCCAACAGCTCAGACTGAGTCCCTGAGAAGTCCACTTTTTTAGGATCAACAATGGAATATGAATGGACTGACAAAAATGGCTGGAATGAGGCTGGAAGTGTAGAAACCAGGAATCAGAGAGAGATGTGACTCAGTCAGAAGCTTCTTCAGCCAGAAAGATATCAAGGTCCTGGGCAACGTGTTCTAGGTCACCCTGCTTGGGCAAGGTGGTTGAACAGGACGACCTTCAGAGGTGTTTTCCAACCTCAACCAGTCTGTGATTCAGTGATTCTGTGAGACTACTGTTATCTAACCTGGAAAAATGATATTACCAAGTTAGTATGATTGAGACTGCTTTGAACTGTGTTTCTAATCTAAGTCATAGACCAGGTCAGTTGGTAACTGGGAAGCTCTCTAAATTGCATGGGAATATGAGCACCATCTTCCTTCTTTCCAGGCCACCCCATTTAAAAATTGATGAAAAATGTTTAAGAAATAAAGCCTGGTAGGATAGACTGAAATGGTGTGACAGCAGAGGGACCAACTAAATCAATGTCAATTTTTGGTTTTGTCTTCTCCCTTATCAGTGTGCCTCTATGCTTGTGCATGATGAATAAGGTAAAGGTAGGGGACAGGCTGGGGTAGGTAACAACTGCTACAATTTATGGAAGAGGTTAGGGTTAAAGACAACAAATGGTAGTACTATTAGACAGAAAGACATACTGTGATTGACAGATGTCATTTTAGGTTCCCATGTAAGTAATTGCTAAGAAAAATCTGGTCACCTGACAATTTTGCTGGACGTTTTTGTGATTTTGGAGCAGGGCCAACAACAGCTGAGAATGCTGTCAGATATAGGCTAAGAGGAGTGCAGATGCTGTAGCTGTGCTCAACGTTCTAGGTGATTCTCCACTAATCATTGCAGTGGCAACTTGAGAACTGGCTACTGTCAGGGATGTAGCCTCTTGACTGTGTAGCACAGGGCACTCCTCTGAGGTATGGTGGAAAAGTATCCCCACGTGAGGGTGGTTGCCAGCTAACAATAAGTGTGTTGATGGTATTACAGGGTTTCTGAAGAGGTTCCCTGGGTATAAAGGTAAGCTGGTGGCAGGGGGTAGAGGTGCAGGCTATGCTGGGAGCCTCTGAGATAAGTGGTGACAGATTCCAGGCACGTCAAACAGGAGACGTTATGACATGAAGTGTTTGTGTCAGTCACTTGTGCCACCAAGGGCTCATCAAGGATTGAGTGCATTAGGAGCCCTTCCCAGCTAAAATCATTCAGGGCTCTTTAATGATGCCCTGGAAGGATGATACTATTGTACATCACTGGACTGACAATGTAGGTGGGCCAACAATGAAAAGAGGTGCCAAGAGTGATCTTAGAGCATCTCCCTTGCAGTTCCAGGCCAGATTCTCCTGAAATCAGATGAAGCATTTCCAGGTATTTCAGATGTAAAGCATCAAGCACTAATTTAGCTTTTGTTACGCAAAACAGCTAGGAAGTATTAAATCAGAACAGTTCAATTATACATTACACTGTCCTGACAGTTTAGATGTTGCTGACAGAGGACTACCTATAAATAAACATGGGGGTTTGGGGATCCTGTTTCTTGAAATGGAACAAGTAATAGACCGAGTGGTTGCATTTAAATGACTTCAAAAGTAGGAGCGTTCATTAGCTCAGCCATAGACGTGATATTTGTCTGCCTACAGACTGCTGCCAAATTACATACTTTATGAACATGAAGTGGAAAGAAGAACTTTATAACTTTCTTTTTCTATTTACTCTCCTGGCACCTTGGAATCCCATCTACCCCAGTCCTGCCCTGCAGACAATTTTCCCATGCATTTATTATATTAATTTCCTTTTTGAAAAATAGATTGAATTTTCTGATGCATTTCTGTTGATGTTGCCTAGAATATTCAGCCCTTGAATTCATACTGAACTTGTATAAATCCCCAGGACTCTTGGAATGATAGTGAATGCACTATTCTCTTTCAGCTATATCAATTACTTTTTGGTGCATTTTCATTACTTTTCAGGTGTTATAGCATCAGTCCACCTACTTACATTTGAGGAATATTCTATACTGGCTGATAACAGTGTGCCCTTAGGATATATTTCGATATCAAAGTCAATACCAGAGGCATGTTCACTTGCTTTTGGTGAGCATTGATTTTTAAATATTATGATACTATTTAATTTAAATACACTAATATATGAGAGTGTCCTGTGATCAATACAAGGATGCTTTGATCTTAATAATTGATCCACTTTTCATAAATATGCAGATTTTTCAGCTGTCTGGTAGCAATGATAATGGGAAAGTACAGAGATTTTTTTTCTATGGCAAAAGAGGAATAAAATAACTTCACGTGTTCTAAAAGTGCAATAAAACTAGGTTTATAGTTATATCACAAAAATATATTACTTGAAAAAGTAATAAAATATATGGTTATAGCTACTATTTGAAATCAAGATGTCTTATGGTGCCCAAAATCCTACAGCAATAAATTAATTAGGAATTAATTTGTTTCCATAACTAAAAAACCACATCAAAGGCTCTGATGATGCTCTAAAGGAGATGAGCTCCATTACAGGTGGTATAGTTACAGTGAAACATTTAGGCCCAGCTGAATGTTTTAGATTGAAGGAATCAGCCTACAGGTAACAAAACAAGCAACTGAAGTTAGTTAGAAAATAAATTTTTATGATGCCTAATATTGGTGATGACTGAAGGAGATGTTTACTAGCAGATGCATGTACCTGGATGGAGTGACCTGCAGTGAGGAGAGCCTTGGTGGTAAAATGCCAGAGGAAACAAGTCATGGGCCTTTGGTTTTACAGAGAGATATTGTGTTCAATCAGGCTATGAAGTTAACAGAATGGCTTATTCTAATGCTGATTTACACCTGAACTGAAATAGTCTCATATGGCTTTAAAATGGGGTGTATAGCAGGCAACCAGGGGGAAGAAATTCTTGCTAGCACTGAGGCAGTATCAAATTCTGAAAACAGACCAAGGGTTAAGCAGCAAAAATGTGATTCTGAAACTTTCAGTTATGGAAACTGTTGGCTCTTGCTTAATAACTGTGGCCACTAGCCTGATGTCCTGCCTCTGTATAGAGAAAAGCAGGAGCCAGGAAGCACCTGCAATCTCTTAATCTCACGAGTAGAATCCAGCACTTGGGGTTTTTTCCCAACCACTTGACATGTTTCCCTAATCCCTGTTTCTGCTGGTGACTAGCCCATTGTTATCATCAGAAGCTGCCTTCTCCCTCTTATTTTTTCCATTTCTTACACCTTCCCTAAGCCCCTCCTCATTTTCTTAATCCTTTCCCCTCTCACTTCAATTCTGACCACTTCTTTAATATTCATCTTCTTTTTCCTCCCTGAAAACTATAATAAAAACATTTGATTTACAGAGTTTCACACTATCAGTGCCAGTGGCTTGCCATAATCCCAGTCTTTTGTTGGTTTTATCCATTTGTTTTGTTGGTTTTATCCCTTGTTCTGGTCTCATTCTTTGCACATATTTTCTTCTTTTCCAATATAATATGATTTTTTGTTTGGTTTTCTTTTTATTTTCAGGAATTTGTATAATGTTTTACCTGAAAACAACACTTGAACAATACTGACTATAATATGAATATATAAATTCCAGACTATTTAGGTCAAAAAATCAATAGTAAATTCATTTTTTTTCTCAATTTTGTAATTTGCAAAGAGAGGAGTAGAAGAGGGTTTTTACAAAGGAAAATCAGGGTTCAAATTTTGTCCCTCATTCTAAGGCTTGAAAAAAGCCTTGTTATCATCCAGTCTGACATAATCTTTGATTGTTTGACAAGAGCTGGGAGTTGGGGTTTTTCAATTGATTGATGTTTTAACTGTATGCTTTTTAGAAGGAAAAGCATCAATCTGTTTTTTAAAATGTGGTAGCAATGCACATACATAAGCTGTTCCAATTCATAATTACTCTCAGTGCTACAAAAAATGTTGTGTTTTTTTCTACGCTAAACTTGCCTATTTTAAACTATTAGGCATAGGAACTTTTAATGTATTTATAGGATAAAGAACACTCTAATCAACTTCTCTTCCCCCTTTAATATTTTTACATCACTATCAGCCCACCTTACAAACTTCTCTTAGATAAACTTCGTATCCCTTACTATTCTTTTGTAAAGAAAAGATTCTCCAGTTTCTTTTCCTCCTATTTCTTTCCCTGCAAAGCTCCTTATTTTTCCCTTAGCACTTTAGTCACCTATATTAATATTTAAGCTCCTAAATAAATTACTTGGTTTTACAATATCTTGCAGAGGTCAATAGAAAGTATAGAGACTTAACTCCTTTTCAGACTGGGCCAGATATTGTTGCTAAATTTGGGCTAATGATTTTACACTGATTTGCCCATTTTGGAGAGAGAAGTTTTAGCTATGTATTACACCTGCAGAGAGCCACATTCTCTTGTGATTTCACCTGACTTGCCTGGAGGTAATTAATTTATTTTTTTTTAAGCAAACTCTTGCCATCTCTTTATAATGTTAATATTTAATTCACACAGACTCTTATCTCCTCTGTTTCTCCGGTCTTGTTGCATTACTTTCAGTACTTCTAATGAGGAAATAAGAGATCCCAAAATACTTCTACAAAGTAGAAGGGAAATGGATATTAAGTGCTTTATACGCCAAGGTTGCTATTTCACATCTAACTCACACAAAATGCAACATTCCAGTTCTAACCCTGACAGCGTCCTCTGGGTCTGCATTGTTGATTTGGTTATTTCATTGACCAAAGACAAATACACAACTCTCAAGCACTAAATGCACATAGTTAGGCCAAGTTTTTTTTCTTTTGGTGTCATTTTGTATTTAGAAGCCAAATGTTGTATCATCAAGTTAATCTTGAAAATCAAAAAACCAACAACCAAAACTTCATAGCTCTTCTCAGCTAGCCTAAACAGCTCCTAAACTTTGTGATGAATATGATAAATTTTAAGTCTTTCTATTCAGATCTATAATGGCAGATATTACCTAATCTATGCAGTTCTTAAAATCTTATACTAACTATCAGCAAAATTGTTGTTATTAAAGCTAGAGAGAGAAAAAAAAAAAGAGATACAGACACAGCAACAAAATCAAGAACTAAATAGAGCACAATTGTAACAACTCACCAATAGGTTATGGAAGAATGAATGTTAATGATGTCTTATACATCATTACGATTGTTTTTCTGAAGCACTTCTTATTGAGTAGGTTATTAACATATTCAGGGCAAATGGCCCAAGGAGAATTCTTACTACATACATATATCGATGGATTTAAGATACTATCATTGGATTACTTTGCTACATTGACACAGGATGACAAAATTTTGCCTCAGAGACTATTAAACTCAACATAACTCTGAGTAGTTTGCAGGATGCTCTGGTTTAGAATGGGAAGATAAAATGGTTCCAGGGCCTCTGGAATCAGGAAGGCAAAAGTAACTTACTGGCATTTCTACCCCTGATTCTCAAGTTCTGCATCTGAGAGAGAATGATCTGACTCAGAGATGGTCACCTTGCCCTGAAGGCGCCAAGCTCATGGGATGATTATTCATATCTGCTGCATCAGCTGGAGATGCATACACTGAATGCTGTGTAGGAGAACTGCCAGTTCAGAAACATCTTTGTAGTTTTCTTCCTTGTGTGAGGTCTCCTCTCACACTGATATTCATAGACATCTTCCTTTCTTTTAATGATCTCAGTTATAAATCCTTTTTAAAAATGCCTTCAACATAAATGGAGAAAGGAAAACATTCTGGAATCAAAGTTGTCACTTATTCACCTCTCATGTAGCTTTCAGTGGTGGTGGTGGTGATTTTTAAGGCCACTGGCTCAGTTCTACTGTTAATGTAGAATAATGTAAAGTTTCTCAGACACATTATAGTGCCAAGATATGGTCACTTTAGTAATGAACAGCATAAAAAACTTCTGATTATTGTTGGAGTTGAATCATGGCAAAAAAATTTTTCTTATGTATATTGTACATTGTTAACAACTGACATTTCTTTATTTATTTCCATGCAAGTTTCTAGAAATAAGAGAGCTGATGAGAAACATGCACTCATATTTGTTGGTCTCCCACATTTGATTAGCCCAATTGAATCAAAGGAATGGATCCTTGTTGTTTGAACCAACTCTTTAAAGCCTAAGTAAATTAAGTCATTAGTGAACAGCATTTCTACGAAATTATGATTGCACAATAGCTGGTCAAAAAAACAGACAAATAGAATGAGTACAGGGGGCAAAATTTGCTTAGCCATTTCCATTTATCCCAAAGCAAACTTCCAAATACCAAGTCTGTGTTCCTAAACCAAAATAAACTGAAAAAAAAAATCACATCATTTTACAAAATAAAGTGCGACACACCATAAATTCTAAAACTAAGCAATATTTGCCATGTGCAACATTGTCCAGAGGAGGCTATTTAATTCTACACAGAAAATTCATACTATACATCCTACATATATTTGAAAGTGGAATATGCTTCATCTCAGGAATGAAGAATGGAGTCTTTGTGAAATATTCTGTCTCTGAGGTAGGTGTTCCTAGAAGCTGGCCATGGTAATGTAAGACATGTTGAGATGATTCTAATTCAGAAGGGTGATTAAGACCAAAAAGTTAATAAGGATAATAAATTCAATAAAGATTCCTAAATTTGCACCTCCCATTCATGTATCTTATATGAAATGCTATAGATAACAGAAAAAAAATTCTTTCAGTTTCAACAAATGCTAGAATGCTTTCAGTGTAGGGCTACTTTCTATCATGGGAAAGCTGCCATACCATAAGTTTCTGACACAGTTCATGGAGTCTACCATCTCTTGTTTCAGGCTTAAGCTGATTAGTGAATTGATTGTCTTGATGATACAATTATTTCATTCCTTGTACCATGGAATTATATATGTAGCATACAAATAAGTACTAATAGATTATGAATCAGCCGAGAAGTTCATGGTTCTGTAAAGTGTTTGGGATAATGAATTGCAATAGCATATACAGTGCTGTTAAGCAACTGGACATTTACAATTAACAATTGATTAGCTGACAGTTATGCAGGTAAGTGAAACAGATGGCTGTGCTAATCATCTGTGCAAGAGCTGCATACATTTCTTTTCTTTTCCATTTTTGTTTACACCAAAATTGACTAGATCTTTTCCCCCACTGTCTAGAATATTCCCTGCAGTTTTAAAATTGATTAGGTAGTTTACAAAATGCACCACACTACTTCGAGACAAAAAAAGAGAAATAATACTAAGCTAAGCCTCACCTCACTTTACTCTATCAGACTGTACAGGTAATACGTTTTGATAACATTCTGCCCTACATCTTGAGAACAGTTAGGCAGCTGCTTCATCTCAAATCATTGAACATTGCATGTGTCCTTATGAAATATTAAATTAATGTATGCAGTTACCCTAGCATCTGTCCCTGCTTCTGCTGAAGCCAGTGAAGAAACTTCTGCCAAGTTCTGAGGAAACAGAGTCAATCCCCTAATATTATCCGTTATAGTCATTGTTATTCATGGTTCTGTATTGATTAACCTGTCTCTAAAAAGAGGAAGGAGAAAACAAAGCACAGAAACAATTGTTTTAAATGGAAAGTTGCTGAGCCTAGATTCTGAAATGTACATATGCTGTTTCCCGAATCCTGACAATAGTTTATGCTAATTAGTTGCAATGAAGTAAAAAATTACAGCCTGAATACGTTTTTCCTCTAAGAACACACAGTAAATTTAATTATATCTAAACCTTACAAGCACAACACTTGAAAAAATAGCTATCTGACCACTGTTGCTATATTAGCACTATTCAAATAGTTGTTAATCTAAGAAAGTGGTTTAATAAGGTCTGCTTTTGTAATAATGTTGCTGTGCTAGTTGATGAGGCTTTCACGGAAATCCTTTCCCACTGAGCAAAACCAGTAACTTTATTACATTGTGATAGGTCAGATTGGCTGCTTTAGTTCTCTTCTATTGTGCAACCAGCAAGGGAGGCAGGTGATGAAAAAATTCCTTTGAAGAATACTTGAAGAAGAAAATAACTATGTTAGATTACTCAATTTCAGGTCTTCTTTTTTTCAGATAATTTCTTGTAACAAAGGGTCCTGGTCCTGACTGTGAAAAAGCAAGCATGCAACATCTACTTTTCTTTTTAAATCAGCTTTTATAAAAAAAAAAAAAAAGTAATAAAGCAAATGTTCCTTATGTTTTTT
>VZZY01012583.1:7674-36387 GCA_013400335.1 Eurystomus gularis | reverse complement strand
GATCTGAATTTCTTCAGTACCTTAAAGATGCCAGTTTTGAATGGAAGTGATTATATAACTCTATTTTTCTGGTGAATATAATAGGGAGATGTCTCTCTGGAATGAAGAAAACAAAAACAGCACAGAAACTACTTCAATAATACCATAACATTTAAATGTTACTATTTATAAGAATCATTAATTCAGGTATTAACCAAAAGTTTAAAACTTTTTTTTTTCTGCAATAAATGTTATTTTTTCATAAGCTTTTAAAAATTATTCTGTAATGTTTATATCTATGATTTCTGTGCTTTAGAAAGAGAAATCTTGGGTCAAATAACTAGGGTCTTATCTAGAAAGCCTATATTCTAATATTCTCTTCCTCAGGCTATATCCTCAGGTAAGTGACCTGCACCTCCATACATGTCCTCTTCAAATAAATATAAACTTTCTTTTTGAATTCCATTTGCTGACAGAACAGATACTGGGAGGCCAGTTGAAATTCATGGATCAATGCAAGTTCATGCCATCTGAACAACTGACTCTAATCCCCCATTTCTCAGTTTACCTGAAAGTAAAAGACTTTTATTCACATACCTGTTAAGTCTGCTAAGTGACAATAGTGTATTTATCTAGCACACCATTTACAAAACCCAATTCCTTACAACTGAGGAAATGAAATGTTAAGGATGTCATAAATCTTAGTGTTCACAAGGAGTATGAACTAACTCTTACCGAAGTCTACATGAGTCTTTCCACTTATTTCAGTCAGAGCTGGACTGAGCCCACAATAAACAAGTATTTTGTCATATGTATGGCCAGATGTGCCACTAATGGATGCTGATCTGTGCGTATGAATGGCCCTAATAGTAAGAGGGCATTGTGTTCTCAATATTTGATGCAAAAACAAACCCTATGGAGAGCTCAGGAAAAAGTAGTGGAGTCAAAAAGCACCATTTCCCAAGTGTGGATATCAGCTATCTTTTTCTTCTCTCACTTATAGTTTTGCACCACTTATTCAGATCAAAGAATCTGAAACACAAGAGGAAAAGTCTGGCACTTGTTTCTTCTCATTCACCCTAAGTCCTTATTATCAAAGGTTGGGATGATCTATCACTTTTCACTACCTGTGCAATATAGTTACTTCAAATTACTTCAAGGAAACAAGGCTCTTTTTCAAACATTTGAATAAATGCATAACTACATAGTAAAAAATTGTAGCATAGTAGATACCAAACTAGTCCTTCTCATTTATTGAGTACTCAGTTCATATATCAAACTCACAGAACTATAGCATTCTTGTAATAGCTTTATGCGAAGCATTCAAAATTAACAATAATGAAGCATAAGTACTGTCTACACAGCTTGCTAGCACACACTACCTTTGAGCATCTTACAGTAACTAAACTCAACATTTTAAACATTGGCAGAAGTCTTTCATCCTTATTCATCCTATGGCATGGCAAATTCTCATTAACAACACGATTAAAGAAAAAATATTCAAAGGACTCGGAGCTTATGTCTTCTGAGGGAGAATAATTATTTCACACTTATGTTTTCTTAAGGATTTTTTTTTAAGATGTTATTGACCTTTCTAAACTCAAATAATAAAGACATGATTAAAACAGTGCAAAACTGCAAGCAGGACTCAATTTCGTAGTTAAAGCTTGTGTTGTACATGTAGACTTGATTGGTAGCAGCACAAAACTCTTGAATGAAAAGAAGCGATTGAAGCAGCACCCCTAAAAATATTAAAATGCAGCTGGTTCAAACCTGTGGATCTGTCAAAAAGTAGATAAAAAAAACTTTGATCAGACATTGAAAAATGCTCACCATAACTCAAATTACGTAGACCTATAGGCTCTATTTTTCTACTGTAACCTTGCAAAATATGATGGTCCGTATCAAACTAATGTTGCTAAAATACCTTTTTTTCTTCTTCTAGGTAAACTGTTAAGTGGTTCAGTAGACTTTCAGTTTTCATTATTTCTCCTGGAGGAAAAGCTATTTAGAAAGGAAAATTATGAAATAAGATATTCTCCAGAAGTGTTTGCATAATTGTATCATCAAATGATACTAGAACTGGTATTTTACAGTAGCACTCCAACTGGTTATATTTATTAATTTATTATTTATTAAGACAACAGAGGTGTCTTAATCTTCAACACTGAAACAGGTACATCCAGGAGAATAACAGATATGCTGAAGAACTCTTATTTTTCTCATGCAAATTAGAAAGATGTTAGATACCACTTATAAGACAGAATATCCAGTCATTTCTTTAAGAAATAAATTGAAGTACTTATAATCGGATTATAGCTTTAATACAAGTAATGAGACAAGAAGAGAAGGTGATGCAACATACGTGTTCATTATATTCCAAGTTTACTTACCTCGTACCCACTTTCTGGTTTTATTTATTCAACATATTAACTCTGGCCCAGTACTAGTTCTCTCAGACTACAGCTGGCTCCTTAAATCCATACACAATGTATACTATGTTGTACATTAAGCCTGATTCAGTTAATACTATATTTTTACCTTCTTGAAACCAAACAAAAATCTTGAAGCACTCATTGGACATAGAGCCGTATCTTGGTACATTGGTTTGGCTTGCTTTTATCAAGAATTTTAATGGTGAGAAGATTGCATCTGTTCCTAACTGCCTTTCAGCTGTTAGTCACTGCTGCATGTCTGATACCAGAAATAGATGGGGAAGAGGAGAGTTCCTCTTTTTGTAATCAGGTATTGAACTCAGCTGGGACACCAGTTTGTGGAATTAATGGCAATCCTTCAGTATACTTGACCTCAATCCCAAACTCAGCATCCAGTGAAGAGTATCTGAGGTGGCTCTGCTTGTTTCTGCACTGTGCTGTACTTGAGCTAACAAGCCTTAGTGGAGATGGCACGGTTTTAAATGGAGTTAGTTCTTTTGTAGCAATTTCTGTATATATGAAGCAATGTACCTGCAATCCAGACAAACTATCCATACTGACTTGT
Organism: Eurystomus gularis; assembly: GCA_013400335.1. Classification (NCBI taxonomy): domain Eukaryota; kingdom Metazoa; phylum Chordata; class Aves; order Coraciiformes; family Coraciidae; genus Eurystomus; species Eurystomus gularis. Next base: position 33,408 of record VZZY01012583.1, on the reverse strand, counting down.
GCATGTACATACCTGTGGGGGTCTAGATATGCTCATTTGCATGAGTACCTATGTACAATAGGCAAGATTCTTAGCATTATTTATGTTTAGGTTTCCTGAATTTTCACCAGATAGGATTTAATTTTTCAGATATTGCGATGGATGATATTCATTCTGCTTGTAAAGTCTGTTATGTTTAAAGGGAGCACCTGGGAAAGAGAGATGAAAGTTGTCTATTGAATTTTTTTGATGTTGTACTCTATAACATTCTGGAGGATAGAACCTCCTGAAAGGAAGAGAGGGATTAGTCCTCTGCTGAGAGCAAAAGACCATAAAAAATTACTTTGAGCAAAGAAATGTCCAAAGCTTGGTGTCATGCAAGATGGCAAAATAAAATATTGGGGATTATGTACTCATAACCTGAATATAAAAACTTTTTCTAGGAGTCTAGAGAGAGCTCTGGAATTTTTTATAACTTAGAAACCAATGACAGGGTTTCTGGAATGATAGTATGATTTTCTGGAAATGCCATAGTAAGTAAAAAGGGAGACCTGGGTATGAATCATTTTGTTTCTGTTTTGTCTTATTCAAAATTCTCTCCATTCTAAGTTCATTGTGCAAGCTATGCTCATATTAAGCGTAACTCTACAGTTTTTTGTACATTTTTTGTAAGAGAAATGTTCAGGTAGCCTCTTCTGAAAGCACTGCTTCATTTGAATAGCTGTGTCAGACAGGGCAAATGCATACTTGCAAGCATCCCTAAGCCTGATATCAGAACCCAGTTGTATTACAGGCAAGTAAACTTCCACTACTCTGAAAACCAACTCATCAGAAAAGAACTTAAAACTTCTCAAATAAATAGAATAGATCTAAGTTTTCCAATGAAGTATTTACAGGGTGGGATGCACCAGATTGTCAGTTTCAAAGTAACCCCTGAAAGATCTCTCTAGGAGAAAACTTTTGCCTTAAGGGTTAAATATATTTAAGTGATGTCTCAAACCACTAAATGTCAGCTTGAAGAAAAGATTAGTTTCAAGTATAGTTTTCTTTGGTAATCTTTTCCATTTTCAAATCAAGAATTAGGCTCCATTGCTTTTCTTGTGCTGTACTACCCTTTAAAGAAAAGTTTTTCCTAATATCTGATCTGAATTTTCAAAGTTCAATGAGTTTTGAACAATACATAATTGATATATAATTTGAACAATATATATATTGATGTAACAATAACTATTGTTGTATCAAACCTTTGTTACGTGTTAATATAAAGAGCTTGACTCCCTCATGTTAGTAGCAGCCCTTTAAGTAGTTCTAGGCAGCCACTAGGTCACGCTTACTCCTCTTGTAAGTAAGCCTGGCTTCCACAACCTCTCCTTTTAGCCCATGTGGTCTAAGACCCTAACATCTTTGTAAGCATCTGCTGGACCCTCTCCAGTTTCCTGAAGCCCTAAGGATCAGGAGCCTGGGGAGAAACTAGGCACATTTTTCCATATGGAGCTTCACCAGTGCCAAATCAATGTGACCATAACTTCCTTCAATCTGCTGACCACATGCCTCCTAACATAGCCCAGTATGTGATTTGCCTCACTTGCGATGAAAGTGTATCCTTTTCTCATGATACTCAACCTGGAGGCCACCTTAAGTTCCAGGCCCTTTTCAGAAAACCGCTTTTCAGCAAGCCACTTCGCAAATATGCACAGATGCATGGGATTTGTCCCGCGCTATATGTGGGACCCTGAAAGCTTGATAAACTTTAGGAGATTTCCATAGATGCAAACCTCAGATTTCTCAGGGTAACTCTGGACTGAGGCTGTCATAACTGTCATGTTAACTGCTGCCTTAAATTAAAATAATTCATAGGATGCATTCTGTGTGATCATCCAGGTAATTGATAGAAATGTTAAGAAAAAATGGGGCCCAGTATCAATACCAAATTACCCTGCTGATAGTCCATCTAAGTTAATATTATTTTACTTGACATAGGCATTACACTTGATAACATTATTAGTGGTTTGCCTTTGAGGATTTCAATCACATTTTTGTAGGCATGTGATTATTAGTTTGTGGATTTTATTTTGTTTGTTTGGGGTTTTAATTAACTTATTTCTTATCTGGCCAAATATGCTTTATTGCCAAAGATACTTCTCTTTCAGCTGGAAAGTAATTTCCTCTACCATCACAACCTCTCCTTAGTTCAAGCTTTCCTTACTTCCTGACTTGAGCAATGTCTTTAACTGTCTCTGCAGTCTTTAGGGCTCAGCCAGCCTTGGGAAGTACAGCTTCAGTTTCTACATTACTGTTCTCTCTCTGTTCTGTCTAAATTTAACTATGTCTTTGAGAAGAATGATTGGCCATTTGGTTTGAAGTTCTTTTTCACAGGAGGATTTAAAGATATATCATGAACTTAGAAGTGGTATTGTGTGGTTTAATATTTATTTAAGCTTGCTTCTTCCTTAAATTTTCATGAAAAACAAGAAATTCTCTTAACTGGTACCTCAGGGCAAATCAAGGCAGGCTAGAAAAGTCAGATTGGATTCTTTGCTTTCCATCCATCACTGTTACCTGTGAAGACTTTGACACTTAGACAAGACCTCTTTTACAGTAGATGCCCATTCATAGTTCAGTGGAATTAACAATTACACTATCAAGTTATTTATCCATTTCTTAGTAGGATTGGCTGTGCTGCCCTAAAAAGAGCTCAAACTAAAGCTTGAACCATGCAAGCACATATTGAGAATTATAAACTGATTTCTTTAAATCTCTTTTCAAAGTACAATAGCATTCCAATATATGTCTGAATTTGTCCTGTGGCCTATTGCTAAAAATAAAATTTTGGATTATCGTCAAGCTTCTCTCATCCAAATGATGTGCAATATCAGCCTTTGTTCAAAGGGTTTGTATATGAGTGCTAAGTTGTGTAACAGACTATAAAGTACTTCAGGAATTTTTAGATGGGAATTATTGCTTACTAGCTCTACATTTGGATAATTGGTCATGTTATCCATTACTGGCCTTTGCTGCAAGTTCACAACATAATATGTTCTGGTACATTTGCCTGACTGTTTTATACAAACTTTTTAAAGACTTAACTTTGACTAAGTTTGCCTAGACTTATTTTGGAGGCTCAGCTGTATCACATTTATATATACATTACTTATATATACTATGAATGCAATGCAATTCCCTCAGATTGACAGCTTTTATGCTGGTTCTTTCCATGCAGCAGAGTTCACATTTGGTTTAGGTAAACTACTATTACCTAGACCATAAGTAATTTTTCCCATTTGGTGCAGTGATTTATCCATAAATTTTGTATAAGATATGGAAAGGGTTATTTAATCTACAGTATGGCTCTTAGATGTAGTGAAATATAAAATATTTTCCTCTAGGATCAGTGAGTTAGCCCCTTAACCTCAGGTAAATTAATTTAAAACTAATTTTCATTTGATTTCCTAATATTTTATATTTTTGATTCTGAGTTAATTTTTATTTCAGGTCTTCAGAGTTTTCTAGGAGCAAACAGTCTTTTACTATCTTACTTAGGAAATTTCCTCTTTGTGACAGAATTATTATGTTCTGTAGATGGTACACCATCTGCTTGCCTAGCCCAAATTCCCATTCTTTTTCCTGGCACCTGTTTACTGTGTGGCAAATTCTTTCTTTGATAATAAGTTCCAGTCATGAAGTCCCCCAGAGCCAAAACTGTATAAAAGTACCTGAGACTGTATACAGCCCAAACTATACTTTTTTTCAGACTGTCATGGGCATACAGTTGTACTAAATAAAACACAATGAAATGTTCTACTTTTGTGCTTGTTTGTCTGGTGATGACAACAAGAAAATCTCCTGTTGTTTCATAAAGACCCTCCACTTCTACCCTTTGCCATGAATAATATTCATCACCATGTAAAAATTTCAGCCATAAGGAATGACAATTGTTTAATACTGATTCTTGTTTTATGTGTCCCCAGAGTACAAACTTTTTTTTTTATATGCAGTGTAGTGTGAGATTAGCAATCAGAAAGAGACTTGAAATTCTTCCTTTCTTGAGTAGAACTTTGAAAAGAAGAGTTCCTGAAAAATTAATATGGCTGCATTGTATTTGCACTACAGAGAAAACCAATGCATTTTCAATAAATCTGATAGAATATGGCTTTGACTTTTGAAGGAATGTTTGTATCTGGGGCCATGACTTCTTTCTTGAGCATACAAAAGGATTAACTAAAATGTAGATATGTTATTTTATGTTTGATTGAAAACTAATTCTTGTGAAGATACTTCCAGCATTTTTAGATCCTTTAACTCCTATGTTTGTGAGAAACTAAAAGAAGAAAAAAACAGAAGAAATAAAGCCCATACATGCTAGATCTGAATAAGATGTGGGCTTTAGTTATTTAGGCTTTTAGACTACAAAAGAAAATGAGGACTGTGGATCAAACTATAGTTTACTATCAATGAGTTTTCCTCCAAGGAACAGTAGTCCACCGTTAGGAAGATGCCAGAAGAGAATGGTAAATAGTGTCAGAGTAAACCTCTACTCAATACAATGTTTATGTGCTGTGCTTCCATATACATAGCTTCTGACTACATATTTTTAAATAGTTTGTCTATTACTAGCTTTTTCTCTTACTATTCACATTTTTATAGCTTGGGAATGGCAAAAAATATGCAATGGTGATAGAGTTGCAGAGCTGTTTAAAATTATGACATGCTTTGGGAAGAGAAGCTTCTTGTTACTAAGAACCTAATTTACATTTTTGGTTCTATATATGCAATCTCCCCTTCATTTGCTTCAGTTTTCAAATCATGAAATGAATACAGTCTTGCAGCAGCAGTGTTAGAGCAGCACAATGCTTTTACAGAGCTGTGAATCAATTGCACAGATAACATAAGTGGTGCTTATTTCTTCAACTGTGAGTTGTAGCCTGTGAGCTTATGTAGGAGGATGTTGGTGGCTGGTTATTGTTAATTAGCCTGGCTGTTTGACTGACTGGATCTTCTCTGAGACTCCTGCTCCACCTGCAGATCTGTAACTACAGAGAAGTTCCTTGTCTTGGCAGCACGAGAATGGACCATGAACTGTGTCCCACAAAGCCTCTGAGCACGCTGCGCCAGAGCCACGCAGCAATGCCAGAAGGAAATGGTGGGGGACTGCAGTGGGAGACTGCTGGGGAGATGGATGTCCCTATCTGCTGACCTGACCCATTCTTTAGGGAGGTTTGCTGCTTGATGATGGCAGTCTGGAGAAAAACAAGCTCAGGGGAACCTTATCAATATGTATAAATACCTCTCATAGGGTGAAAAAAGAATATGGAGGCAGATGCTTCTCAGTGGAGGCCAGTGAATGGGTGATAGGCATAAACTGAAGCACAAGAAATTCCATGTAAATGGAAGAAAATGCCTTTTTTTTTTTCCCTTCCTTACTGTAAGGATGATGAAACACTGGAGCAGGTTGCCCAGAGAGGTTGTGGAGTTTCCACCCTTGGAGATATTAAAAACCTGACTGGGCATGTTCCCAGGCTAACTGCCCTAAGATCACCCTGCTTGAGCAGGGGAACTAGACAATGTCCAGAGGCATCTTTTAATATCCACCCTTTGGTGACTTTGTGAAAGTGATCCTTTGCAGAAAATGGGGAAGTATGTCCTGACATTCAGTTTGTTTTGTAAACCTATGATCTGAGATAAATTTGCTGAAAATTGTATTTGCTTTCCCAGAGAAACAAACAAATAAACAAACAAAAACCCAAACCCAAAAACCACAACTGCTTGAAATGAAAAGAAATAAATGGAATATAAAATCTTTATTGACAAAGTCATGAAATCATAAACTAAAATACAATGTGTCAGTTGCAGCAAGACAGTAAATATTAGCAGGGTTTAGTTTGTTTTTACCAAAGCATTATGTGGGTTACCATTAATTACTTGAGGCTATATCTCAAGATATAAATAAAGCAAGGACCTAGCTTTGTTTCACAACTAAAACATTTCTCATTCCAAGGAGACTGTGCAGAGATTAAACACCTGCATAATTTAAAGGAGGAGAAGTCATTTTGTTAGCTCACATTTGTCTACTTCAAAGTCACATCTAGGCATGTTTATAAACTGAAACTTGTTCAAAATCACAAATATATAATCTTCAACTTTGTCATGCTGTATACAATTCTATTTCTTTTTTTCCTATCAAAACAGTATCTTGTTGCTGATAATTAAAAAATCCAATTCTAGATCTTTTAATAAATATTTCCAAACAAATTGTCTTCAAATATACAAGCCAATTTTATAGACAATAAATCTGAATTTTAAAAAATAGGGTTTTAATAAAAATAATAGAATCATAGAATGTTTTAGGCTGGAAGGGACCTCTAGGCTTTTCCAACCTCCCTACACAAGTAGGGACATCTCCACCTAGGTCAGGTTGCTCAGAGCCCCATCAAGCCTGATCTTGAATGACTCGAGGGATGGGGCCCCCACCACCTCTCCGGGCAGCCCATTGGAGTGATCAAACACCCTCATGTTAAAGAACTTTTTTCTAATATCCAGCCAAAATCTATCCCTTCCTAGCTTCATGTCTCAACTATTTAAGATTTTGTTGTTGCAGCTGATTATTTCCCTTGCCTCCTTATTCTCCATATGTAATGAGCTCTAAAATAAAATGCTGTCTAGAGCTTCCATCTCTGTAGAATAGTAGAGCACAAAATTACAGTAAGGAATGTCATTCTTTATGTGTAAAAGCAAATCACAGACTAATGGTGCAAACTTACACAATTTTAATATGTTAAACTCACAACAAAATATTTTTGCCCTATAACCTAATTTAAATTTTCACATGTACCGTATATAGTTTTAGACACATCTTCAGTCAAGGCTAGTAGCTAGTTAAGCCTAGCAGCTGATTTTAACTTAAGTAGTAGATTGTAATCTATTAATAAGACTCTAAATAGTATAACTAAACCAGATAAAGTATAGAAAAATAAGAAAAAAATATAGTCTAAGTTGTCTTGGGTTGGATAAATAAAAACTAAATAAAATGAACGGAAATTATTATGGGTGACATTTCTGTACTGTCTTTTGTCACTAAACCCCTTGACTGTGAGCTACCTATATGTATTTATACATATTTGCTTAAGTGGACACAGATCTCACCTCATTGTTATGTATGAACCTTGTCATATCTATGTTTCACTGTTCTTCAGTTCAATTCTTTAAAAAAAAAGTAGATTAAGTTTGTTTTGTTTACTGCTGGTTTTCCTTGGAGCCAGCAGTTGTGAAACCATGCTTTGCTTTTTAGGGTGACTCTTGCCAAAAATGTTAGTCTGTGATAGTGCCAGAAGAGTGGGTTTTCAGGCCGGATGAACTGAAAATTTGTTTTTCTATTAAAACAGAAATAAGCATGAATGCTGAATTCTGAAGTTTTAAAACCAATATAATGAGATCATTACAAGGATCAAAGCAGAACTGTTTTTCTAAGTATGATTAAGTGCACTTCACAGAAAATACTTGTAAATTAAATATTTTTCAAGAAGAAAAATATGGGTGGCTGTCTTGATTTGAGATAGAACAGAACTAATTCTGTTCAGAGATTTTACTTTTTTAGCCAAGACTCTTGTAACTAATGGCACTTTCTGAAGTTAACAGCATATTTTCAGACAGTGTCTGCTTCTAGAACAGATAGCACTTGATGTTTATAGTTACTACCAAGGACTGGGGTGTGCAGAAAGGCTCTTGCTTATACTTGCTCCTAGAGACCAAGGTCACTGCTAAATAGTGTAGGCACATGCTGGACGCACAGAAAGTAAGAGGTCACACCTGCAGGGAGGACAAGATAGAACAGGTGACTCTAAACTGACCAATGAGGTATTCCATCTCATATACATCATAACTGAGAGATCACAAGGGTCAAGCTCTTCTTCAATGGCTGGCATCCAAGGAGGACTGCCTGTTCTGCCTTTGATCCCAGTCTGTGCATTCTTGAATCCAGCTCTTGAATACAGTTCCCATCTGCTACTGAGTTGTCTGCAATTTCCCTAGCGTCTACCCACAGCATCAGTGGTGACATTATTATCATCAGGGGGGTTGTGTTAGATATTGGTTTTGTACATATTTGAATATTTAATTTCATTGTTATTATTTTCATTAAAGCTGTTTCAGTTTTCTTCTCCAGTCAGTAAGTCTCTCTCCCATATTCCCTTTCTCTTCCCTTGACAGTGGAATACTCATTTTTAGTCACCTATCTCTTTTCTTCCAACTCCTCACTGAAATGGGTTCCTAAACATTTAAGCCCACAGCCCAAAAAAGATTTTTGTGTGACAACAGGTTGCTCAACAGAAAAGCTACAAGGATAGTTTGTTTTGCACCAGCTAAGTGTTGAACCAACAAACATTGAACTCCATGTGCTTCTAGCATGCTCACTGAGCTAGATGAGATTCCTAGAAACCTTATGTCTAGCAGTAAGTATTACCATATGGCTCAGAGTGAGGTGCAAGAATTCAGTAATGCAGTGAAGGCATAATCTACTTATATGAAAATCTTCCTCTGAGCATTTACAAGATGATGTACTTGGTACCATTTCCTATGAATTTTGTTAAATAATTTTAATGACATCATATTGGAAAGACTTCACATATTACATGAAGTGGAAAAAATATAAGAACAAAAAATCGTCACAGAAATGACTGTACCTAGAAACAAATGAGGCTTCCTGAAGGGACAAATTATGCTTTTATACGTAACAAAGGAAATTAAAAGAGAGGTGTTGCATAAAAGCAATAAACCTAGAAGTAAGGAAGCATTACTTTGTCAGTTGTAGGTCTGAAAGAGGAAAAAATTATTAGACCAACATAGTATAGTGACCATGCCATTACTCTAAATGTGACTATTAAAAGATTTATATATCCTATAATTAGATATGAGCATATTTTTAAAGGAGGAAATGCATTTGACTTGGAGTCTGAATAAAGCTGAAGAGTTAGTTTATTCTAATAAACATTCATGTAGGAAGACTGCAAAAGACTTTAAGAAGACAGTTGATTTAACTCACTGCTCTCAAACGTCTCTTACTTGACTTGTCTGTTCTGATACAGTTCTTTAAATTTTACCAGACCCATTATCTTTAAAATTCTGGAAACAGAAGATGAAAACATGAGTAATTAAACTTTCTGCATGGAATTTTAAAATAACTTTTCACATGAAAATTTTAATTCAACTGGGCTCCAGCTCTTCAATTAACAAATTACCATAACCATGAGGACAATAGAAAAAAAGAAAAACAAACTAATTTTCTAGATCAATAGGGGGAATTTGGAAATGGCTTGCTTCACTATTGCACCCTGAGACATTGTTCCATTGTTTGTGATTTCTAGCTACCCAGCCCCAATTCAAATGGAAATTTGTAGGATTAATTTGTTACAGTTATAAGTTACCTTGGTAAAATTTACACCAATAGGGAAAATTAAACAGAATAAATTAATTCTGTCATATACTCATTTTTTGCAAGGCAAAACTCAGAAAGGATCGCAATGTGGAAAATACTGTAAAGTGAAGGAGAAAAAGGTACTCCAACAAAGTACTCATGTTGCTGCCAAATGTCACATAAACCCTAAGTCATCTCACATAAGCTGTGCATTTAAAGAAGTACCTGAGGTAAGAAATGATTCCAGCGTAGGAGTACTGCTACAATTCCTCTGTGGTCAATGAGGAAAGGCACCACTGAAGCATGACTCAGGTTACAGATAGGGTGACTCACTCCCAAGCGGTGTCTTTCAGTTTTCATTAACTATTTAGAAACACTAGGCTTGTAAATTGGCTGCCTAAATTTAGATGACAGAAATCTCTTACTTACCTAGTCAGTTAGTGAAAAAAGCTAAGCGTCTCCACAGGGTGACTCTTCTCCTAAGAGAAATCTATAAGACGTTCTAGAGATGCTTATCTTCCTGCAGTAGTGCAATGGAAGCCTAGATGACTAGCTCAGGCTCTAGCAATACTATACTTTAAATAGCTACAATTAAATGGGACTAATCTTTTCCTTGGACTAGTTCCTTACCTGAATATTTCATTGAGAGAGCTATAGCTAAGTAGGATGAACCTTGAATACAAGTGCTAGATTGCAATTCTTTTGTTGAAATAGGTTTGCCTTCGTCTAAGACAGCCACAACTGTTATGGGAAGACAACTCAGGTCAGCTGTCCTGGCTGACTCCAAACTGCTAACAGCCTGCAGACCACAGCTGGCCTATGATTCTCTCCCAGCAGAAGCAGGACACCTTTGAATCAAAATTGAGCTATAACTGAGTTACACTAACGTGAATAAATCAGACAACTGAGAAAGAAAATCTCCTCTGTATGAGATTATAAAATATTTTTAATTGTTTCTTCACTGAAGGCAATCTTTTTCTCCTCTCCTCTTCTCAGCAACAGAGTGCACGTATCCTCCTAACACAGCACTGTGACAGGTGTAGGGCTTCGATGTTGTCAGTTATAATTCTTTATATGTCACACCTTCAATCATGGAATGGGCCATGCATTTTAAACAGAAGTCTGTTTTCTAGTCTGTGGCAACAGAGTGCCAGGACATACACTGTACAACCATATGGGTGCCTCTTTGCAGGACATATGTTGTACATCCTTAGGCACTAAAGCAATTAACAAGCAACTGTAAAGTAAATGTGATCTCCTCTGAAAAGCTCCAGAGAAGCTTTCAGCTTTTAAAATTATATTGCTAATTTATGCCATGAAGAGATTTGGAATGTCAGAGGCAGGTACAGTGATCATAAATAAAAGTAACATTAAGAGATAAATGGAGGTCTCTTTTCAGAAACTTCTATAGTATTTTTCATGTTAGCAGAGCATTATGAAACTAAAGATGTTACAAAAAGTAGTAACACCCAAAGGATAATTCAGCATAAGTAGCTGAAAAAGATTGTAAAAGCAGAATGCAATTGTTATGATGAACAGCATGTTTTACTTGTTGGTCAGCGTTTATATAGAACACTTGAGATAAAACTATTTTTATTTTGTATTTTCTTCTGCCTTTGTGAAAATTACTGTTGAAGCTGCTAGCACTCACTAATTTCCACAGCTTAGCAGAGGTAGGTTGCCACTGCCCCATGTGCCTACTCCAGTCAGTATTCAGCTGCTTTGCAGTTGCTTCACAAGAACACTGATGCAAATGGGTCTTCCTGGTAGCTGGTCTAGACCTAAGACTTCACCAGTAGCTGACTCCAAGACAGTCTCTCCAATACTTGGCTTGGACCTCCTATTTACTTGAGTAGCCAACTCACAAACCCTCTTGTCTTTCCAGAATCCAGCTCAGACTTGTGGTAGCTTCAATACCAGTTTCCCAAGCCTCTTATCCTATGCACTGCTGAGCCTGTCTTGTATTCACTTGCAATCACACACTGATATACGCACCCACACAAGGCACACCTTAGATCCTTCCCCTAAACATTCGATTATACATACTCCCCTGAACATCCCATTGTACATTGTCTGGTACAATTCCCAAATGCCCCTCCCTGCATCCCATAATGAGTCCCCACTCAGTCCAAAAGTCATCTGGAGACCCTTTCCACTGACTTATCCCAGGGGTGTCACCCCCACCTAGGGGCTGACACTCTCCTGGGACAGCCCTCATGGGGCTGGGGCTTGCTTCTCTGGTTTAGGTTACTGGGGTTACCCCTAACCCTGCTGTGGTGCTTCTGCAGCTTCTTCAGCTTTCTGTCACATAACTTAACATGTTGGCCTCATAACTATTGACAACTGGTGGCACACACAAAAAAGAGCCATGCTGGATTAGACCAACAGAGAGTTTATACCACTGTTTTGTCTTCCTCACTGCCCCATTTTATTTACTGAGAAAAATGCTCAGCAAAATTCTGCCAAAGGCAAATGCAAGTGAACCTTTCTTACAAAACAGATGTGATCTATAGTTAGAGATATTAAGCCAGTAATTTGAAATGTCTTCGAAAATTATGATGTTAAATTTTATTCTGGACAATGTTGAAATATATACGTAAATATGCAAAGAGCTTTTGATCTTGCATGTCCTTGGAACTTTCTGTGACTAACGGTGCTGGTGTATAATTATGTACTATACAAAAATACTCATTGATTTTTAGTCTGTCAACTTCAGCTTCAGTTGAATATGCTATTTTCTTATACTCCATACTACTCATTATTTTTTCTTCTTTATTATAGCCATTTTGTGCACTATGTAGGCAATCTTTTCAACCATTCTTCGTGTACAATTTTTCATACTCTTAATCACTACTGTTAACTTTCTCTGAACCTTTTCTGACATATAGTTGGGGAACTTGTGACCAAATGTTCTTGTCACATAAAACAACATAGCACTCCACATGCAACTGAGCAGAGAAAACATATAAAATAAGAAGTGCCTCATTTTGCCTCTAGGAAAAAGCATGGTATAGAAAGCAGATCATTTGAAAGATAGAAAGTAATATTCAGCAACTGATATTGCTGCTTGCTGATAAAATTTATATTACTGATTGATTTGCTCTACTTATTGCATGGATAGAAAATGCCAGTTTTTAGGGCTGTGAGAAGACAGAGAGATGCCTTTCATACTCAAGATGTGCAGAGTACAAAAGGTTAATGACAGGAAGGATGTGTGAAATAGGTGCTGTTCTTTTACATCTTTGAAGCTAAAAAGATGAGAAGGGACTATTACTCACTAGCTTTTCTTGTTCTGATGCTGAATTTATTTTCTATAAACTAACTTCTGTCTTTAGGACTTCTAATTTGTCCTCCTCAACCACAGAGTATACACAAAGTGCTGAAAGCTGATCCTCATGTTTGCTACAGCTGCAGTGGAGCAACATAGATTAGGAACAGCTTATAGCTTTCAAGTAAAATAACTGTTCTTCTAAAGACACTTCTGTAGTTTGAGAGATCTTTGTTGTCCTCTGAGGCTTTGCTCCCCGTGACAACTCTGATGTCACAGAACACTGATTAGTCTCCGCATTTTATTGTCTGTGAGTTTGTAATCATGGAATCTTAAGATCCACGGTCAGTAGGTTCACACTTCCAAGTGCCCAAATATACCATTATCAGATGAATGGTACTTGGAAACCTAAACCCTCTATATTAAGACATTTCTGAGGCCTCACTTTATAAGCTTCACTTTTTGAAATGTTTATTTTTCTAAACTTTTCAGATGTAACTTTGATTTTAGCTATAATTCATTTTTAATTGCATAACAAAAATGCTTAACTTCCTTCCTATTTTGGGCTGTCTTATACTATTTAAAGAAAAGACTTCTGTGTATGGGGAAAAAATATTTACTCCAAAATTAAAAACACGTTTCCACATGGGTGTTCCAGGGTTGTTGTTGGCTGATAGTTTTAGAAATATTTTGGCTGAAAATTATATTGTAGCCTAAGGTTTTGAAATTATTGAAATGTTTTAGCATTTTTCCATGTTTTAGGGTTTTTTATGCATAATTTTTCATTTAATTTTATTTTACTTTATGGCATTAATGTAGTTTCTTTTACAGTTTCTATTTAAAATAAAGATTGAGTGTGAAAAATTTACTGCTACAGAATTGTTTTATAGGAGATTTCTGTGCCAGTGAAATTTCTCAAATATACATGAATGTGAACAACAGCTAGTAATTAAGCTAAGTACTCTGATGAAAGCCTAGTCTCATGAAAGGCAACAAGAGTTTTACCACTGGCTTCAATGAGGCCAAAAACGGTCTATATCATGAGTTTTCATCCTTCTGTGTCACAAGCCTGCAGCACTCCAGTTCAGCCAAGCAGATAAGTACTACATTTAAGTATGAGAAATAGAAGTACTTTGCATAACATTTATTCAATGTTGTGTAATCTTTATTAATGAAAAATAAAAATTAACTTACACAATTGCTTACATTGTTACTGAAAAGGCAGCTGTAAAAGAACTCTCTAACACTTGTTTGCAATGTTAGAACATCATTTGCTGACTTTGCTTTGTTTGAAATGGGCAGTATGAAGTGTAGCTGGAAAGGCCAAGAGAGCTAATGGACACAAGCAGTCTATTCAGCGCGCCTCCTACAGCTGCATAACACTTGGCTCAGCTCTTATCTTCCCTCAGTTCCTAAGCTGAGCAATCAGTTTCTATGCTTCTTTTTTCTGCTGGAAAGCCTGAATAAAAAAAAAAAAATTGCCCATCTCCTTTTTCAGCTACCTCTTTAGTCTCTATTCCTTATCTTCTTCCAGTTATTTTAGTTCTTATTTTTGTTCTTCTGTCCTTCTAACATTGCTTCCTGCTTATCAGTCACAACACCTGAGGACTTAATGTCATTGTTTTTGAAGCCACACAGAAAACTGATAATCTATATTTATAAGCAAAAGAAATGATCTGTTTTACACTATATATCCTTTCACCTGAAGTCTAATTACTTCTGCTCAGCAACCTGACACCCTTTTGCCCTCCCACAGTTCTCTGCCAGGACAGCTTGTAAAAGCAAAACAGGAGTAGATGAAGAGAGAGTGAGATAGGTCACTTCTCCATAGGAATGAGATTTAGATGGGTACCATGTTTAGCTGAGGAATAGCATGTTAAGGTTTCTGGAAAAGAAAAAGAGCTGCTTTTATAAGGAGAAGTGAACAGTGACTATATCTTTTATATTATGAGCGGGGCTAGAGGTACCATCCGTCATTATAAGGTGTTCTTTACACTGCCTTATAAACTTTGTGAGACTCCAGCCACTGAATAGGAACTCTGTGGGACTATTTCACACTTCATTTTAAAGAGCAGTTTTAGGGTTGTTCAGGATTTTGGGTTGTGGCTTTTTCTTTCCTTTTTTTTTCATCCTTCTGCCCTCCCCTGTTTGCTTTTTGTAAGGGGGTTGGGCAGTAAGGCTTAATCTCTTCTGAAAACCTTTGTTATCCATTATTTGAAGAGTTGTCTTGAATTTCAGTCTTGGTGGGAGTAGTCCTTGTCAGAGGCATGCCATGAATATGTATCTTCTTCATCTGAATCTGGATGGGAATCAGACATAATGAATCATCGAAAAATGTAGTGTTTTTATCCTTCAGACAGCAGTGGATTACTACAAACCTTGTCCACTAAGATTATGAGCCTCTAAATGGAAAGAGAGGCTGATGTCTTGTGTGAGACTGCAACCAAGTATGGACAATGTGGAGCAGAAGTGTATAATACTAACAACTAAAGCTCCAGGTCATAGACATCTCAAGTTGGGCACCTTAGATTTAGCGAAAACTTCAGAGCTTAATTTCTTTGTGCATATAGAATGGTGATTAAATAACAGCTTCTCATATAGTTGTAAATATTTATGAAGTGCATCAGATGCTAGAACTACAAGCAAGGTGCAAAAACTCAGGATGAAATTCACCACTTTATTTTCAGCATAGGGTATGATTTGTGTACATACAAAACCAAAATGGGGGTTGACAAATACCCCATACCACACAACAAACAAAGTGGGAGAAGCAAAATAATATTTAGCAACTGAATACCACTTATTTTATGTACTGGAAGAAGTGGAGCCCTGAGGAGAATGTCTTTGCTTTTATTATCACAATACTTATGCCTCAAGGACTGAAGTAACAGATACACTGAAGATTTTGCCTGTGCTTTGAACAAAAAAATTGTGATGATTTAGGTACTACTGATTGCAAGCATGTATTTTTTTCCAGCTGTTAACCTCTGTATCGGTGATCTATAATTCATGGGTCCCACCAAGGTTTTCTGGGCTAGATAGGACAGAGTATTGCATTCAAATTGACTACAAAGTGTTGAATATTTTGCTCTGCCTTCTGCTAGCTACTGACGGTGAATTTGTGTGTTTAGAAAGGCTTCTCTTTAAATCAACACTCCTGTACAATAATATTGCCCCAATGAGAGACTTTAATAATACAAGAAATCAGCACGTTTAAATACATAAAACCCACAGTAGGATAGAGAAACCACAACAACCCAGCAGGTCTCTGCAAGAGGAGCAGTTACCGTACTGAGAAGAGGTTCAAGGTGAAGACTGCCATATAAATTCAGTATTTATTAGCTGAAGGAAATTATTTAGTAGAGAGTGAGAGAGGAGGCAAAATGAAGTTTCCAAGCCAAAGTAATCCAGGACTATTAGTAGCCTGAAAATAGTTTCTCAAGTCTGTCTCACTCTTGTTCTAATAAGCTAAGTCTTGATCAAAGTAATTTTTTCTTTTGTAGGTGTTGAAAGACTGGTTCTGGGGAAGTCAGCATTCACAGAAATGGTTCAAAATGGTAGTAGACAACCAAATACTTTGTAGTGTTTAATTTGCTGCTTATACACAGTAAAAAATAACTTGTATTTCATACAACTTTCTTCCTGTTTCAAATGCAGACGTGAAGTTCTTTTCATTCCTCATCATTGTGTTAATAGAGACATTTCTCCAATGTGGCAAAGAAGTATGCTGTACTTATGCCATGGACAATGTGAATTTCTTTGAAAACTGTGTGGTTAAGCTGTACTTGCTTTTGACTGTACACTGCTTATACACTTATCAAGAGAAATCTGAAGTATTTCTTTCCATGTTGTCAAACTCCTCTTTTGTACCTTACATGAAGTTATGTTCATATTTGTTAGAAAGACAATTGCAGAATATTTGTGATTCTTTGGATGTTAGCAGAATGGCTAGAAGAGAAGGCTCTTAGAATTTATATTCTGCCTTACTATCAGGCTCACTGGGCTGGTGGAAGTGATGTATTTCAGATGAGACACATTGTTTTGCATAACTGAATTCTGCTGAATAGCACCCATGTTATCAGGACATTGAAGTATTTGAAATGATGAGTGAAATTATTCCATGATCTCTAATCCTACATGACAGGAATCAGATTTGTCTATATTTTCAGGAAAAAAAAAGTAGGATCTGTGTAAATTTATACAATAGTATTCCTATGTTTAGAGCTATACAAGTATCTTAGTCTTTGAAAAACTGAAGAAAGTTTGTTTAAACACACTGTTCTCACCAAAAAATGGAAATAGAAAGTTGAAATTTCAAGTGGGTGAAATAATCTTCATTTTCTTATCCCAAACTGCCAAACCTACTAGCATTCTAAAGTTCTGTAGTGAAACTTGCACTCAATACACTTAACATATGCTGTTAGCAACAGGGATTTGGGTAGTGAAAAATTTTACAACTCAGAAATACAAATCACTATTTCTACCCCTTCCACTGTGAAATGAAGGCACATATTTCTGCCTTACTTCTCCTCTGTAGTCTTTATTTTCTAGTGTCTCTGCTTCTATCCAGCAGGTATAATGGAGGGGGGATAGCAGAAAAAAAAAAAAAAAAAAAAAAAAAAAGCTTTGATCCTTTCTGTTATACTTACACAATTTTTTCAGAAGAGATGAATCATGGACTGGCAGCTCCTCTTCCTGAACATCTTATTGTCCTTTGCAGGGTGTTTGAGTCTGCTTCATTCCTCTCGAATACAAGCTGTTCAATAATACAAGATGCAAGTGTTAAAGGGCATGCATCCTTAACGTTAGCTGTTTTAAAATAAATATATGCATGTCAACCTCTTGCTCCATTTAGAGAATCTTATCCTTTCCAGAACCTTTTCCTAGTGGAACTGCTTCTGCAATAAAGTTTTTTCTGTTGCTTATTGTTTTCAGACAACAGAGCAAAGTGCCAGGTACACAAAAACAATGGGAATGTGAGAGGAAAAAATATTTTGCTGAAAACACTGAGCACCAACATGATGATGAGGAATATATTTCATGTTCCTATTAAACCATCATTCTTTAAAGGTTGTGGCTAAAGAGTCAAAATTTTTAAATAGAATATACCCAGATGAAATTATCTACCAGCTTTTCTAGCTAAATATTATTTCTCTATAAAATGTCTTTTAAGTTATCTACAGAACTAAACCACTTCCTTTCAGGAAAAATATGCTATCACATACTCATTTTTAAGCAATAAGTGGAGAACAAAGACCCAGCAATGTTCTTTCTAGGACTGATACCGTTTCAAAACTAATCGGATACAATTGAAATACATTGTCCCATCCTACACAGTGATTAAGAAACAAAAATAAAGAACACATACACAATACAAATAATATGTGCTGGAAAGTTTTGTATCCTTAGACAAAAGCAGGTTGTAAGAATTTTTAATTCCAAGAAAAATGCCAGAAAAGTTTGAGAGATCTCAGCACGCAAAGTATCCTTCTCAACTCAGACATTTTGCAAGCACCCTCTCCTCCCTTCCTCAAAGAAAACCCCTCCCCAAAACCAACCTTATTCTCTCACAAGATACGCACCTTACAAACCCCAAACAAATACAGAAATGTCCAGTGCATGCAGTGCATGTTAGGTTATTGCAAGACCAGTGGGCAGAATTATTTCAATTGAAATATGTGCTGAAAGATTTCAAACTAGGATTTTTTTATTATTTCTTTATTAGAATAGAGTCTTCAGAGAAACAACAGAAAGTAGTGTAGCTTGGTTTCCTTCATATGGCCAACAGAAGAGTTAACAATGAACTGACTCAATTTTCCCTCACAGAGAGGCAATGGGGAATGACATAAGGACAGACAATGCATGTTCACAATAATTCCCAGCTTTTTTTTTTTTAAATAGGACCAGCCATCTCAATTTAAAATTGCAGAAAATTTACCCTTTTTTACTATCAGCAAATTTATCCATTTGATATGCACCCTGAAAGGGAAGGAAAAACTAGATAAAATCTATTGTTTCCTAAGTCTTCAGTGATATTAACAACCATGAGGTAAACCTGGATAAATCCTTTTCCATTACACTGGGATGGATATGTTCCTAGAAAAGTCTGAAGAGATGCTGAGAAAGACTTGGAAAGGACGTTATGAAAAGATTAAAAAATCAGTTGTAGCTTATTCCCTTGTGCCAGGAATAACTGTTCTACCTCTGCTGTTAGATGACAGTGAAAGAAAGTTGCAAGTTGCCTTGATGGAATAGGTAACAGCTAATCTCAAGAAGTAACGCCATTTTATCCTTAGATTCAGTTACAACAGAGGAAGCCTGAGAAAAATAAAAGTTGAGAGAAAGGATATGTTCTCTATTTTCATGTACAATGGGATGGCAATCCCCAGGGAAGGAAAACAGCAATTTAACTTGAAGGCCAGACAATTAACACTGAAGCAAATGAGTATAAAGTAGCATGACTATGCTTGCTGTGAAAATTAGGTTTGTGCTTGCAGATAGACAAAATGAAGCCCAAACCAAATTGTTTAAACACTGAGTTCTCCTGGTTACTTTCGATGGTGAGAGACTGTATTCTCCACTCTGCAGTGATATGATTATCTTAGCACAAATCAGCCTTCATGCACAAATATCAGCTTCAGTGGTCTGTCTCATGCAAAATGTCAGTCTTGATAATTTGAATAATCCCTTTTGCACTGAAGTGTAATGAATTCCTAAAAATTTGCAAACACTACATTGGGAGTTAGGATTCTCAAATAAAAATTCCTCACAAATTACAGAAGTGTTTTTTTAGTTGAAATGACAAAGTTCTTAAACTGCATAAGGCAGATGAGGTCCCTCGTGCCATCCTATGCAAGATAAGTAATATAGTGTGTTCATTTATCTATGTCATAGGAGTATTGAACATACAACAGCTATCAGATTTTCTACATTTGAAAGCACCTGAGAGGTCAATGGTAAGGGTCAAAGACTTTGCTAGCACAAATTATTAGGCTTTTACTGGTAGATAAAGATACATCATAATAAATACTGACTATAAAACACTTAAATCTGTGTTTCAGGAAAATAATGAAATGAATTGATTTATCTTTTGTGTAATCTTTGTTCTTGGGGAAAAGATTGGCAATGTTAGACTAGTTTACCTTCTGTTGGTTTTCTCTGTGTAGTGGGTCTGGCTGAGCTGGTTTTCCACATAGCAGCCCTCATGGTGCAGTGTTTTGTTCTGGGAGCTAGAAGGGTGTTGATAACACACCCACGTTGTGACTACTGCTGAGCAGTGCTCGCACAGCACCAAGGCTCTTCCCAACATTCCCCTGAGTGGGATGGGGTGGGCAAGTTCCTGGGAGGGGACACAACCAGGACAGCTGACCCGAACTGACCAAAGGGATATTCCATACCATATGATATCAGCTCAGCTATAAAGCTAGGGAAAAGGAGGTGGAGAGGGGGGCCGTTCCATTGTCCTCCAGAGCAACTGCTTCCCATGGAGTAGCCAAACATTAGTGGCCTACTGATGGGAAGTAGAGAATAAATCTTTGTTTTCCTTTGCTTCCACGCGCGGATTTGCTTCTATTATTATTAAACTGCTTTTGTTTCTCATCTTATTTTCCTCCCTCCTCCTTGCTCTGCTGAGGAAGAAGAGGGGAAAAAGGGGGGCTGATATAGCAGCTTGGTGGGCACCTGGCGCTCTGCCAAGGTTAACCCACCACACTCTGCTGAAGCACTTCTGGCATTCTCTCTTTAAGTTTCAGTATCCCAACCGTTTATTTTTTAGAAAGTAATCTTCTTAATACAGATTAGGAAGATTTATCAACATATACAGTGTCACATAACTATTGCTGCTTGGACAGCCTTTCATACAGATACTTAATTTACTAAGAAGCACAATAAAATTTAGCCTAGCTATCATGAATTCATCCCATGTTGTCATTGGAATCTAAGCATAAATGAACCCAAATAAAGTAGTGTGCATAGTCTTGGTCATGCAATATGACTGTTCATCCAGCTATGACACTTCCATTTCCTCCCTCCCCAGATTTTTCTAGATTTAGCCATAAGGTATTGTAAATATTTTTCATAAAGTTGTAAATTCTAATGAGAATCTCGCTATACAACAGATATGCACAGAGTACTTGAAGTTCTAATTATCTGAGAAACTGGAATAAATCTACTCTATTCCATTAGAATTATAATGGAGTGATTCAAGGTTTTCATTTTCAGCTCCTAAAAACCAGGAAATTTTGCAAATAAATTTCCACACATACTTCATGGTAAAGCATTGTGAGACTCTAGATAGCTCCACGGGAGCCTAAAGGTTTTACATGTGTGAAATCCATGACCTTAAAAATTTGATAGTGTCCCTTTGATATTGGATAAACCTCAAGTCACTCAGATTTAGATTTAAGGATACATTTCTGAAATATTTACTACCAGTTGTAATGTTTATTATGGGTGTTGTTTCAAAGAAGTCAAGAAGTTTGATCCTTAGGTCCCTTGGAGAAGTTGCACAAACACAGACATGGTCCTATACCGCCTTCCTGCCAGCTAGAGTTTGCTTTAATCTTGTATTTAATTTGGACCCATTTCAGACCTGTTTTAAACTTGGCTAGCTAACACCTAGAGAAGATAGCTGGCAACTAAATAAAATCTTCTTTAAGCTAAAATATTGTGTGGATATACTTATGATTTCCAAGTTGCTCTTTTAGGTTGTAGTCTGCTCTGAAACACCAAAACAGTTAAAACTCAGAAAATACAGGCTCAGATTCATCCAAGGACACTGTCACAAGTAGTAAATGGGAGGACTAAAAACAGAATACCATTTAAATAATACTTAACCACAGTTTCTAGCAGGTTGTACCTATCCCTTTGTATCTGTGTTGTAATAGGTTCTTAAAGAAAAGTCTTTTTTTTTTTTTCATTATTCAGCAATGCAGTACATGACTTCCTGATTCTTCTGCCAGGAGTTCATGCTTTTTGTTCTCACTATATGGCTCTATTTCTCTCCAGCATCCTTTTTCTTTTTTACATCCCCCCTTTTATTGTATACGTGATGTAAGCTTGTTGCTCAGGTGCTCCTCATGACTCCTTTTGCACTGGTCATGGCAAAATCTTCCTCCTCTGTTCTGATTTGAATGCTAGCATCCTCTCTGCATTGCTTGTTCCACAAGATCTATGCTTGCTTACAGGTAAATAGCCAATAAACTTCACCTTAGCTTGATAGACAAAAGTACTTAATTGCCAGGTTTTTTAAAAAATTCTATTACTTCACCTTTCACACATCACGTCTAGTTAAAAAAAGGAAAAGCCAGGGGGTTGTGATCATATTTGTGTTGTATTACTCCACTTCAAAACACAATTCTGACTGGAAGTGCTAGATGATCCTGAATTATATACATGTGATAATAAATAATAAAAAACTTATATGCACAGCCACGTGTCTTATTTGATAATAAATATCACTGCTAGAAGGCTACTTACTTTATGCCTGTGGAAAACCATAGCTAGAAAGATCCTAAAAGGCCAGTTAGCTAATGTCTCTACTCAGACATTGTATGTATTACATCTGGATAATTCCTATCTAGTATGTTTAATATGTTTTAAAATTTCCAGCAAAAGTTTGGCTTGGGGGAAATGAAGCAAAGACCAATATTGTCCTTTGGCTTTCACAGCCTTTTTCACTACCATCTTTTCTGATTCATGAACCTTCCTTCCTGAAAATGAAGCCCTTTACTGGTTGTGAATATTAACTGACCACTTGCTGCTTATAAACACATTATAATCTTGGAAAGTATTATTATGTCTTTCCTTTTTCTGGGTTGTTTTTTGGGGGGGTGGGTTGTTTTGTTTGTTTGCTTTTAAACCAGGTAAATGCAATTTTTTCTTTTTCTTTTTTTTTTTTTAATAGCTCAAGTTTGTTAAAACTTACCTTCTTAATTTTGTCCCCTGGAGTCTTTCTATTTTACTTACAGCATATTTTAGGAATGGTGTCCAAAATTGAACACTCTATTCCACTCATAAAAGCTGACAAAAGCTTTTATGAAGCTTTAGGAATTGGTAAACATTTAAGAATGCTTACCTCCCTTATGTAATATATATCTCATCAGAAGGATGTTTGCCTTTTTACAATGGAATCTTCTTTATCATAAATTTAAGATGATACATTTTCATCTGGAGTGCTGCTGTCCAGCTAGTCAATTTGTACTTATGCACTTGAATTTCTTTTCTGAATATGATGTTATGCTCATGTCTTCCTTAAGATTTACTAATTCCATGTTTTTTCTCTAGTTTATGAAAATAATTTTGAATTGTCATTCTGCCTTTCAAACTCCTTATATCTCTTTCCATTCTGGTATCATCTGTTAATAGTTATACTTAATTTTCAATCACTAATGGAATAATTCAGTGGCATAATAGTCTTAACAGCTTTTTGAAAGAGTCTGCTTTCTATACATTCCCAGACTGACCATCAACCATACCCTGAAGATAGGGTTTGGGTTTTTTGACTCAGTTAAGTGTCCATGTTCCAGCAATTAGATTTTGACTATATATAAGTAGATTGCTTAGAAGAATGTTAACGAGCATGATGGTAAATGACCTGCTAATATCACCATCTATCATACTTTCCTCTTACCCAGAAGCTAGCTACCTTGTCAAAGAAGGAAACTAGATGACTTTATACCTTTTTTCTTGATATATCTCTATTGGCCATTTTTCTATCACTGTGTTGACATTCAGTTATTCACAAACTGATGAATCATTTGGTTCAGTATCTTTCAGGCATTCTGTCCTTATAAAGCTATAGTGATGCTCACAGAGGTGTTGATGTTCAGCGAGCTTGCCCGGATAGATCTATACAGCACACAGCTTTTTGTTCAGCTGTAGCCACTGTAGTGACTGTTACTTCAGCTGTAGTCACTGTAGTCACCTGTTATCTACCTCAACCGTGAGTAGCAGCTTTTTGTATTTTCACATTCTAGATCTCATTCTGAAGATGTTACATGTTATTATTGACTTTGATTTCCTTATGCTAATTGGTCTGATCTTAGCTTTTTTGAAGATCCTTTTATGTTACCCTCCAAAGGGTGGAATGTTATCCAATGAAAGCTGAAGAACAGAAAACTGCTTTTAGCCACTGTCAGTATTTTCTGAAATAAATGTAACAAAATTTTTGCTCTTCCACTGAGGAATGTCTCTAATTGCTTTTTCTTTTAACATATCTTGCTGTTATATTTTTCCCCCAGCTTCTTCCTGGGGAAACTTATGGGAATATTTTCCCTCATAACTTTGGAAATGGCTTAGAATTAATTCTGCAGACAACAGAGGCAGCCACAAGGCACTCTGCAGGGTAATGTTCATATTCCAGCAATGACACTACACCATGTCTGACAGAAGGCCCTGTCCCCAGACAATTTTAAACACTGGGAGCTCTCTCATTGAAGAGTTTAGATCACAAACAGCGAGAGTTTCAATGTGCTGGCAGGCGATACACTCAGAAAAATCAATTTGAATGAATGAAAGGTATGCTTCAAAGGTGGGCATGCTAAAATCAATGAACCCCCCAAACAGGAATAAAAATGGATCTTGCTTGTACTTAGTACACTTCTCTTTGAAAACAAAGTACATTAAGACCAGTTTAGATCTTGAATCAGCTCTGCATACCACAGTTTAGCAACATTTAGCACTTTAAGAATTGATTCAGTTCTGAGAATTACTGTATTTCTTCTCTTTGTATCTTCTGCAGCACTAGGCACATTGCTGGTACTTGAAACAAATAATGAAAAATACTGAATGGTTAACATTTGTATTTTCTGGTTTTTGTCTGCCTGGAGAGAAAGGATTTTAGTAGAGGCATGAAAAGCAATACGCTAGATTAAGTTCTTTTTTTCTTTTCTATTGCTTACTAGAAACTTGCAAAATCCTTTCTATATACTTTGTAAAGATCTAAAAAAATCAAACAGGAGAAAAGACTGAAAAGCATTTGTACATGGAATCTGATGCACTCCCCTTACAGTCACTGAATTCTCCTTCCTGCATCAACCTAAAAACCCAGAGTATCTCTGCATCGCTATATGACCTAAGATCCCGTTATCAGCATTTGAGAACAGCGCAACAATCATATTCACTGGATGTTGTCCAAACAAATGAATAATAATAACAATAATAATAAAAGTTTTGTTGTAGGTATGTATATTTTTAGCAATTTTCATTTCGGCTCACATTCTACAGTACGAGAAGTCAAGAGTAACTGCTGGCTTCCACTTCAGCAGATTAACTCAGATCTAGAATAGTGTTTCTGTGAACAGAATTTGTCCTCTTAGTAACGGGCAAAAAGACACAGTGAGTGTCTTGCGGGGATTGTGCAGCAGAGACCCCAGGGATGAAGAGACTCAGCTGGACCCGGCCATATGGAAGAAACTAGGGACTCCCTCGAGCATTTCCAAGCTATACCTTGCTGAAGGCTTAGTCATCCCTGCTGGGGGTTGCCATCGATGAAGACAAATCACTTTCACCTATTACTGGGGTCTCAAGAGCTGTTAAAAATTGCATGGCACTGAATTAATGAGCAAGGAAAACTAAAACCAGTTAAAATTTAGCTGAAAGTCTGATGCACTTTGTATTTTCCTAAGAATGCTGAAGACGCCCTGACAACCACCAATACGTCAAAAAAATTGATCAGGAACATTGTCTGTATTTGGCATGCAACTTTCTGAAACGGAAGGTGTTTCCTAAACGCGCACAGCAGCGTTAATGTTGCTACTCGACGAATTTTAACGTATGGAGTAACCCTTGCCCATTTTATTTCATTATCGAAAATAATTTACGAGCGATTCTGGTGTGTTCCACGCTAAAAGTGCAACCGAAGAACACGCCAAGAAAATCCTCTTTCTACTTTCGTGGCGGCTGCTGCACAAAACAGACGAGACGACCCTCGGTGAGACGCTCCAGCCGCCTCCCCCTCCACGCAAAACACCCGCAGGCACCGCGGCGGACCTCGGCCCCGCTCCCTCCTCGCCTCCCGCTTCACACCCGCAGGCTACGGCCGCGTGGAAACTCCGCGCAACAAACTCCGCGCCGCGTGCGG
>VZZY01012559.1:0-75448 GCA_013400335.1 Eurystomus gularis | reverse complement strand
CTCTTTCCCCCTTTTCCCCCCTTCCATACAGTTTGATTTTTTCCGAGGAGCAATACCAAGAAGCAAGGAGAGGGCCTTAGGCCAGTGACAGTGGATGCTGACACACTTCACTGCCACTATCAAGCTCTCGATTTTCAGTTCAAAAGTTCAAGTAAAATATCTTCATTCCCTGTTCGTTGAACATGTTTGAATGAGGTCAAGAGCCAGAAAACTGAACACAGGTCTGTAGTTGGGTCATTAGAGCCAAAAGCAACTTCCTCAACCTGAAGTTTCCAAACGTGTCTGGCAGAGTGGGGCACTGATGTCTCTCATTTCCTGGGTGAACTTTGAAGTTCTATGACCTTTGCTGTACTGATAAGTAGATACTGTCATTGTATGTTTTTGTAAATCTACCTTTGGAAAACAGATTTGTTTTGTTTAACAGTGAACATAGACCAAATGACAAAATAACATGTGGATGACCAAAAACTGTATTTCCTTTCACCAAAATGTCTTTTTTTCTGTTTTAAAAAAAAAGCTTTATCTCAACAGCTTTAGACACTTAAATAAATTCAGAAATCTAGTCTGTAGTTTTTTGCTTTTTCATTTATTTATTCTGATTTGTGTTCACTTCGTTAATCTATTTGTCTGAATCACCTCCAGCTAATCCAGTAGTTTCTGATAAAAAGTGTAGAACAGGTTATTTCATTAAGGGTTATTATTATTTTTAGAGCTAACTGCTGCAAAGCAGATGTTCCTGCCAGAAGGACCTTAGAATTTCTATGTCCAGAGTAAATCTGTCTTCAGTGGTGATTTAAATAATGTTTCTCTTGGATATTTAAAGCTATTAAGACATGTTGCTAAGTCACAGCAGTCCCTCACTGTTCAAAACATAATTGACTCTGTACATTATCATCCAGGGTATTTTTGTCTTCAGTTTTGTCCAGACTATAAAAAAAGTGTGGTTTGCTCCTTGGAGGTTTGTTTTCTTGCTATGTGGTCTGAAGCAAAATTGCTCCCCATCCGGGAGTGTAATGGCAGTAATTAAAAATGCATTCACTCTGAAGTGACAGGGAATCGGTATGAAACAGATTGAAGATTTGGGGGAGTGAATTTCCTTCTCGTTTGACACTGTGGTAATTGTACAATATTAATTTTTCTGGTTTTACAGTCAGTGCATCTCAAGACTTCCAAATTCATCAGTAGTAATTGAGGTTTCAGATCAGGGTATGCATGAGTAACACAGTTGAGTGGCCAGGGTTTGCACTCTAGTTACTTAGATTAAACTCTAAGCTGTATTTTTTAAAGTTGCCAGGTGTTAGAACTCTTGGAAGTGGTTTACTAGCTTTGAATGGATGCTGTGCTGCGTCTGCTCCTGATTCTGCAGGCAACCTGAGATGCTACCATGTTGGGACTCCACGCTTCCTTTCCTTTTTTTATGTATATACATACATGCACATATACGTACAAATGAATAAATACCTAAGCAACCAGCCCATAATTTATGTGGAATCAAATCCTACTTCTTCAGATGCATTCCTTGGTCTCTGCTTTGTAGAGAATAGCTTTGTACCAATAGCTTTGTAGAGAATGTGTTTTGTAAACATAATGTGTTCTAAAAGCATAACCTTTTCTCTCCTCTCCTTGGTATGGTTCAGTCAGAGCCTGCATCACTGCAGTGCCTGAACACTCAAAGTCTGAGACAGGCTACAGTAACAAATCCTGTTAAAAGAAAAACTCCTTCCAGAGTCCTGTGTAGGAATCAGAACTGAGGAGAAAGAGCCAAGTGATTTCCATGGACGCCTTTACTGTTGAACAGCCCACCTCTCTCCAGTTCTGCACCTTAGAGAAAATCTGTGAAAATTGTGTTTTGATGGAATAAGAGACCAGATACATTGTTGAGGAGAACTGAATTTTTTGTGCTATGAACTAATCTCATCTATGCGTAATAATGGTAGGAGTTGCAGTGACAACCTTTGATGTAAACTGAATTTTATCCTCTTCAAGCCTGCCATATGTCAGGAGCTTCCAATGGGAACAAAGCTGCATACTTGGAGGCGGAAAAGAACAAGTGATGAAGCAGCTATCCATTGACTTTCTGGATTGATTGCTTCTGGTAATGCAGTCAAAGTTGTTACAAGACTAACAGAACTATCAACAGACCATTTTAGAGAAATTCCATATAGGAGATCACCTTAGACCTTTTTTTTCAACTAAAAAATTAGAGAGGTGGGAAAGAAGTTTGGTTTGTTTCTGCTTTTCATTTTTAAATTGTCATCATTAAAATCTGAGAATCCCTGAATCCTAATAAAGTGTTGTTTCCCTTTTTCTATATTCCTCTAGGCAATGGATTTAGATACTCCAGTGCTGGCAAGGAACATTCCTGGGAATGCAGCAATAATAAGACATAAGGAAACAGGACTGCTATTTTCAAACCCCCAGGTCAGAAAACAACAAATCTTTCGACCTTTCCCTTCCAAATCTTAGGTTCATTTTCCATTACATGCTTGTGTCAGTCTGGAAACTTGGCTTTTCCTTCCAGCAGTTTTTTTCATATTCTCCTAAAAACCTGAGTGGTAGACTGCCTTTCTTTGCTGTTGTCTCCCATTCACTTTGCAGTTCACTAAACTTTTACTAGGTGTCAGCCTTGCTGAACGTTTGTCTAGCTGGGCTGCTTTAGAGCCTGCCATCTGAACGGGGCTCGGTTCCCATCAACGTGTGGCACTTCAGTTTTGAAGGTTCCATAAGCAAACCCTGGAAGAGATGTTATGCACGTGTCTTATTTCCCTTCAAGTACCAACTGAGATATGAATTCCTATTAGACAAACAGTACCCAACCAAAAGAGAACGATGAGCCTGAAGTTTTAGATAATATATTATCTGTAGTTTCTAGCAGTAAGTGTTAATATAAAGCATTATTAGGTCCAAGATATTACTCAGTCAGAAAATAATTAATGGCTAAAGTTAAGTGTTAGAATGGAGTTTCTGTGAAGATAAGTAAGAGTGGGGAGAGAGGAAACGCTACCTATATATAAATGCTGGAAATGTCATTTCAGTGTATTTCCTGGATTATGGCTTTGCTATTACATGTTTGTATATGTTGTGGAAGATGACTTTCAGACACAGATCCCCTCAGTGCTTTTATCCAACTCAAGATTAAAAAAATCTTACAGCATTAGTCCATTTGATAACTTTGCAAAGTATCATACTTATTTACTTTGTGGAGTGTGTGATTAATGCATCCTATTAAGTTGTGTTTCAGGAAGGTGAATTCTCTCAGTTAGTCTTGGAGGGTCTTTTAATAGAAAAATTCTTGCAACTTATGGTTTGGTGTTTGTTGGGGTTTTTTTCTGGAATATCCAATGTTCCCAGTAGTTTCTCCAAAAAAATGTCTTTGTTAACTTCTGGAATTTATTTTGTTGCAGAAGTATTCCCTCTTCTTGCAATGCCCTTTGGAAATGGGGTAGTTCCAGGCTAGTGGAGGCTGAGATGTGAAGCTGTTCATAAAATTAGTTGTACATGCATCCTCTGCAAAAAACCCATGGAATTCCATATGCTTCTTCAAAACTTCAATAATATATGATCATGTTGAACACACAGACTGATGGCTTCTGGTGTTAATTCTGATACATTCCATTGTTTCTCTAAACATGCTGGTTATGTTTGGCTTGGAATTGAAATACATTATTCATACCAGACCAAATTAGCTTCATCATACATTCTTGTAAGAAGTCTCTTCTGTGATCTGGAAGCATCCTGCATTCCCAGTGTTTATTTGCAATTCAAGACCGATTAGAAATATGCTATATATTTCCTCAATTCAAGTGCCATTTTAAGCACAGAAATAGTCCCAGTGACATCAGTGACTCTGTACAAATGTTGACCCCTTTTTGCTGTTATTCTATCTCAGAAGTCCACAGAATCCCTTGTAAGTGAAGATAGTAACTTGCTGTTGACACGTTGGTCTTAGAAAGGAAAATAATATCCCTGCTTTCTCTGTGGAACAGTAATTGTATCTCATTTAATAAAAGCCCTTTTATACATTCATTGGGGTCAAATAATGTATAAACTATCAGTTTTCAGATGGGTCAGGAAAATATTTGTTTACAGGATAACACCCTAATCCCACTGCAGAAGTTGTTGAAAAACTTTCTTCTTGCAGAGATGAGCTCAGCATGCCAGTCATCATCACTCATGGTTTTAAAGATAAAGTAACCATTTACTCTTGTTCCTTATCTCCCCAAACCATATCAAATACAGTTTTTAACCACTGTACACAGTCTATCATAGGTTGAGAGTTACATTAGATCAAAGAAATGCAATTAAGTTAGAACACTTACAGCTTCAAGCTATGCCTCACATTGTGTGCCCATGGCACTTTGAGTTCTGCCTTAGAAGATTCAGTCTGACAATAGGGATCAGAAAACAGACGTTCCCGTAAAAAGTTTTCTGGGCTTTATTACTCTGATTGCTTTGACATTTTAAGTATATAGTAAACTGTTTTCTGCTGTAACCTCAATTGCATCAGGTTAATTAGGGAAATTGCTTTTAATCATACGGAGAGATTAGTACTGCATTCGGGTGCTTAGGAAAGTCTCCGTCTTGAAGAATCTGGGCTGCCAAAGATTAGAAGATGCCAAAGAAATGTTCACTGCTAAGTTTAGTGTATCCTAGCTGGTTGTGATGATACCAACTGTATCACAGGTCAGGAGTAGAAAGCATTGCTTATTTTCAAGTTGCTACTGATCTGGGGAGCAAAAGCTGTACAATACACTTAGCTCAGACATGAGCAAGCTGAATTAGAGGGGTATCATTTGACCGTTACACTGGAAGAACTGTTTTAAGTGTTGTTGGGGTTTTTTTTATTCTTTCTGAAGGTGAGCTTTTGGGACTTACAGGATAGTATGGAATTTTGTGTGTAATTGTAGTCATTGTTAACCATTTGCATTTCAGCTGGGGCTTCATGACCGGGTGTAGTGAAAGCCTTGCCAATCACTGAAGACAGTACTCAGAGGGAAATGTTTTGTCCTTGATACTACATCATCTATGCATATTACTTTTCAATCATGGTGTGATCTTGATCTTGGATTTGCAAGTTTATGGACACTGAGTTAATGGGGCCTGAAATAAAAAAATAAGCAAGAGATAAGAATAGGGCAATAAATAATGCAAAAACCATGTTAAAAGGGAAGACACAAAGAGTTATTCAGCATCCTAAGTTTTGAAATTGTATGTTCAGCATCTGTAAAAGCTAATAGAAGGAGCTAAATAAACAGAAGGAGGTAAATAAACTTCAAAGCCAATAAGAGAGGGGCCAAGCCTAAACAGAGTTAGAGGGAGAGCAGGACCTGGAAAGACTACTGTGAGCAGAGACAACTTTTGAAGTGGTAAGAGGGAAAGGCAGCTCAGCTGAGCACAGGCAGCCATACTTTGAAGGCACATTGGTCTCTGCCAAACATGGGTCAATGCCATTTCTACCAGGGCTTCAAGCCAGCATATAGCTGAAGTTTTTAGACCTTTGAACCCTCACACTGAATAGACGGCAGATTTGGCAGTGCCAGGAAGCACTGTTTATACCCCCCTGGAAATGCTGGCGCAGCGCCCTGCGAAGTACACAAATGTGGCAGCTAACTTCTGAGCCTTGCCTGCCACTAGGTAGATCTGTCACTGTTCCGAATTTACATCTGGCGTTTGCCTTCCCTGGGGTGATTCTCTGTTGTTTAAGAATCGTGTTCTTTTATCTGCTGAAGCTGATATGAAATGGTTTAATTGCAGACTTACTTTCATTATATAAATAATATATTAACCGTGAATCTTATTTTCATTATGCGTGAGCTGCGGCACCGGTGTAGTTCCTGTGGTAATTGAAGGAATATTCATTCTTTCCACTCAGTGCCCTCATTTTCTAGCTTTAGCTCCCAGATACCTGTATTTCTGAGTCTCTAAAATATATTATACAGAATTTCTTTTAGGTACTATATAAAGAAGCTGACGCTTTCTTTAAAGATGATTGGTCAATTTACCAGGAAAAAAATGTATTATGGTTGTTGCTGTCCAAAAACGCCTGTGTTTGAAGTGACGTACTAGCCATAAAAAGGGCACATTTAGTATCAGCTCTGGATGTACATAAAATTATGTTCTCTGCTTTTTGTTATGGGTTGTGGCTGACTACCGAGTTTCAACTTTTACACTGTTTTCCTGTGAGATGTATAGTAATGATGCCAATTTCTGAAGGTGAACAAAAGGCTTATCAGAAATATGGCTGTCCCCCAAGTAGTAAGTTAGCATGCGTTATCACCTCCTTCGTTTTGGCTGCTGAAGTACGTACCCTGCTGTTTGATAATTGAGAAGTAATTTGTGAATTTTGCGCCTCTCACCAAAAGTGAAGCTTTCCTCACATCTACAACAAAATACGAGAATGTGCAAATAGTTGTGCAGGTACCATTTGCACAAATACTGATACAGAAACATGTTACCACACCATAAGTAGTTTGTATATCATAGGCCTCTAGAAAAGAAAAACTAAATGCTAGGTTTTCTGAAAGAGCTCTGAGTTCTGAATGTCTGTGTTCTGCAAGTGGGAGCCCGTGCTTCAGACTTACCACATAACTGCAACTGAAATGCAAGTCAGTTGTAGTTAAGGGAGACACCTGAAAAATGAAGTTATTGCTCTCTAGAGCCGAGCATCCAAAACTGAAAACAAGCTAAGCCAGCTGCTCGAAGGGCATGAGGCAAAACCCAGATAAGTCATAGTGAATCTTCCCACTGGCTTCCAGTCAGATTGCAAGTGACTTGTAGGTGGTCAAATTTGATTAGTGGAAGAAGTGGGGGTAAAGCTGAGAAGTCCTTATTCTCCACTTCCTGGTATTTTTCCATTTGCTTTTTCTCTCTCCTGCAGTTTCTCAACTTTTATGCTTTTGGATTCAGTTTGGCATTTTTCCTGAAATTATCCCCAGCACTAAGTATTGTAACTGAGAATAAGGATCTCATTTCTTCTATCATTTACATGTTTCCAAGTTTTTGTCCTCTATATCCACCTTTTAAAAGAATGCTAATAGGACTACCTGTCAAGAAATGTTACATTGCTGCTTCTGTTCTTAGGTAATTTACATAAATTATTTTTAAACATTACTTTAAATAAAATCCTCCACAGGAGCATAAAATTAAAGTTGTAATGTAGTTCAGGGTGAACAGTATTTATTACTGTGATTATCCAGGCGATTGGATGAAGCCAGTTTAAGTCATGGAAGACTTTCCCACCTTCCCTGTTCTGTATTCTTGGCAGAGGGGGAGGAAGGAAAAGAAGTTGGAGTCGTTGGCTGTATCTAGGGTGTCTGATAGATGCAGCCTCAGGGTGCTCTCCAGTTCAGACTCACCTGTCTTCTAGGGCCAGTCTCTCAAGCAGCCAGAAACAGCCTCTTCAGACCATGTGGGTCCCAAGTATGGAACTGAAAACACCAGGTAAATTAGCACATGCCTGAGTGCAAGGTATTTGGGGATGGAAAGCAGACTGGATACGAAGCTTGTGGCCCTCATGGCTATTCCAGAAGCTGCTCTGTCAGTGCTGTGTGGGCAGAACAGTACCGATTTTATGTAAAGTAAGAGGTTATTGTGAATATGCATATATGAAAATCATCTTATTCCGTTACCTCGTTACAAACCTTTCCAACAGAACTGATGTGCATTGCTGACTATTTAAATTTTGTGGCAGTGATGCATATATTGATAGTTTGTCATGTCAGTGAGAGTCAGAGCAGTGATTGTAACATGCTCAATGTGATTTCACGTATCAGTGTTTCCCAGGGGTCACATTATAGTTATGTTTTGTGCATAGTCGTCACTTGCATTACAACAGCAACATTGATTCTGTGGAAACCAAAGATCATATTTTTCATAGACTCACAGAATGCCAGGTTGGAAGGGGCCTCAAGGATCAGCAAGTCCAACCTTAAGTGTAGTTTAAGTGAGAAGGGCCAGCAGCCTGTCAAGCTGAGTCTTGAAACTGTCTAATGTCGGGGATCCCCTGCTTCCCTTGGGAGACTCTTCCAAATCGTTCTCATTGTAAAAAACTTTCTTCTAGACTCCAATCGGAATTTCCCCAGGAGCAGCTTGCAGCCATTCCCCCTTGTATTTTCCATGTGACTCCTTGTACAAAGGGAGTCTCCTTCCTCTTGGTAGCCACCCTTCAAGTACTGGTACATTGTAATAAGGTCTCCCGTAAGCCTTCTCTTCTCAAGGCTGAGCATACCCATTTTCCTCAGCCTTTCTTCATACGGCAGGGCTTCCAGTCCCCTCATCATCCTTGTGGCCCTTCTCTGGACCCTTTCCAGCTTGTCCGCATCTTTTTTGTATAGCAGAGACCAAAACTGAACACGGTACTCAAGGTGTGGTCTGACTAGTGCTGAGTAAAGTGGGAGAATGACTTGTTTATCCCTGCTGCTGATGCTCTTCTTAATGCAACCCAGCATCCTGCCAGCCTTCTTTGCGGCTGCAGCGCACTGATCGCTCATGTTGAGCCTGCTGTCCACCCAGACACCCAGGTCCCTCTCCCCAAGGGAGATCCCCAAGGGATCCAGCCAGCTGGATCCCAGTTTGAACTGCATTCCTGGGTTATGTGTTCCCAGGCGCAAGACCCAACACTTAAGCCGCGTTGAACTTCATCGGGTTTCTGCTAGCCCACTGCTCCAGCCTGTCCAGACCTTCCTGGAGGGTGGCTCTCCCCTCCAGAGTGTTAACCACCCCACTTATTTTCGTGTCTTGTATCTGTGTATGTATTTGTATACACTGTGTACTTAGGTTTTCAAGTATAGTTTGATAGTTAACCTAGTGTTGATAGGAACTCTGGTCTTATTCGTGGTATTTCCTTTCACGGCCGACAGATTGTGTAAATAATCTATCTCCTTCTCCCATCCATTTTGTCCCCCATGTCCCTGTGCCCTGGTCTGCTACACCAATTGTGTAGTAATGCATTATCTTAATTTTCCATTGACACGATAGCTGCCTGCTTTTCTGAGCTGAACCAAGACACTATTTTACAAAGGTCTGAGCACATTTGTAATCAAGCTGAAGTATTGGAAGTTGCCTCTTGATAGAAAATTAGACCAGCTGCTCAGAGTAGATTAGTCCAGACATCAAATCTCCTTTTACCATGTTTGAAGTTCACAATTTCTCTTCCCTAGAAATGGCAGAGGAGCAAGCAAAGGAATAGTTGTAATCTGTGAGGTCTAGTTACTTAGCCCAGTAAAGTTAAAGGAAATTCATATGTGGCTTTTTTGCAGAGCTTGTTGAGCTGACACTGCTGTATCTGTAACTGCCCAGATGCTTCTGGAAGAGCTTGTTGCTGCACGCTTTGCTCTTATCTTTATACAGTGACTATATTTATGTAGTGAGTTCTTTTAGTCTTAACATAAAATTAAGAAGCAATGAGATATAAGTTTAGCTGAGCTGAGATCAAACAGCTGATGCCAGTTGTCCTCCATGCAGGAGACCAGGTGAATTTTTAAATTCAAAACCAGCCAGGTTTTCTAACACTTGGGTAGGCAAACAATTTTTGTGTCATTTGTTGCTCATCTTTGTCTTAACACTCTTGGAATTGTCTTTAATTTTAAATGTCTTGGTGGGCTGCATAAAATAATATACAAAATAATACTTTACTGATCATTGTTTATAAAGAAATTATTGTACTTGCCCTTGAAAATTGACTTTGAGCAGCTTCATATATTGGCTCACAGTT
The DNA here is from genome assembly GCA_013400335.1 of Eurystomus gularis. Taxonomy (NCBI): domain Eukaryota; kingdom Metazoa; phylum Chordata; class Aves; order Coraciiformes; family Coraciidae; genus Eurystomus; species Eurystomus gularis. The sequence goes on along the minus strand of VZZY01012559.1, from coordinate 65,736 downwards.
GAAGTGCTTTACTGAAATCAAGATATGGGTACGAGCTATTTCAGTATCATTAGAACTTCAAGGAACTTTTAATTTATTATTTTCTTTATCTTTTTTAGGAGTTTGTTGTGCTGTCCAAGAGTTTGATGAATGACCCCATTATGGAAAGAGAAATTGTAACAAGGGCCAAAGACTACGTGAAGAAAAATCATTCATGGGAAAGTGAAAGAAAAGCCTATCAGAACCTTGTCCTAAGGCTCCAGTAAATTGCAAGACTACAGCTGATACCCAGCAGTCTATGTAGAGCACTTCTGTGGTGGATATGTAATTGGATTTGGGTTTCTTTTGGTCTCTTTTTAGAAGAGATAGTAAGACACGCATTATTATTCTATTCAAATGTACAAATATCACAGGAGTTGCCCACTATTTCAAACTATCAAATTTATCTAATTCAGCACACGGTCTCTAGTGCACCAGTTCATCACAGACCCCTATCATTTTGTCACATCACGCAGGAGAAATATACTCCTTGAGCAGGCACAAAATTTTTGTTGTTGTAAGACCTCAAAGGGAGGCTGTTTTCTTGTACACGGTGGAGCTTGCATCAAATGTTCTGATGATGTTGGATCCTAACCAAACGGCAGTAACCGTCTTCTTTCTAACTATCCCTGACTAACAATCTGAATGTATTCAGGTACATATGGCACACACATATATGTTCATACGCTGATCATATGAGCAACTATATAAATAGAGTATAAAATCATTAAGATGAAAACTTTCTTAAGACTGAAAGGTCAAGATGTAATGTTGGGTTGATGGTGGGGTTTGATGATCTTAGAGGTCTTTTTCAACCATAAACCAACATATCTATTGACTCCATAATGATCAGGGGGCCAAAAAGCAAATGCAGTGTCGATATTTGGGGGAAGTGAGGAGTATAGGACATGTCTTGTACTGCCCTCTAAGTACCTGAATTGCTTTCAGAGGAGCTGGTATGGCCAGATGGTCCTGTGCCTGCCTTTTCTCTTGGGTCCTGGGACTAGAGCAGGAAGGTTGGCCCAGAACCTGCCAGCCATACATGGCTTCAGGTCCCAGAGCTGCACAGTGCTGCCAGAGCAGCAAGACATGCTTGTGGATTGAGATGCTTACATAAACTACCTCTTAGTTTGCCAGTTTCTTTATTACCTCTGTGGTTTACTTATTTACTAAAAGATTTATGAGAGCTGTAAAAAGGGATTGGGGCTGGGGGGTAAGGTATTTTCAATTTGCTCTGTATTTTGGTACTGTTTGTTCTCGTTTGTGGCTTTCACGAGATATTGTAATATCCTGCAGCAGGCTATTTTTAAGTGAGACTTATCTGTGCTTGAAATCCATATTAATCATTCCTGCCTGCCCAGTGATTATGGACACATGTTCGAATCCATAATTGGTCATCACACTTAGATTTATGGAAAAAAGGGAGGGCCATATTTTTAACTATTTATTAGGAAACTATTTGCTTGATCCTGCCCTCAGTGAGAACCAGTAAGATGTTTTCTATTGATTGAAATGACTGTTTTGTCAGACTTTTCTTTGTAATAATGAAGTTCACTGTGTTTTTTAAGCTTTCCCCTTTATTTTTGATGTTTTGGAGCTATTGGGACAATAAACAAGAAGGTAATTTGAATGCCATGTGTTGACTTCTCCAAAATTTTCCCCCTTTTTATTGTAATGGGCTTCTGCTCAGCATTGCCTTCGATAACACAATCCTCAAGGGCAAAACTCACCTGATTTGAAATCCAAGACACTTTTGACCACGTTTTTCCTAAATATTTCTGGTGTGTTCTTTGACGTGCTGGCATGTAAGTACATCTGTGCTAGTTCTCAGTTTGAAAGCCACTGGCCAACATCTACTACTGAGCAGTTTCTAACTCTGCGACCGAACCAGCCCGTTGGGTTTTCCCCGCTGCCTCTGGAGGAGCCGTACTTCTTTGGACATCTCTGCTGGCAGTGAGGCCTCACGTGGGATTGCAGTGTCTCTTGGCCACAGCAAACTATGTGCTAAGGAGGAACCCCTACAACATGGATTTTCAGCATGATGTGCGTGATATGCAACCTTTATAGGCAATAGGAAAAATAAGACCATTCATGGCTGAGCTGGCTGCAAGGAGTCCTGTTCCTCTCAAAACATCTTCTCACAGATCTCCTCTGCCCGTTTATCTCTGAGAACCTGCTTGTTTGGCTTTGATCCTTAGCCATTCTCCCACCCCCTTTCCTATAGCATTGGTTGTCTTCCGAGAAATACAGGTTATTAAAAACAAATGAACAAATACATAATGTGGGAGAGAAGTCGAAGCACTGAGCTAATGGTAAATGATTAGTAATAGTAGTGATTAGAAAGCTATTTCTGAAGCATGTTATATTTATTACCAAGCTTCAAGCAACCAAATGCATTGATGTGGAATTTGCGCTATTCCCGGCAAAACAAAACATGCTCAAGTGAGAAATTCTGCTACACCCTCAGAATGTAATTAACATATGATTTTTCAGGCTGTATTTAATCTATAAATATGAAACCTGCATCTGGGAAACAGCATGCTCATTTACATGCGATCACCATAGCAGAGGCACAAACAACCCTTCTGCAATATATGCATTAAGGAAAAAAAAAAAAGAAAACAACCCAAATAGTGGTGAGCTCAGCCCCCAGGACTGTTTTACACTCCTCAAAGCAGGCAGCGTTCATCAATCAAGGGCATTCAGCTTTGATATCGTTTATCACATGGGCTTGTGTTCTGCAACATGAAGCCTGTCTATTAAGGCTAAAAGGTTGGGGCAACAACTGCTGGGGGATTTCATCATAATAAATTTCTATGGAATTTATGTTTTAAATTTCATCAAGTCTTATGTTCCAGGCCCATAAATATTCAATGAGTCTTGTAAGTCCTTGTAAAGAAAATATTAGACCCATGCAAGCCATTTTAGGTATAATTCTCTCTCAGGCAACTTCACTCAAATGATTTCATATTTAAGAATAATCCTTCTGTTGTCCTGCAGCCCTAATTGCAGTATTTATCTTCCCCCTTCAAAGCCCCATTTTTCATCCCAGCAGCTTTTTAAGCAAGGCACACCTCGATGAGATACAGATAGAGCTCCAAAAATAGCACTTGTTCTGTGCGCAGGAAAAACCTGCATTGTGCATTTACCCCGTGGCTAATTCTGTATTTCAGGACCTTGGAATGTACCGTTAATTAATCCAATTACATGCATTTTATTTTGCAATTAATTCTGCAGGAGCTGAATGAAAGCTGTGGACCTGTACAATGGGTACTACTATGCTGTTTCCTTTCTTGGCAGGGTTGCTTCAGAAGTGGAGACAATTTGGTAGTGTGTGGCAAAACCCAGCTAGAGCCTGTGGTGTGTGGAACGAGAGCTTCCTGAATTAGGATTTCATTTTCATTAGCCCTAAAGCTCACATATTCTGATTCTTAGAGCTGTTTTCTACATTCCCAGTACGGACTTAACCAGTCTTTGCCCTAAGAACACTGATACTAAGTTAAGTCTTCCCATTTTTGTCCGCCTCCAGGCAAAAAGTCACTCTTGGCTTAAACCAGCAAGGATTTTACCGGCTCTCACCTCTGCAGTCTTGGCTCTGCTGGTCTCCCCAGCAAGCGGGAGCCAACGCTGCGCTCCCCTCTGCTGCTGCCCTGCCAGGCCCAGCATTAACAGGCCGCTGGTCTCACCCCTCCCAAGGTGTCTCGGCTGGAAACAAGGGGGTCTTTGCTTCCTAGAGTGAACACAGAATTTGTCAGACTCTTGTTCTTTGCACCATCAGCAGCTGGCTCGGAGCAGCAGCCTTTGGAAAACAGATTGTACTGATCTGGACTAGCTTATCTTAGCAGTAACCAGAGCGCCTTGGAGGTGGACTGTGCAGTGTGTCTGGAGGGAAGTAACATAGTCTGCTAGAACTGGGGAAAGGATTTAGATACGTATCTCTAAGGATTTAAAGAAAACAAAAGCCAAACTTTTCTCTTTGGACTTGCTACAGCTCATCTTAGAAATATTTAGAGTATTTCAGACTTCGTGAATGAAACAAAAGGAAGCAGAGGAAGGAACTGGATGATGCTGGTGGCTATGAGGATATTAGCACATTCTTTCAGTATTTTAGAAAAGACTATATCTGGGGATACTGAGCTCCAAAAATAATTAGAGTGACATGGCATTTAGAGCAGGAACATTTTAATTTCAGCTTTTGTGCACAGCAAAAGATGATTGTTACAATAGTTAACAGGGATGACAAGGCTTGCAGGACTCCTGTGTTTGCAAGTCACTTTGGTAGCTTGGCTGAGTGAACAGCTTCATTCAGAGCCCCGCTTGCGATCTGACGCTGACCATTGTGATTCCAGGTTCTAACAGAACCTCGGAGCTCCTAACCAGCAAAAGGTAGTTACTCGGTGATCTGAGGGAAATTATTTTTGATGTTTTGCCATTAACCTACTTGTCATACCAGGACGTAATGACAACAGTCAAAAGGAAATGTTAAATTCTGTATTGGAAGATTCAAAAGTATTTCTGTTCCTATATAATTTACCATCAATTTAGCCTGAATATTAAGCAATCCAAACATCTGCAAATGCTACCTGTATGTTTAATGAATGCACAAGTACTTCAGCCTCCTTTTTCAACATATTTTCTCTTTTCTCTTGGGCTCATAACCCGTTCTGTCCCTTTCTCCCTGCAGTCTTTTTAATCTTTTGGTCAAGAACCGTTCCACATGAAAATAAGAAACAGTTTTGTCAAAGGCTTGTCAGAGGAGATGGGTGCTTCCATGTGGAAATCAATCATTTAATGGCTCAGTGGGAGCTCAGCACTTTTTTTCATTAAGTTGTCCAAAGTAATTTCATCATTCCAGGATTTATTTCACTTCTACCCTTCTCTATCTGGTTGGTCCAAGCCCAGCTGCTTTAATGTTTGAAACTTAAACCCCATATAAGGGGTTAAGGACTCCACAGCTCCTTGCGCATCCCAATATTCCTGGGTGCTACAGGTACCTTTAATTCTGCCTGAGATAGCCAAAGGGAAGTCCTCATCTTCCATATTCTTAGTTGCATTTAGAATTTTAAAGGATCTACTCTAAAAAAAAGACTCACAGTCCCCAATGGAAGAGCAAACTATAAGATAAAACCAGGATTTCTTTTTTTAAAGCAATCTAAATTTTCTAAAGAAGTGCATAATTTTAACGTGCAATTTAGTCTTCTAAATGAACCATATTTTCATCAACTAACTATTCCATATCATTCCTATGACATCTAATTTTAGGTATTAAGTATTGAGGGTACTTGAAATCTCTCGTTCCTTCCAAAAATGTAGGCCAGCATTTGTTTTGTCCAGTGCCTGAAAAATGATTCTAGAAATCCATTTCCCCAAGAGCATTACCATTAAGCTAATTTGAAACATTTGTTTAAAATTAAACAATATATTTTAATAAGAACAGCAGAGAACATCTGGGTACCGAGAAAGCATAGTTGTGGGCATCTGACCTGAAAAAGCATTTAAACAACCCCTACAGCACCCTTTAACCCTTCCTACTGCAGGAGCAAGTTGTGCCACCTCTTTTTTGATATTTTAGTATGCCTCTTTCACTGCAATTTCCATTCTTGTGTACTTCAGCACAAATCCTCTTAAGACCTAAGTCCAGCTATAACTATAACCTTGCTAGATAGAGGTCACTTATTTCATTTGTCTGATTCAATCAAGTTACATCAGGCATTGAAACTAAATGCCCCTGCACAGCTTCGAAAATTAATCTCCGCCGTTGAAAAGTTGTGCTGTTATTTTAGTGGCTTTAATGAAGTGAAATGAGTTACGGAATCTTTAATTTAACTTGAGTAATACATCAAAAGCTTATACGCTTGGAGCGTGGCCTTTGCCATCCCTTACAGTCTCCTAGCTTCTTTCCTGTCTTTTTTTTCCTTTTAAAAACATGTTTAAATAAGAAGTCACCTAAAATCATATTAAAAATATATATAAATTCCTGCTTAACTTGTACCAGTGGTCACACCTTGCATCACCCACTCTGGTGTTTGCCTGAGTGCCAGAATAATGGCCAAGCTTCCAGAGGCAGTGCCTGCCCATACCCCTGAGCACCAGGGGAGGGAGGATGCTACGGGCTGTCTGTGTGGCTTTTAGCTGTTCTGGACTACAGCAGAAATAATGAATACTAGCAGCAATTTCTGACTTTACAATCCCTATTTACGTACCTGGTATAAGGCAGCAACAACAACAGTTTTTTGAAGAGCAAGGTAAGGCTGTAAAGGTAACGCTCTACTGAAGTAGTCATGCTCTCAAATATTGCTACAAAATATTAGCACTTCAGTCCATATTTAGAAGTCGGCCGCTGAACACGGGGAGTCAGACGGTGACACCGTCGTGGCATTACCTCTTGCTTCTCAAACAGCGTCAGCAGCTGGTGGATTACAAGGTGCCATCTGACGTGAATAAAGGCATTAAAGGCTGCCTCACACTTTCTAATGTGGTTTAAAATAAGTTTGTCTTGGCCAAGTATTAGTGGCAATAAAGCTATTTGTAGACTGCACTGCAAGTCGGGCAAAAATGTTGCCTCTTTTTTTTTGGTGAAAGTCTAGCAAAGTAAGAGACAATGGGGAAATTTAATAACCATTTTCTGGAATAGGAGCACATTGGTATTACATCTCCTGAATATTCATCATATTTTAATATCATTTCACTCTTTTGGATCTCAGCATGACCCTAGTAATGATTCTGTTCTGAAAAGGTTTTAAGTCTTTCACAAAGCCTGGAGCTCATTTACAGTTTTGTATTTACTGTTTCTTACTGATGATTGCATCTGTTATTGTTGTAGCCTTGGGAAATGCTCCAAGGTGTCCCTGGAGCATTATGCATCCAGTTACCTAGTGCGTCTTCCATCCTTTTTACTTACTATTCTGTAGCTTAAGGTGATCGTTTTTCTATCTCCTCCAGTCTTAAAACATTCGTCCCTCCATGTCATTTGTTTGAATAAAACATCAAGATGTGTTTAAGCTTGCACGAGGGGAAGTCTCTGAGCCATCTTTTTTAAGGTAACATTGTTCCACGCTGAAACCACTTCTGTTCTTTTATCCCACTGCTTGCCAAGCTCAGATTTTGCCAGCAGGCAGCTCTACACCTAACCCAGCTCAGATCTGGGCTGCCCTTTGCAGCAGCAGCCCGGAGCTCAGGGTGCTTCATACTGCTGCGATGTGGGAGCTGCAGACGTGCCCATGGTCATTCAGGGAAAACCACAGATGAAATGGGAAAGTCAGCCAAAGCAGAAGTAAGAGGTGTATCCTCAACCCTCCTCTCTGCTAAGCAGGGGAGGCTTTGAAGGATTATTATTGGTGCCTTTCAAGAAGTTTGCGTTTATTTTGACAACAGCGAGAAGACCAATTTGTAGAACTGTAATTCCCCTCTCCAGGAGGTTAGGCTGCACACCAAGGACATTTCCTTTTTTCTTTCCTTAAAAGGAAAGTGACTTTTAGAGGCTTTGTTCTGTGAAGCTGGGATCTCCTGATGACTGGTGGCTGCACATGCCTCTACAGGTCACTGCAGGAGCCCCAGCCTGCTTGTTTTGTTGAAGCACTCACTTGAGTTTTGTCAATGCAACGTCATTCTAAATGTCAAGCCAGGAGACAACAGAGCAGACTGGGAGGCTGAACTATTGCGTGGAAGGGAACAGCTCACACAGCAAGTCATTCACTGGACTAGAATAAATCCTCTGGTCCTGGCCTGTGATCTCTGCAGCCTGGTGAACTGCAGGGGTGTGGTTTTTTGTTGGGTCTGAAAGCAAATGCTTATTCATAAAGACCAGGTTGCGGCTGCTGAGCCCAACTGCTTTCATCCCATTGAAACAAAGCTTCATCACACAGCTGATCGCGCTGTAAGACTCCAGCTTCATCAGGCTTTAAATGGAAGGAGCAGTCTAAGAGGCTCAGTCTCTAGTGCCGCTGCACTCCCAACCTCATGCTGCTAACACCTGTACAGTTAAATACCATTTTTAGACTCGGGTCTGTAGCTTTTGAGCAGCACTCATTAATTCTCATGGATGACTCCTACTTGTGTGTCTTGTTTAATGTCTGCAGTCCCAGCCCCAGACAGTTAATTGAACCAGTACATTAAAAATGCCATGTAGCAGAAATGTGCTGAGGTTCAGCTGGTGTCTGTAGAGTTGATGGGCAGCTCAGGGAACAATGGGAGGGTTTCATACAACAGTGACCTAGCTCTGAAGAGGCCAAAATCCTGAATGTGAACTTCAGAGGCAAAGAACAGATAAGAGTTGTGTGTTTGAGCCAGTCTGGCAAGAAGGGGCAGTGGTGGACACATAGAGCTGAGAGAAAGAGAGAGAGAGAGAGAGAGAGAGAATTTTGGAGCTGTGGAAGAGAAAGGAATACTCAACGGGAATTTCTGTGTGAAGGCAAATAGTCAGGAACTGATCTCATCTAAACTGCTTTATGGTTAGCAAGACCAATCATAAATATAGGAAGGTGTTTGTCCAGATTTCCTTTATGGTCAGTGGAGAGTCCAGGCTTCATCAAAGCAACCTTGGGTGATGGATGATACACCTAATGAAGGCATTTGTCTCCATTAAAAGGAGGGCAAGACCTTTCTGACACCCACATCTCAGTGAGATAAATTCCACACCAAATTCAGGTACCAACTTTTTGACAAGGGGTTCAGAACTGGAGGACAGAATCTTTTTATAGCCAACACCTGAAGGAGAAGCCACAAGAAACAGGGGCTCAGGAAGGAAGAAAACTCTCAAAGTCCCTGTGAACTCTGTGGGCAAAAGCAATATTCTGCACATGTGGTGTGGGCAGGGTTATTGTGTGTGCACCATTAGGATTAGCGGTGAAGGTAACTACAAGGATCGCTAAGCTTCCTTTGCTCTCAACTGGGCAGCTGTGTAGTACACAGGTAGAGTCATTCTGATGGCAAATCTGACAGGAAGAGCAGGGGATGCTACGGGTCCATCCAATGAACACAGCTGCAGCTCACGAGCAGTAGAAATGTTCCCTGGGCTTTAACTACAGTCCAACTTGTATCTTTTCCTTTCAACAGGACTTTGTTTCTTTGCTACTATTTTTTTCTGTATTTAAAACTATTAATAAATGCATCCTGTTTGCTGTAACATTTGGAGAAGGGAATCTAATCGGTTTATTTTATAAACATTAACAATAGGTAGCTTTCCTCTAATTGAAGAAAAGTTTGTTTCCTCAGTCACAGTAAATCAGGTTTCTCCTTAAGCAAAGACAACATGATGGCTTGATCTCAAATCCCACAGAAATCCATACCCAGCCTTTGCTTTGCACAGTGCAGGTGGGTCAGAGTCAGAACGTATATTTGTTGGGTCCTTCCTAAGGATAACCTGGTGTAAAATGCATTGCTGCCCCACTACAGTTGTCACACAGACAAATAATGTACATACAAGGACTTCCATTAATGGATCTTGATAGTGGAAGATTTCCGGGAAGAGAGAAATTTAATCATGAGAAGACAAAAAAAAAGCAAGCCTGGAGATGAAGCAGGCACTCTGTGAGGCTCTTTCCAAAGCTGTCACATAATATAGATACTATTCTTTCCAGTATCTTCTCAGTTTTGCCTGTAAATGCATATCTCCCTCTTCCCATCTATTTTTGGTAAGGCCAAAAGTCCCCCAGAGCACTATAATTATCTTTGTCAGAAATGTCAGAAGAGTTTACAGCTGAAATAGGTGTCTGGCCAGAAAAGGGAAATCAGGTACACCCTCATGCATGCTGGGGAGGTATTGAAATCAAGCTGCCGCACACAGTTTTTAGGAGAAGATTTGGAAATCTGGCTGTGCTAGTGGGAGAGATTTGTGTAGCATCCCTGCTTTAGAAAGAGGAGGAAATGTCACATTATCCCTCTGGGCTTTAACTTTGAGCCATTAAAGACTGAGGGAGATAAACTTACTTTGAATAAAACCTTCCTGCTTCATCTGTTGGAATGGAGAAAAATAGACGAGCCCTTTAATATAGCTGCAATAATGAGGATATGCTGGTGATGTTTTCCCTTTGTTTCTTGCCAGTTTTCCCTGCAATACATTCTAGGGTTAGAACCTCTCTGCCATACATTAAGTTTTATGTGTGACTGACAATCCAAATACACGAGAAGTGGAAACTACATTTTCAACCACACGTGTCAACTGGTGGTATCTTGTTAAGAAATGTAATAAAAACCATTATTAAATAGGACAAACCTTGCAAAGACATTCTGGAAGGACACTAGCGGCTTAGCCCTTGAGTTCAGGTCTGGGGAATGCAGAATACCAAATAGATGCCAGGCTACAAGCGGCTTTCGTCTGTGTCTTTGCTCTGAGGCACCAGGGCCTGATTTGTCAGTGGCATCCCCATCTCCCACTGATTTTATTAAGAATATTGGCTGCATGACATGCTCCTGAAATCAGACCTTGTGTCATAAACGGGGCACTCAACACTACCTACTGCTTTAAAACCGAGGATGTGAAATGTTCCATGTCTTTAGTTCCCTTGTATTTTTCAGGCCAACAGAAAATTCAGAGAAATCTGGATTTCCCAGAAAAGAGCTGTTGTGACAAGTGCATTGTCATTTATTTGGGACAACACTCGGCACTTAACCCCAGAGCGAAAGGCCTTGGATACACCGACCTCCTCCGTGGAGTGGGGGATAACTGTGGGCTGACACAAAAGCTGCACGTACCCATCCACAGAGGAAGCGGTTTAACACCCTAAGTCACCAAATAATCTCCGTTGTGTATATATGCAACCACATGAGCAAAATACCCATGTTTTGTTGAGTATTACGCTCCATTATTCTTGAGTACAATAGTTCCCTTGGCATTAGTACTGAATGAATGGTAAGTTCATTTCATCTGAAAGACTAAACAAACAAGCACTGACAATGAGAATAAATCACATTGCTGCAGTACTTTCAAGTAGCTGGTAAAAATAATATTTTAATCAAATAACTCAGCTGTAAGCACCATGAACTACTGGGAAGGTTAAGGCTGGGGCTCGGTATTGTAGTGAGAAAACACACAAAATTATTCACAACATGCAATTCCATTGCCACCGCGTGACTCTAATTAAAAGCAGAAGATGGCAGGCTGAGTTTCTATCTCTATGACCAAGTTGAAGCCACCGACACAACAAAGGTTAATGGAATATTCTGAAAGACAAGCCTTTTAGCAAGGAAATACAATGCTCTATAAAAATAATTGTGGCCAGACTGGAGTGGGTTATACCACAATAAAGACCATTTTTTGGTTTATTCCTAAATGAGAAAGACTCTGGACTAGTGTTTGTGAGATGTGAGTTCAGTTCTCGGCAGCAGCACAGACTGCCTGACGTGTCCAAGCTCGCCCAGGAGATGACTGTCCTGGTTTCATGGGAATACCGCCAGGAGAGTCTGAGCTGCTCAAATACAGTGATGCTGAAAACCACAGCGGCCGCTGCAGGCAGCGTCACTCGGGTGTGCTCTGGTGTTGCTAAAAATAGAATTTGGCACTGAAGGATTTGGGGGAATCTGTGGGAATCATACTTCAGTGGTCTCTGTGTTAGGCCTTTTCATGGGCAATGAGCAACACATAGTTTGAAACATATTCTCACTTAACATCAGTGAAATGAGATACATGACTGCAGTCCATGCACTTGCATCAGATTGAAACCAGGTCCTTAGTGTGCTGTAGATACAGTGCCTGTTCAAAGGAATTAGAGCTGCATAAGAGCTGAGAATGTTATTTTTTGCCTTTTATTTTTCTGCAGAGCCTTACACAGAGACCAACAAATTATTTTTTTGAGACCAAAGGAAAGCACCATGGTCATCTAATTCAAATCTATGCAGAGCAGAGACCTCCTGACTTCCCACGTCCAGCCCAGTGGCAGCACCTGAACCAGAACATTGCTTCCAGAAAACCATCTGAAAACGCAAGCAATAAGTCTGTTGCTATCCTTGGTGACTTGTTCTCTCACTATAAGAAACGTGTTTCTGGTTCTGCATTTGTACAGCCACAGCTGCATACCCTGATGGTCATGTCCTTGCCTATGGATTAAAGAGTCTGTTCAAATTTATGTTCCCCACGCAAGTACTTATGGGTTGTGATCAAAGCACCATATAAGCTCCCTTTGATAGACGGCATGGATTGCGCTCTTTGACTCTCACGCTCTCTGTGAGATGTTTTCCAATCTTTTAATCATTCCACTCTCTGAATCCTCTACAGTTCCTGAGCCAGTGTGATTTGGACGTGATTGGCTGGAGCAAAGAGGAAGATAAAGTCCCGCACTTCTGAGAACTTTTCACTTCTAACTCTTTTTTGATGCCCAATACCTGCTAGAGGATGAAAATTCAGCACAGCCATGGAGAGTAGCCTGGTCTGTTGAGGACACTGGCTTTAGCAGCTATTCAAAGCTGAGGAGTGGGCATCCACTCCGCCTCTGCTTCCCAGGCTGTGCTTTGAGCTCAGCGCTATCAGACTGGGCTGTTGGCCAGCTCATAGCTCCATGCGTGGTCTTGCGCTCCACTTTCCAGGAAGCCGTGTGGGACCATGTTCTCTCTCCAGTTCATTGGTGCATGGCTGCTAACCTGAACGCTGCAGCTACAAAACCAAGCAGGGAATTAGCTCCCTGACACATTTGAAGAACACAAAACCTGTCTGTCTGTGATGGAGACCCACAGCCCTGCTCTGCACCTTCGGAAATGGGATCTGCAGCAGAGGTAGCAGACAGGGGTGTTGTTGGAGGCGTTTTAAGTCTGTTTAACAACCTGAACGCTTTGCTAGAAAATATCTGATGGCAACTACACTAAAACCAAACTTAGCAAAAGGACACAGTAATAAAAGCTAATTTTCGTGGTGGATGTCAGCACAGAGTTGGAGGGTACTCATAACGGCGATGATAGCTGTGGCTTCAGAGGTGAAGAGGGAGTAAACCAGCAACTGCCTTGGTAGTCATTAAAAAAAAAAAAAAAAAGCCAGACATCATAAAATGGTGTTTGCTGGGCGAGGGACCAGTTGAAGTGTTGCGCTTGGCTATAATAGTGGAAAGCGACTACTCCCCAAACCAAACCGCCTTGCAACTGAAACAGGTATTTGTAATTAAACAAAAAAATTAGCAGGAACAGCTATTGCCAGTGCTGTGTGGCTGCTTTCCCCCCACCATTAAGCTGCCCACCCTCACTTGAGGGCTCTGCCCTGCGATGGGGTTTGGCTGTGCCCTCTCCACCGCGTTCAGCTTGGCCCAGGAGGGAGCTGAGGATGAGCACGGGCTCACCTGGCCGTCCGTCGTAGACCAACCTGGAGAAAAGTCAACCCCAGGTCCCTCTGTGTGCCCCAACAGGCAAATTTGTCAGCAGGGCTCAGCACGGCGCGGGCCTGCAGGAACAGCTGTTTGCTGCTACAGCGGCTTGGAGCACGCGGATGGAAGATGCTCCGGGCACAAATCAGCAGGATCACAGCTCCATGAGGATGGAAACAGCGTCTGCAGCTGCACAGACTCCAGAGGGCCAGGGAGTCCAAGTGAATTGTGTAAGAAGACAGGTCCATCGCTGGGGAGCTGCCACCTTCATCGCTGCCCCGCGCCTGGCTCTGATGGCCTCAGATTGGGGCTGCTCTTACCTGGGGGGTTTCTTTGATGGTCTATTTGTTTCCTGCAGTGATAAGTACAGTCAGGGAGAAGGGTATATGCCCATGATAATATTATTTCCCTCCTTTTTATCCCATGAGGTGCCTGCAGGTCTTGCTTAGAAATGGGTGTGCATGTAAGCACAGCTGGTGCCGGGCAGCCTGCGGGAAGGCTGAGCTGCAAAGTGATGCCAGCCATGATACAGCTCACAAGACTTTAAAAGATCAAGCAGTTACTGTGGAGTAATATTGTATAGACCAAAAAATTAGAAAAGAATTCATCCGTCACTAGAGTAATTAAGATAATTGTCACCACAGGAAAAAGCTCTGTGGAATATTACCCCGTACTGACTTTGACGGGAAGCAGTGTTTCTGCGACTGATCAATCAGGAGCGGGCTTTTGTCCCATGAACCTCTGCTTTCCAATCAGATCTTTAATTGACTTCTATATTAAGATTATGAATGACTCAAAAACTGGTTTATGTTGCAACCAGTGAAGTGTTCTTTTTAATCTGCCACACCAAATATTTAAATGTCAATCTATTAACATAAATTGCCCATTGGAGGTAGGGCTGCCTTTGGAGGCTGTGGCACAGGCTGTGTTCCTTATTAGCCCCTTCCTAGGCTCTCTATGGTAATTTAAACTGAAGTAAACTAGCATGCAGATGATTAATCCACTTAGAAAAAAACATAAAACAGTAGTTTTAATCACCGACCTCTTTTATTTCCACCAGAAAAAGTCAATTTGAACAGTTACAAATTAAGCTTTTTGAGTTCAGCTTTACCCAATTAAAGTTATTTACAATGCAACCCACCCTAGCCCGCCAAAATGTTACAGGAAAAANCATTTCATTTTATATTGAATATTCACTTCCACAAGGAACAAAACTAAAATAAAACCCCACCCACACAGCAAAGCAAGACTTTATGAGCTGAAACGTCCCTGCTTTCCATAGCTCTGGGCCAGCCTCCCGCTCACATTTTGGTGTTTCATGCAGCTCAAGAGCTCAGGCCTGATAGACACAGATATCGTTAAGTAAAGGAACAAAAACCATGTGGAAATTATGACCACGGTGCTCTGTCTTAACACCATGTGTAAAAGCAACTGTGGTCCCCTCAGACTCCCCCAAACACAGAGCACAAGGTGCCGAAACATCTCAAGTAAGAGAAGTGAAACACAACAGCAGCCTCAAAAAAAAGGAAGAGAAAGCCTAAGATGCTTTCTTTTACTGTATGTACCACATAGCAGTCAGTGGGCCAACGGTGATCAGGGCCCTGCTCTCCAGCCCTTGCAAGGAGGGAGTCTCTGCTTCACCATCAACTCTGTCCTCCCTGAGCTGTCCCCAGAGAGAGCTGCCAGTGCCCACAGAACCACTGGTGCCATCCAGCCAGGCACGACTTCCAGGGGTCTCAAGGAAAAGACAAGCCCCAAGCCCTCCCTGCTAGCTAGTGAAAACCTAGCACCACCAAGAAGGTAAATAATTAACAGTAACCTTTAAAAAGAAGTTCCTGTTAATAATTTGTTTCCAAAAAGCTGTCCCAGCCTCTTAATTAAATGCAATCAATGAATCAACACACAAGGTTCAGATATCAACCGTGCTCTGCATCTAGGGGCAAATATAGTCTAAACAGCCAAATAATCATGCTACTCTCTCAATACATACAAAATTTATGGTCACTGCAATATTTCAGCAAAGGCACTTTTTGAAGGAGGAACAGGCCGCAGAGCAATTAGGATGAAAAAGAGTTTTGGCTGCCTTTGGCTCAGTGGCTCTCGTCCGTCACAGAAGGAAATTTATGCTGCTGCAGAAACCCTGCATTGAAAAGCTGGGAGGAGAGCACGCACCCCAGCTCTTGGGTGTTGCTGTGGCCAGGAGCTTCTCTGCAGTGCCAAAAACCTACAGATGGAAATGACAAGCTTTTATTAGCGCTACTATCACAGAAAAGAATAAATAATCAAGTCTTTACCTCTCCCATCACCACAATTAGCTCTTCCAGTCTCATATTTACAGTGGTTGTCCCAGAGGTTCATAAGCATATTGCATTAGGCAGTTCCTTTTGGGCTGGCCTAAGGTTTCCTCACCTTTGTTGCTCCTGCCCAAGACCTACTGGCTTAATTGTTACAGGAGTTCAGAGCCTGACTCCTCCACTGCAGTTCCTTCGTTCCAGAGAGAGTCCAAGAAAGCATATTCTCCAGCAGTAAAATTAGAGCTGGTTGGTGCTAATTCATTGTGATCTAGAGTTACCTCCAGATTACTATTCATTTTTCCATCCCAAGGACGTACCTTTCCTTGGGTATTTTGGCTTCAATGATGAGCAGCAAAGATAAATATACAGACAAATAGGTTCTGTTTACATACATTGGGCAAACATACTCCAAGAAGCTTAATTATGTGCTAAAAATGAAAAGCATGCATGTGGTTACAGAGCCAGATGCTGTTGTGCTGGTTCAGCCATCATCATTTCATGCTGCCATCAGTTGCCTGATCACACAGGCCAACATCCCCTCAGAAGTCTTCTTTCAGACAGTCCTGCCATAAATTCCTGTGGGCCCAGCTCCCCTGCTGCCCACTGTGGTGCCAGCATCACTTGCTGGACACAACGGACAGAGATGGCTCCTTCAGTGGCCCCTCATGCAGAAGGACACCACCATGAGAGCCCAGCAAGATGCAACCAACCCCAAGAGAAGCCACACCCAACAAGAAGTTCTTCCAACTGATCAGTCCCCTGCCCAGTTAATATAATCCTGCCCTCACCCCCCACGCCAACCATGACCACCTGGGTGAGGGTGCAGCCACAGAGACACAGGTGGGCCAGGTTCTGCCTCTGGAACATGAAGCCAATAGAAAAACCAAAACATTCTGCTAGGTTGTGACTCATCCACAGGTCAACTCCAACTTGGGACCCACAGCTCAGGCCCCAGCACTTCAGATGCTACTCTGGAGACATAGTTCAGTCCTGAGTGTTCTGGCCAAGAGAATGCTCAAAGCACTACCACAGCCCCACGGATGCCATACATTTATTTGTTGTTGGAGTTTTA
This sequence comes from Eurystomus gularis, assembly GCA_013400335.1. Lineage (NCBI taxonomy): Eukaryota > Metazoa > Chordata > Aves > Coraciiformes > Coraciidae > Eurystomus > Eurystomus gularis. Next base: position 49,069 of record VZZY01012559.1, on the reverse strand, counting down.
TTCGGACAACCACCTGCAGAAATCTAGACTCTAGTTTCTGAATGGCCAACACACATTCTGTCAGCTGTGGATGTCCCCAGAGCCACAATGTTCTGACATTTTAATGCTGAATTGCTAGAAAGTGTTTTCTGTGGCATAATTCAAGGAGCAGGATGGGCTTCCCGGAGGCTCCTGCCCATCACTCTCTCCACTCGCATGGACTGAACTTAGCCCTGGAAAGCATTGGCTTCATTGAGTGCCCTGACCCAGTCTTTTTGGAATTGTTTTGCTTTTATTTCCTCACTTCTCCCAGCTGCTGCTGTTTTACATTGTAACACACTGCTCATGACTGCAAGGTTTCTAGCAGCATCCCCCCATCCTAGCAGGCTGGACACCTCGCAGTGTAACAGGAGCTCCAAAAACCTGTGAGATCTTATAACTTGGGTCATGCCCACTCCAGAACTGATGCCACTTTTGACTGATAGAGTTGTGCCATCCCCTTGGTGCAAACACAGACAAACTGGACCACAGGCCCTTGATACCTTCGTACAGGGTTATTCGCTTGTGGGAAAGGAAATTCTTTAGTTGTGTAAAGCCTTATAACGTTATATCTGTTCATAACAGGGACTGAAGAGCTGAAAACATGTTGTACGTTCCTCCAAAGCTAAAACAATGTGGAGAGCACCCCACGGCTGAGTAAATTGCTGCTGATTAGGCCTGACACTATTAGATGCCCACATAACACTATCAGACCCCCACTCTCTGGAAGATCATGTCAGTTGCTGTTTTGCTGCTCCCCAATGTGCCCAGTCTACATCTGTGAAGCCCCTCCAGATGTTAGGAAGAGTTTCTCCTTTCATAAGTAAGTGCTGAGGCAGCTGGGGGCTGCTGCCTTGGCTGTGGTTTCCTACAAGGTGTATGGGGAGAGCTTGGAGGAAAGGGAAGGACCCAGGTAATTTTGTAAAGCCAAAAAGCAAGTGCAGGGGAGCCCATGTACCTTTGCAGCTTAAATATTGAGCGGACTGTAGAAGGCAGGATAGAAATATCAGAAAAATAATAACCTGAGAAGAATTGCAGTGGGTTCATTTGCTGAGCTCCATTGTAAAAACTCATTTCTTCAACATCCATCCTGCTCACCATGGAGTTTGAACTGCCGAGCCAAAGTCTACCCCTTCCCTTGGAGCAATCTGCAAGCCACACCTGGGAGGAGAGCTCCCTGACAGCCCTGGCAGCTCTGACAAATTCTGCAATGCCAGGAGAACAGCAGGTCCCGAGTAATCGGAGAAGCTGTGTTACATCAGTCCCTCCACAGATCACAGGCACTTGGAACATTCAAAATAAAAAAAAAAAGAAATTCATGTGACTGATCTGTTGCATCTATGAAAGCACTGAAAGGGGAGAGCGACTGCAGTTCACTTTTTCAGTGCTGGTAAATAGGTGTTTATATAACCTGTCTCCTTCTGCATAGCCACACACTGCCTGGAAAGCTGTATGTTTTTTTCTTTGTTCAAGATTTAATTGTCGTGAATATTTACTGCCTATATCCACTACGCACAAATGGTGTGTTTCAAGCTAGATGTACTCTTTTTTCCTGAGGGGGGGAAAGAAGGGAAGGGAGGCAATCCTGAGATCAATAAGTCAATTTAAGTAATTCACCGTTATCCCCTTTTCTAGAAAACAAGTCTATTTCCCCACCTCCCCACACCCATATTGTTGTTGCTATATTATCTGTATGAGCCAGGCATTGGCAAGGAGACGGGGAAAAAAAAAAAAAGTGACAGGACATTGTAAGAGAATTTAATGAAGTGGCTCCAAATATTGTATCAAAATAAATGAAGTGAATAATGCAAGAGCTCATTCCAGGTCCCTTCTACAACAATAACTATTGTGAGCAGCACATCTGAGGAGATGGGGATGGATGGATGAATACAAAGGTGCCACTCCGGCACATTACAGGGCAGGGAACAATGGGCAGCTTGAATTGCTATATTTAATGTCAGTAATTCTCTGAGTCCAGATACGAAGAAAATAGCAGGTGGTAAAAGAGGAGGAGGAGGAATTATCAGCCTTTCTCATCTCACTTAACTATTTTGCTTCTGCTTAGGCTGGAGGAAAACAGGCTGATTGCTCTCCTGCATCTTTGAACTCCTGGGCAAGCCCATCTTGTGTTTTGAGTGGCCTGGTGACAGCGATCAGGATGCAGAGCTGCTGGCCTCCCTCTAGGAGGATGACACTTGCTTGGCACTTTCACTCACAAATTATCTGCCTCTTATTAAAAAATATGTGCACTAGCATGCAATAGAAATGGTCCTGAGCCAGAACGCATGGCTGTGCTGCTGTGAAGCTCTGATCTGCAGTCTGGTGCAGGCCCAGCTCCAGCAGCAGATATAACTGGCCTTACCTTCAGCCCTGAACCTGCAGTGGGTTCAGGTCAGTGGACCTTCTGGGTTTGCCAGCACTCACAGCTGCACTCAGCAGAGACCTCGGAGCTTGGCATGGAAGGGTCCCGCTGGGGTCCATGCTAGCAGACTGATTTTGCAAAGGTGGCTTCTTACTCATATCCCCCTGATGATGCAGGGGAACCACCCCCCTTGGCTTGCGTGGGTGTGAGACAGGGACCTTTATCTGGACACAGAACCAAGCACACGGATTCAGATATTGACAGGTTTCCTGTTCCCAGCTTACAGTGCCTTCGTGTCACTCTCAGTGACTGGACACCAGGGAACACTTGCTATTCTCCGGCTCTTCACAAAATACCTTTTTATTTCTCCTTTCTATATGAAGAATCCTTCACACTAGTACTACCATTCCAGGAATGACGTTGAACACTGAGGCAATGCACAGTGCTGGCAATAAAGCTTTTGTTTAAGCTTCTTTTAGCCCTGTCCCTGCACTGTTTAACATTGGCACTGTAAGAGGCTTCCCAGCTGTCCCCGTTTGGGCACCCACAGAGGCCACTCTCGCAGAAGCACTGTGCTGCTGGCGACCAGGAGTCAGGGCACAACAACCTCTTACCAGCTGTGACAGCCAGAAACAGTGACATTAGGAACCCAGGTGGGGAATCAGCAGTAAAAGCCATTATGACCGTTACCTTTGCTTGTAAACGCTCCGTGGGCCTCTGCTCTAATTTTGTTTGACTACCTATGTTCCTTGTAGGGCTGGCAGAGAGAAAACAAGCGGTTGGCACCTACCCGCCCCCTCCCAGCTCCACCACCCACGGCAGGCTCAGCAAAGCATCCTTCTCTCCTTAGGAGACAGATCCTGCACCCATCAATGCTGTCCATCAAGACTCTCCAACCCAACTGCAATTCACTGACAGCTTTACTTGCAAATTCCCTCTCTGCACAGCTCATGCTAAGAACCTTAATATTCCTGCAGATTCAGAAAGGGGATTTCCAACAAGCATTAGGAAAATTAAACTTCTCAAGCGCTGTCTCAATCTGACAAGCTATTTCTAGCTCTTCAAAGTACGGTAAGTGAAAATATTAAAAGGGGGGATGGGGAAGTTGTAGTAAGCAAATGATGAATTAAGGCTAGAAACGAGGACAGCATAAGTCTACTTCACATATACATAAAGCATACATATATGTATATACACAGAGAAATACATGAATATGTATTGTTTAAGGCTTCCTGCTGCCTTATAATAGAAAATTATAATCTCCCACCCTTTGCTTCCATCCGAAGCGAAACCACCAGACAACACTAGTGAGTGGGGCACTTCCTTCAGAGATTTGTGCTTTGCAGCCACATTAAATGTGTCCAAGAACCAGCCCTCTCGGGAAGCAGGTCAGGAGCTCCTGGTTAAACCAGCAACCAAGGACAATACTCTGTGGATTCAGTGGACACTTACAAAGACTTTTACTCTGTGGTGGGAGCCTGAGGCCAGCCCAGGCTCAGCAGAAGCAGGCAGGAGGTGCAGCCCAGGCCCTTCCCAGGCTGAGCTGGGGACACTGGGCTCACTGCAAGTCCCATCAGTGACTGCACCGCTCCTCACAGCTCAGGTCTGCTTTCAGGGGTAGGCTGGGTGATCTGAAGGACACAAACAGGCTGTGGATAGCTCCTGAAGCCCAGAAATGGCAGCAGTTGTTCTGTGCCCCTTCCCAGACGGTCAGGCTACAAAATGCACCCCTTGTCCCAGCTTAGCTAAGTCTGCTTCTGCTCCTTTCGCCCCTTCTCTGCTGCTTTCTCTTTTTCCATTCCCTACAGAGCTTCCAAGCCCACATCCCACACAAAGGAGAGGCTGTTTATAGCCTGGGTGATTGCTGGGAGGGGTGAGAAGCTGGACCAGGCTTTCAAGACATAAGGATGTGACTCCAAAGGAGGTGAGGGTGACGTTAGTTATTTAGGAGCAGGAAAGCAGCATGATTTAGCTGTTAGCAAATTTTTCTGCACTCTGGCATGGCTCTTGCTCCAAAACCTTGTTTAAGGACTGATTTGAGTAGTGGTGTTCAGCTTGTCCGTCTGTCCTCCCCGTCTGCTGCTGCTTTGCACCAATCATCCTCACTAGCCTCACAAATCATATTAAAATTGGGTTAGAAGAGCATCTCTTCAATTACAGTCCCTCATCACTACTGCTTTAAGAGAGGGGGACACCAGCTCTGTACTAGACCAGGGACAAAACAATTAGAAGAGCTGATTAAAATCCTATTGCTCTTCAGGGGCTGGCATGATTGTGTGAGGGCTATGCAGTGCAATAAAAAAAAAAAATCTTTCTAAGCTTGCACACAGAGCCTGCCAAAAATGCCTCTTCAGCTGTATGAATTGGTCTTGCAAAAAACACATTATTGAGTGCTGTATTAAAGCTACGGTCCAGGCTGGGTAGAGCTAGGCACAGAGCTAGATCTGATCAATACTTGGGATTTTTCAGTATTACAAAATATTTTGCATCACAGCAGCCTGATACTATTTATTTAAGGGACAAATAGAAAAGGCACTGATTTGACCTTGGTATCCTGACTGGCAGAACAGAAGGGAATGCCAAACGCTAACAGCAAAGCTATTGATTAGGCCTGAGAGGGAGGACTGACGAAAGAAAGCTGTAAAAGATTATTAATGGCAGAGAGGAGCAGAGTGATCTGAGTTTTTGGCTTGATGACAACAGGATGGAAAATGGGTGTCCACAGTCAGTCAGACAAAGGATTTGCTGGAGAAATGGGGAGGCATGAGATGCATCTGTACCGATGGGAGACTCCTGCTAGGAGCAGAGCACATGGAAACAGATCGTCCTGTCAGGGAGCATCCCAGGAGAGTCAGGGCAGCAGCAACATCACCTTCCACTGAAGAGCACGGCTCCGCTGTGCGGCAGTGCAGAGAGAGCACAGTCCTGCAGACTATAGTCTAAGCGAGCAGTCCAGAAGGTGCAATAGAGAAAGCAGAGGCACATGGAATTATCAATAATGGGAGAAAAACTAAAGCTCCTGGGGAAGAGTCTAGCACCTGCTATTAAGCCCACGCTTCGTTATTAATACCCAGTCAGATAGCTAAGAGTGTGGGCAGCCCTGAATGCTTGTGCAGGCAGAGGTAGGTGGTGATACCTGTCAGTTCTGCAGGGAGGCCTCATGGCATAGCACAAGGGTGGAAGAAGGGGTCACCCGCTCAGAGGGACTTCTGATTTTGATGGCTCACTGAAAGGAGGTTGCTCTGTGCTTGGCCGCCGAGGACCACTATGCAGGGATGCAGCTGGAACTCCCAGGACCAGCTTCTGGCACTGGCACCGGTGTAAGCAGGCTGAGATACGAACATGCAGGAGCAGATGGGAGAGAAGCTGCAGTGAAAAATCTGTAGCTACCACTGGAGCCATGCTTCTGCTGAAGGTGGCTGGACACAGTGTGTGCTAAGCTAAATAGTGCTAATGGAGACTATAACCCCCCTACTCCTCTCTTCATTTCTCCTCCACTCTGTTCATCTGTGCTTACTGAGCTCAGTAAAATGTTGAAAATGGGACTCAGTCATCTTTGCAATTTCTAGTCATCAGGGCTGAGTGGTGAAGCTCTTTGGATTGTTTTTTAGGTCATTAATATGTTAACTGACTGTAGGAAGCTCTAATTTAATTATTAGGAACAAAGATCTGAACATGAACAAGCAAAGTCCCTGTTACACTTCAAAGCTGCAGCTTTCTGGTGCTGGTAATATTGGTTTGAGTTCCATCAGGGGCCAGAGAATCATGTACCATCAGTGTGTCGGCACAGCATCAGGCAGAGTTAGAGTCTGTGACTGCAGAAGGAGAATGCAACAGGAGGCCTCATTTGCACCCACCTAAACAAGGAGCAAGTGAGTTCTGGTAGATGGTGCAAACAAACATGGTTCAGTACTGAACATGTCCCTCCAGGCTCTGGGGGCTCTTTTAAAGAGATAGATGCAGGAACTTGTCGTATGTAATCTACCAGCCATCTTTAAAGCGTGACAGGAATTTCTTAATGAGCATTGGCAGTACATACAAACAGAGTAGCAGTGCTGCTTCTCCAGCCATTAATATTACATATGTGGGCTGCTTAATTTGCTGTTCCTCACAGAGCCAGAGCAGGAAGCTTGCATAATGAAGGACTTGTTGACAGAGGTCTTCATATCAAATCAGCGAAAAGGTAGAAAATGATGCAGTTTCAGGCATACCCGCTTGACTCTCATAACCTTGGGCCTTCTAACGCTCCTGATTACGGGCATGATGGACCAGGTGCTCTGCTCTTCTCAGGCCCTTATTGCTGCTGCTCTTGAACTTCCATCTATTACAGCTTTCACCAAGTAGCCAAACAGCACAGTAATACTCACTAATTCCACAGGCAAGAGGCATTCTTTATGCAGGAGGAAGATGATGGCTGTTGGAGAACAGACACCCAGTGAGAAATGAATGGGAAGCACAACACAAATCCCACCTCCTCCGCACTTTGCTAGTGATACCCTAACTTGTTTTAGAGTTCCCCTGGTCTCCTACCCATCCTGAGGAGGGAACTCCTTCTGGGACCAGATGTGGCAGTGAAGAATGGTTAGTCCTGCTGCCCCTCTGTGGGGAGCACAGGTTGGCACCACGTAACTCTCCTGAAGGACAAAAGCCTCTCCTACTTCCAACAGGTACATTTACATTATCTTGTGTACTCCTGAGAGTATTGGCTGCTAGTAATAAAGAACTGACTTTCTATGGTAGGCGTTACACTACAGGCAGTAAGATGTGTCACTGCAGTTTTCTAATGCTGTGCATGGGTAGGATATGGTACTACAATAATCATACAGAAATATGTGACAGAGTTCCTGGGCTTTCAAGGACTACATAAACTAATCTCTGAGAATTTTTAAAAAACACCTGAGACATTTTCTAAACAACATTTGGCAGTGATAGCTCTTTGCCCGAGTTAATTACTCAGTGGTGATTACTGGACTTTGCTTGATCAACACATACCTGAGTCCAACCGACACTCTCTACCAAGTGACACATGTGAAAGACTCTTCTAAGTTGTAGTACATGAGTCTTTTAGCTCTCGCTAAGGATCTTCCACAAAGCAGCAGCTCCTGGACCACTGGGGAATGAAGCAGGCAGTCTTGGAGAAGCTGAACATACACAAAGCTGGGCTATAATGTCTCCAGTGTGCTCATTTCATTTACATCTCATTCATTATGGAAACGAGGTGTGAAAGTAGTTTCTAGAGCTACTTAGTGGAGGCTGCACGTCAATTTAATACCTATTCTGTTTTTTCAAGTCACTTACCTCCACAGAAGTCTTATTCCAAAACAATTATTTAGCTGCATTGCTCAGACTTTGAATTCACTGGTGTATTAATGTAGCTTTGTCTAAACCACTGTATTTTAGGAGTGATGAAGGGGAAGCGTTTACAATGAAGGAAGACAGTAAAGGCTCAGCATACCTGATTTATAGGACCATCAAGTTTTTACTCATCGTATTTATGCATGAAGTGTCCAAAAAAAAGCCAAACCACACCAGACTCATCTTCTTTTGTTAACCTTCCTGTACCAGTCTAGCTACTCACATGAAAAGGGACTCAAACATGAGAATAAGGAGGCAACTAGGGAAAAAAAAAACAAAAACCACTCATGCTAACAGGAGACTGCTTGCTATCAGCTGGCTCTTTATCAGGCCTACGAGATTGCCAATGGGAGCCACAGCTACAAAGTATTAAGTGTATGCAGTATCTATACACCTTCCCTGCTTTTATGATGAGGAACAGAATCCAGCCCCCTTCAGCTGCCGAATGGGATTCTCACCTGACTGCCAGAGACACAAGCTTCTCCCCTTGAGATGCTCCACAGTGCAGAAGCTCTCACTTAGAAGTCTGGCCCCTGTGCTGTGAGAAAAGTAAATATACACAAACACACACCCCTACAGATAGATAGATAGATAGATAGACAGATAGATAGATAGATAGATAGATAGATAGATAGAAAGAAAAAATCTCTACAGGAAGTTGATGTATTCCATTATTAATTAAGAGTGTTAGCTCACATACAGCTGGCCACAATCCACTCTGGCTTTTCCTTGAGCAGAGTTCACAATCCTGCCCGGTGACTGTGATACATTAAAGGGCGTTGAGGAGGAGTGATGTCTCTTTCTGGTTTTGCCATAGATTTCCTATGTTACTTTGGGCAAATCACTTAACCTTGCTGTTCTCTGTGTCAATAAGGAATCCACCTTGCTCAGAGCACTTTGAGATCTCTGGGCAAAGAGCACTCTAAATACTAGGTATTATTTATAGTATTGCCCTATGGATAATAGCAAGCTACAGCTGTTAGAGACAGCAGGGACCTCTGAGCAAGCAAAAAGGCATAAATCTGAATGTCAGTATCCTTAGCATTGTAGCTGGCGGCTGTTTTGTCCTAGGAGAACATTTCAGTGGTTTGCGCTACCCGATGAACTTGCTGATAGTTCTTCATGTTCCTCAGAGGCAGCTAACACAGAAATCCGGATTTACCATAGCAGCTCATTGGTAAAGCAATTCTGACAGCCTGCTCCCAGCGTGGCTTGTACCTGCGCTTTCTGAAGGAGAAAGATTTGCCATGCAGCGACGCTTCTGCAAGGCCACCTCACACGCATGCGCAGATCAGATCTGCACAGACTGCTAGCTGAGATTTGGCCACTTTCACCCTGACCTCCACGTTACTAAGGGTCAATCTCTGTGGACACAAGGTAGTGACGTGTAAAAAGCACCCGAAAATAGCTCCAGAACTGGAGGCAAGACTGCTACAGCACTGAGGCTGCTTCCCTCACCCAGAGATCGTCCGGGCCCTGCACTGTGCTGTCCTCACTGCTGCGCTTTGTCCTTGAGCTTGCATAGGACTGAGTAACCCAGGCCTTGAGGAGAGGTGCTGAAAGAAAGCAAAGACCATCTGACGCACAAGTATAGATCTGCATTGTGTTTTGGGCACGTTTGCCTCATTTACATCAACTTTCTCATTTAAAATTGTCTTCAAAGGCCATTAGTCAAATGTGGATCTTCCCAATAGCACCAAACCCAGAAATCACATATCAGGCTTTCAGGCTAGAAATACGCATGTGGATTTATTTGCAAATAGTTTCAAATCTTGGAAGGGTGACTTGGTGCAAATACATTTGTAGCATAACATGTTGTTGATTTTTTATCTTCTCCCCCCAACATTGCACAACGTAAAACTTTGCGACTAGGTTGTGCCAAGAGCCTTAATTCACCATTTCATCAAAGGACAAGTCTCCATATTGCTGCCAGTCCCTTTCAGGGTAAATGTTCTGACAGTGAAAGGAAAGAGGCGTTCACAGTAGGAAAAAAGATGAAGCCACTAAAATGCAAATTTTATTCACAGTTGGCATGTTTATAAATATATATATATTACATTCTTACAATCTACAGTACATTCTAAATATAGAGGGATTCAATCTAAGTGTTTGTGGGAGGGTGGGTGTGTATTAAACTGAGCAACCTAGATTCAATGACAGAAAGAGACTTAATAATAAAAGGAGGGCAAGGACTTGCTCTGAAAAATAAAGGAAAACTTGATATATAAGCTGGATTTTAGTTAGTGCTTGGGCACTTTGTCACTGGTCATTGGAGACTGCTTTTGGACCTCACAAAAATGTCATGGTTTTAGGGCTGGAGGGCGCATCGGATTCAAAGGGTATTCACTGAAATCCTACCATATGTACATCCTTATCAGAGGAAAGCAAAAGATAATCATCACCTCTGGGAGAAACAAATGTTATCTACCAAGTTTAGCTGTTCAGGTTTCGATGCAGAATGTGCAGCACTCCTCTGTGACCTGCGAGTGCCCTCTAAACGTGCTGAGCAGGGGTCTAAAGAAGCATGAGCAGAAGGAACTGAAGAACCTGACCTCTCCCAGGGAAGGGGAAGGACAAAGAGGCAGCTGCTGTTGGTGTCTGAGTTCAGCACAAGTTACACTTACCCAAGAGAGAGTGGCCAACTTTGGTAAATGACATCATGTAAAGCAAGTACCTGCGTGGTACCAACAGTGTCTGTGCTTGGCAAGAGCACACCGTGGAGAAGCAAGTGTGCATGGAAGGGACGGAAGAAACCACACGCTTCCAAAGTTGACGGATGCTAGTAAGTGCCCTCAGGATACCAGATGGGGAGTGCTCCAGGGAAAGGGCTGGGAATACAAATTGAAACAGGACAATCAAATAAAGTGGGCTTTTAAAAATAGCTTGTTCTCTCAAACTTTCCAAAACAGACCTTCCTTTATACGAGTGATATTCTGAGCATAGATTATATTTTCTCCTATTTTACAAATTAAGAAATACTGAAAATTGGCTGGCAAAGTTTATTACCTTGGCATCTACTTAAAAAGAGTTTCAGTTTGAACTGTATACATGTATCCATTCTCAGTGCTTGGGAGGCAAACGTGCTGGTTTGTAAACAGCCCAGTTACTCCTTTTCCCCCTCCAGATTCTTTGGAAACTCATAACTTTTCAGCTCTGGGAGCTACTTTGCTCACACTTGGTTTTTGTCAACTTTTAAATTAATGTTCTTGGATGGATATTCCCTGCATGTGGCATGAATGACATGCTCTCTTCATGGATCTGTTTATTCTGAGACTGATTTTTTGCTTTTAACCAAAGCTTGCAAAATTGGACAGTAGAGCTGTGTGAACTTTGTGATATCCAAACTGCACTGGAGTTTGTTATATTTATTGATTTCCTGGGAAAGCTCAGAGAATGAGACCACATTATTCTGCTAAGTTTTTTTTTCATGTTACCATGCATCAAAAAACCACACACATCTCTCATTTCCATCTCTGAGCACAGAGAAGAGTTGAATTTTAAGAGCTGTCCAGGATCTCTGCTCTCCCAGCTGCTTTTGGGTGGCTCCTTGGGGCTCCATTGAGTTATTATCCACCAGCTGATTCTTGTTATCAATAGAACATTTTGCCCCACTACCCAAAATTAAAGGCAGAAGGTGAGTGAAAAAACAAACGAACAAACAAACCAAACAAAAAAGTATTTTGTGTCTCATTACACATTTTCATGTAATCTCTCCATATAGTTTTTAAGTTCTTTGCACTCCCCCAGGTCCATATCCTGGCAGACCCACTTAATGTCATCCTCACTACTCATCAAGATTGAATTGACAGTTGGACATCCATCATCAGAGGAGATGGTGGTAAAGGTGGTGAATTTAACCCGTTTCCTCTTAGAGGTAGGAGAAGTAGTTGGTTCACTTTTCTGTTCTTTCCCTTCAGTGAATGTGGTCTCAGTAGACCTGAAAGATTGTCCATTAATATTTTTGGCAGCATTTGTGTTGAGGAGATATTTGCTCTCTTCATAGTCCACTCCTCTGTCAATGGCTGTGATACGTTCGTCTTGTTGGGATGAGAAATTTATGTGATTCTCCAGCAGTTCTGTCCTGTTGCTCAGCCCAACCCAGTCATGAGAGTGGCTCATGCCTTCTTGCTCTTCAAAGGGAACTTGCTTGTTTCTGTACTTCAAAGCAAAAGTGACACAATTTATAAGGAAGACCAGAATTGCCAGGCAAAAGACTCCCAGAAGAGCGTACATTCCTATCTCCAGATCGCTGAGTCCCCTGGGGGTCTGGACTAGGTCATTCTCTTCTAAGTCTCCATTGTTTCTTGGCAGATCCACCTGTGCAGGGAAGCTTGTGAAGTCTATTGGGATGTTCTGCAGACGACTGTCATCATCCAGGAGGCTTTCTCTGTCTTCTTTTTTACTTAAGATAGACCTTTGAGTGGTGGTTCCTTTGCCTTGTTCATGGCCCATTGAGGAGCTGTAATACTGGCCATCTAGCCCAGCCCTTTCCTGCAAAGTGGATTTTTGACGCCGGTCACTAGCATGATTTTCTAGGTGGACACCAGCACCCCTGTGTTTACTGTCACTGATGTTAGGGCTGGCATCACTCTGCCCAAACTTCACTTTAATGCTACCACTTCCAACAGCAAGGATGCTCTTTCTTTTGGATTTCTGGCACGATTCACTGATCACCATCTCTACCTTCACCAGTGTCCCCTGGCCTTCTGTCTCAGCAGCAATCACAGGCCACTTGAATTTGGGGTCATGGTGAACAGAGACCACCTTCTCATCCAGAGATGTAGCTGACAAGGAGAAGTCTTTGGAATCATAAATATCCAAGGGCATGACAGATCCATCACTGAACTGGATCCAGCAGCTGATGGCTGCTTCCTATAATATAAAACACAAATATATGCACACTCAGAATAAACATCGAGGGAAGTATGTTCTGTCCTGGTCTAGTCCCTCCTCCTCACAAGGTCCATATACCATTTATAACCAGAAAAGAAATAAAAAGGGAGAGCAATAAAATTAATATCTTGCCAAGATGTGGAGAGAAATACTAGTTTAAAACACTCATTGGTAATAAGATTTGTTTCCCCAAAGGTGCATAAAGGAGCCGTATCCCCTGGGCTCTGCAGAATCTACTTCAGCACCATAATAAATTGCATGTCAGAAAGCATTACCAGCGACTGAGATCATTTACTGTTGTATATTTAAATGAAAAAAAACCATTACATTATTTCTGAACTGCTTAAAATAGAAAGTCTCCTCTTATTACACACAACACATGTTAAAAAATCCCTAATATAGCAAGTAGGTCCATACATGGCTCCATACCTTCAGCTCCTGATTTTTGTCTCTCAAATTAAATAAGCATTTTGTACAAGCGGAGGAAACCAATCAGTTCCTCCTTTAGGAAATAGCCAGGGTAATTTTCATGCTTGCTAGCAATCAAAAGCAAGACGATAATAAAGTTTAATCTCGTGTCACAGCAATGCAGACTTCAGCGTGCATGGAGGCTTACTGAATGTAAACAGGTCAGACCTGAGTGCTAATTCTGTACTTGCATGTGTGTAACGGTGCAGCATCAAACCTTGACTTTTGGTTTCTAACTTGAAATGTTTAAAGTATTCCTAGATTTCAGAAAACATGTTCTCACCCATTTCTGAAAATCACGTCCTCTAAGGACTCTCAATGGGCTATTGAAAATTGTTGTGCTACCTGAAAAAATCTTGGCAATCACGCATCAGTCATTTATAGACAAAATTCAGACTGCTCTCCTGGAATCTAATTCCTGCTTCTGATGATGTGACTTGCTCGCTTTTGGCTGGGATATTTGCACCTTATTAGACACTGGAAAATCCACACCAGAAAGACTCTTGGCTTGAGGAGTGGACTCTTTGGTGTCTAAAATGAGGTGAGCTCTTGTCTGGTAAGAGTTGGGATCACCCTGCTCTGAGAAAGAGCCTGACAGACAGACAGACACTCAACCAACAGATTAATGACTGTGCTTGCAGAAAGTGTGATTCTAAAAGTCTTGCTTCTTTAAATAAGCACTTTTTCCAACTGACGGTATTTACATTCTAAATGAACATATACACAGAGAATAAATATATAAGATTATCTTGTCAATTGTTTCAATTGTTTCACCTGTTCAGATCGTGGAGAATCAGCCTCCGGTCTTTTGGGATTGTATCGTGCATAATCTAGTGGCCTGATTCTGAAATCCTTACAGCCAGAAAGCTCCCCTTGCTTCAATGGGAGATTTACTTCTGCCTATTTCCGGACAGAGCCCTAAGACTTTGCTGACACTGTCATAAATCCTGGCTTTGTGTTTATTAATCTTTGGGTATTTCTTGATGGCCGCATAGAATTTATGTCAACTCTCATCCTCCCACTGTGTTGCTTAAACCTGCATAATCATTCAGTAATTTTGCATTGCTTTGATTATAGGGATTGTGCTCTGAAAATCATGTACTAAGCAGTGGAAAGAATCAGATGCCTTTCAAAACAGTCAGTCCTTGAAGGGTGGAAGGTGCACATCTTCCTTGCTGGTTTAATACTGATGCAATGTTCTGACTGCCCTGCATCCAGAGAGGGACTAATCTAGATTCCATTTCTGGGAACTGAAATGTCAATGTTGGGCAGCATACTGGGACTAAATGCCATCAACCCCAGCTTTTGGGTTGATTTCAAGGTAGTTGGTTTAACTCCCCAGCTCAGCAATGGATTAGATCACTGGACTTATTTCTAGCTGCCTGGCATCGATTTCTGAACTCCTGGAAGACTATGGCAGCCTGATTTTTATCACCCTATAAAGACAGCAGTTCTGCATTATTTCTCATCATGCGTCCCAAGGATAAGACCCTATGATGAATTAAAGCATCTCAACAGTTGGCCAGCTTTCAAATGTGCATGCCATCAGCATTTACCTTTAAAGCTCAGAACACGCTTAAGCATTAAGAGCCCAGTGCATCCTTGATGTAAGTCCCAGACTGCTGGATTTGGGTTGGAAAATACATTTAAATTTCAAATGTAGGTAGAAGCACAAGGACAAGTATCAAGCATGGACTGGCAGGGACACAGCAAAGTCCAAAAGCACTTGGTAACTGTTAGTTCCCCAATATAGAGACTAAGAATAACAAGGAAACAAAAATTGGTTTAGGAAATAATGAATTAGGAAATGAGTCAATGATGCTGATTCATATCCTAGTAATGAATCAGAATGAAAGGCATACTCCTTAACTTCTTCAAATGCTCACAGACAGCACCATGCAAAACACTTTCTCATTTAAAGATGTGCTTAAAGGCTTGACTTGGTTGCCTGTGGTGGGAGGCTGAACTTGGCAATCTAGCTGGCAGTACCTCCTGTGATCTGGTAGATGCTGGCTGGGACAGAAGGGGGTTGTGTGTGCGTGTAAGTGGACTGCTGTTGGTTAATTATGACACATCATTGGGTTGCATGTGCTCTGTATGGGATGCAGCCACAACAGATGGGGTATGCCTGTTTGCTGACAGGTTGTTTAGGCATAATGCCTTTTTCTTTTTTCTGTTAGGGCACCTGGCCTTCAGAAAAAACTGCCCATAAGGAAACAGTTTTATTAGCATATTATAAATAAAAATCTGCTCGATTCCATCAGTTTATAAGGTTGGGTGTAGTCAATCCGAGTGGTGTCCTTCCTTGCCCAGAGAACACGTGGGCATTAGTACCTGCTTTGGAGATTGGAGCAGCTCTTGCGCTACTGCGGTAGCAAAGATGGCCTTATTGCTTCCTGGACTGAGCTGCAGAGAAAGCGACAATCCAGTCACCAGCTGCACTCCCAGGTCAGTTATTGTCACCTTCTCATCCAGAACTGTCACTGTCTTCTCAGCCAAGATAGCATCTGAAAGGGGGGACAGTATCTGAAAAGAAAAACTGAAGTTAGCAACAGCCATTGCGCACAACACCAAGCAAAACAGCTGCATGGAGCTACTGTAATACAGATAAGTGATATTTATGTTAATGGGAAGAATTACTCTTAGTAGACAGACATTATTGAAATATGATTTAAAAACAGCTAGTCACATTTTAGAACTCTTCCACAATAACAGGGTGCTTATAGCATCTTTTACCAATGTAATTCTAATCAGCCACATTCACCTCTGTGCTATGCTAACTGCATCTGCTTCAGATCTATTAACTATGTGTAAATGTGATCTTTATGTGAAATGCAATTATTTTATTAATGATTGTGGTTTTAGGTAGCATATACATAATGCAGTCTGTAGAATTATATGAAATCCATAGAATAAATGGCATTTATTTCTATCCTATAGAAAGGAAGCTAATGTATTGCTACAATAAACACTCATGGTACCATATACAAAATCGACAGAGAAAACTCATTTTAGTTAAAAAAATATGCATGGAGGTCAGTGCACTGATACGGGACATCCAAAGATGCTCATTAGCAAGCCTGTTGAATTTAATGATCCATATAGAGTACAGAACATTTTGGAAGCAGTTTGTAAGTGGTATTCTTTAAATATAATTTGCTCTCAGCTTTTTTCCCTTGGATTTTTCTTTCCACAGTTTTATGAGCACCCTAAGTCCCAGAGCTTTGGAAAGCCATTCAGAAAATCTTAGCAGATTTTGCAGAAAGTCAAAATCTGGAATTCCATTTCTCCAGCCCTGACAACCTGTGTTATTGACAGGCATGGTGGCTGTTTTCTGGTTTGACAGCTAGGGATGATGAGCATGTTCAGAGAGCTGAATTTTTTTTCCTGTTCAAATGCTTGTTAACATGTTCTCTACTCTGTAGTATCACTGGATTAGTGTCTTGGTTTTTTGGTTTTTTTTTTCTTCTTCTGGGACTTCATTTTCTAGGCCAGTAATTCTCAGCAGGAAGAACTGTATGTGAAAAGCTGCCAATGCATTCCATGATGCATAGGTTTAGGTGAGTTACTTCGAAACACCACATATACAGGGGTATTTATAGGCCATATTCTTGGCCATATTGGCTGACACTGAGAAATCTAAACCTGCTTCCCTGGAGAACAGAGTTTAGTTGTCACTGATCGGTCAGTCTTTTAACATCATTCTACAAGTACCAATTGTTATTATTGATTTATGCATATTCTGAATTGTACCCTAACATTTATGAATTAATCTATGATTCTATGATTTATGTTTTGTAAAATACATCTTGATCTTGTAAGGTCTGCAGGGACTTAATCCCATGGGACTCACATCCCAGTCTCAGTTCCTCAACCAGCACTAGTTGATTTTTACTTTACCTTTTGTTCTCTCACTGGAGGCTTTGGGAAGACTGAGCTGTTTCACCTGCTGCATGCCTTGTGATAGCCCATATACTGGCTCTAGGTTCAAAAAAAGCCTGAGACAAAAATAATCAGAAACAGCCTCCAAGTACACAGGTTTGGCTAAATTCACTAAATCTACGTATTTTGCGGCACAAGATAAGAAAAGAAAACTATTTCTTCTGTGTCTTCCAGTCCTTGCTGCAATTCCGCTCCATTCAAAAATTCATGGCTTCAATTTCTGTTGTTAATAGAAGAAGCTGCTGTACACCTCACCCGTACCTCGGTTCCCAAAGTGGCAGGTTAATGGAGGAAAAGGAATAAGCAATTAATTTTCCCTACCTGAATTGTCGTCATTCCAAGCTCCTGCCCAATCAAAATCTGTCCATCCTGTAGTTTAGCGATTCTTGGCTCCTCCACCTGCATGAAGTCACTCACCAGGTCGGTAATGTCAACCTGCCAGTCAGACCCCAGTAAATAGCTCAGCTGGCCACCGGGGTCTGAGGCTTCAGCAACAAACTGTGTAAGAACTCGCACCATCGCATGTTGGTACTGAAGGGCGCAGCCTCTTCCCTTACGTTCATCTTCTTCTTCATCATCGCTGTCCCTGGCTGCCCTGGTAGGACACCGAGAATGAAAAAATAATTTAAAGTGGTGCTGGGAGAGCTTGCAATGGGAGAGCTATTGCTGACATAAATCTGCAGCCTAGTTGCTGGAACAAGGGACCTTTGAACTCTTCCATTGCTCTGCTGTAGCTGCTTCTTTCTGTCAGTCAGAGTCCCCACTTTTACGTGATTTCCCTTGTTCATAATTGAGACCTTCAAGCTGCCTTGATCTCCAGAACAACTGCTGAAATTATCAATTGGCCTGCTAGCTCTGCTATCGCATTGTCCTCTCCAAGTATCTCTCATTATTTTCCATGTTAAGCCCTTTCAGGACCTTCATACTTTTTTTTTCTGGATCTTCCCATAAACATCTTTGTGTTGCCATGGAAATCTCCTCTGTCTGCACCTACAGACACATCCCTTTCTGCACGGCATTCAGGTTGAAATCACATCTCCACCAAAATCCCCATTTCTTTGCTGTAATACTAACAGAAACCTGGTAATGATGTCTTCATCAGTGTGTGGGGATAGCAAGTACCTACCTTATCAATTTGTTCTTCTTGTTCTTAATGACACTGACAACAGCTACAAACAGACTAGATCTGCCTATATCCATCCTCTGTCCTGTCACCCACATGCACTGACCTGTGGGCAGGGACAGTATTTTTAAAGCCTTGGTGTATCAGTGCCCTGACTTTGGGACACTGATTGGTGCCACTGGATCCTACAGTGATATGAAACAAGTATTTTATAATCGTGGCCATTAGCAATAAATAAATTAATTGGCAGGACCTGTGAACCAGGCTGGAGATGGACCAGCCTTGCCAGAGATGGTCCTTGTTGACGTCTTCCTGCTGCCTCATGGCTGATCCTGCCTAACTTGACCAATTGGCTCTTTCCATCTCAGTCGCTAGAGCTATAAAATGAAATTGATTTTCAATCCATGATCATGCAACCTGCACTTTCCATTTCTCTCATAAGTCCACTGCAGGAGCCTACTGAATAAATGTCTGATGACCTTCAAATTTACACCGGAATTGCATTAAGGCCAAATGAGCATGTTCAGATCCACTGGCCCTGACAGGTCTTTGGCAAGTGCACAGCCCAGAATGAACATCCTATAATGAAACCTACCTCTTATTAGAGATGATGGGGACTCTCCACCCCTTGATCTGATTTAGTTCTGTGTCAGAGACTTCTATCTGCAGTGGGAGACGAGGAACCCAGACTGTCATTTCTAAAGGGGCGCTCAGATGCTGGTAAGTAAAATTAACTATGACATTCACTTTGCCTTTCATTTCCTTCCCATTGACAAAGACATAGTCACATCTGTCAGAAACCTGAAAAAAAGGATAAAGAAAAAAAAAATTAATGAATGTCTTCACAAATTATAAAATACACCACATTCTGGGAAAGTGAGTGGGAAGAAAAGAAAGGATATAGGTTTAAACTAGCTCCAAGTTCAGAGGACAACTAGGAATAACAAGAAAGGTGTCTGGTGTGCCCTTAATAGCCTGTATAATTTGGCATCATTTTAACAGACAGGCTTTTTCTGCTATAAACATTTCCAGTATAATCTAAGATAAACGAACAGCTCCCTTCTGTCCTTAACTCTCTTTCCAACACTAGGATAGGCCTAGTATAATGGCACCAAGGGAGGATTCTTCTCCTCTCCCCAAAGCGCAGTCAGACTCTACTGTCCTCCTCCTCTACTTTGTGTGCAGCCCAAGGGATAGTTCCTACAAAGAGGAACAGGTAACTGCCTGTATACAGAACTGACTAGGGGACAAACTTCTCCAGTCAACCCCAAATGGAGACAAAGGGTTCTTCAGGAGTCCTGTTACAGGTGCCAGGGCATGAGGTGCCCACACCAACCAAAAACTAATCACAGGGAAGAGCTCACTGATGCCCAGTTGTGTTCACTGTGGCCAAACAGCTTCATCTTTGCTGCAAGCCTGGTAAAGGTCTTACACAATGTTCTGCTCAAGCTAGTCCTGATGTCACTTTATTTATTACCTGCAGCTCTGGACATCAATATTGCTGAGAGTTACTAAATCTCACTCAAGCGATTTAGCAGCTATTGCAAGGATCTTGGTGAGCTGATAGGACCTGTTCATTACAGCTAGTTAAAATATATGAGTAAATGCTCATGTCAAGTAATTTATTAACTACTACTTTAAGGTGCTGATGATCTGAAGGAATGATCTATTAAAACCCTGAACTCTTTTCACAATCCATTACCAGTCAGACCTTCTATTTCACTCTGTAGATGTATTTAATATTTCTGACTCCAGAATGCATAGTCTCATCCCCATCTGAATTTAATGCCATTTTATACTTTTCTGTTTAAATACTAAATGAATTTAAATTGTATTTAAATATCACCAGCTTTTGTAGGATAATTTGCATTCTTAAATTTATTATCTTTAAACAACAACCCCTCTTACAGACAGATTCATAGCAAATCCATTTCCATCCTTGCTTGTCCGAGCCTAGGTAACGTACCAAAAAAGGTTATCATGACTCTTGCAATGTCTGTTTTAAGGTCAAAATCTTATAGTTGCCATTGGTTTCAATACAGAAGTAAGGAGTTTATTTCCAGGCAGAATTTTTTTTTTTTATATTCTCATGTTAGCATTTTTTACACTAGTTTTTAATGGCTCCTGTCAGGATCCAATCTCATCATGCAAGAAAACCTACTTGCTGTCAAAAAAAGCCTCGAAGCAAAGGGGTTTGCAACGTCAGGGAAGGACCCCACAGCAGGCAGCTGCGCACAGACAAGTCCTGGCTCTGGCTGGGGCCTGTGGCACTAACGTACTACCCATCATAATGCTGATCCAAACTGGCCTGAGCTGAGGAAGATGAGACGGCAGAACTCCGGGAGAAGCTACATGTGAGCCTGCAGAAATGGCTACAGG
This sequence comes from Eurystomus gularis, assembly GCA_013400335.1. Taxonomy (NCBI): domain Eukaryota; kingdom Metazoa; phylum Chordata; class Aves; order Coraciiformes; family Coraciidae; genus Eurystomus; species Eurystomus gularis. Next base: position 28,529 of record VZZY01012559.1, on the reverse strand, counting down.
GAGGACTGGAGGCATAAGCATGTTCCCCCTCTGGGAGCAGCATGTCTGGGCAGCAGCGAGAGAGCAGACATTATTCTTGCATCCTTGCAGAAGGCACACTAATCTAAGTGTAACATTTTCAGGGCGAGAACTACATCAGACTTCCTACCTGCAACATCTAATAGCCTGTCTGACAGGTGGGAAGTCAGAAAACCTTCAGGTAGTGCCTGCTACATCTGCTCCTTCTCCCACCCCATGGGGTATCTTGTTTCTGTAAGTGGAAATTGTCTGTTCCTTGCTGGCACCGCACTCATCCCTGTTGCCTTTTAGTATTTTAAGTGCTGTTCGTTCTCAAACCAGACCACTCTCCTACGCACTAACAAGCTCTGTCTGCTGCTTTCTACCTTTCCTCTTTTTGCTGGGATGCCAGTGAGAATAACAACTGGGCAGAGTCTCAAAGTGCCAGATTTCCACCTGAGAGGCAACAGATCAAAGGTGAAGACGAAGTGGCCCCAAGGGAACCATTCAGCCTGGGAGCTGAGTGCCCTGAGGTCCTTCACTTGTCTTCGTGCTCTGCAGGCTGGACCACGCATACAAGCGAACGGCCTGAAGACAAGGCTTTTCTTTAGTAGCACATGGGGCCATGCACTAGCTCTCAGTCAGACTTCCTCACCACCTCTGCTTCCAGCTAGCAACACTTCGTATTCATGAACCTTAGCTAATTAACACGAGGTAATTAAACATCCTCATGGGTGATCAGCCTTGGACTGAAACGGTTTCCTAGTGATTTTAGGTAGCAGGTAAACTTCTGTGCTTTCCAACACAGAAATCACGGTTGTGAGATGTTTCCGAACCACCGCAGTGTCCTCTGCAGAGCAGAGCGCTGAGCCCCTGGAGCCCTCCTCCCCAGCAGAGCTCTCCTGCCTCCCCTGCATGTCCTCTGCTCTGCTCTGGCAACAGGGCTTCGAGCAGGGGACCTGCCAAACATCCTCCCACCAGGCGAAGGCTTCGCTGTCCTGTGAAGCACACGCAGACAGCACAGGTGGGATTTTCCTGTTTCTTTTTTATTAGCCTCTGTGTGTGTGAAGAACAGCTCAGCACAGAGGGGCTGGAACAAGGTGGAGACTCTACCAGGCAATAAGAGGTAACTGCTGAATTATGCCAGCGAGAGCTGGGAATCAGACTCTCAGATTTTAAATTCATTAATGCTCAAGCAATAGCAGGAGAAAGAGAATTTGGCAGGCAAACAGACCTCAAATCCAACTTTATTAGGGTTTACTGCAGAAAGAGAGTTAAAAAAAGAAACCATTCCTAAAAACCTACTATATGAACAATGCAATAAATACCATGACCTTGTGCTTTCAAGATTATGATTTATAAAACAAACTGATGGTCAAGAAAAGAATGACTAGGCTTGGGATAGCCGGTCCTGTTTTCCTTTCTGTAAGTGAGGATGGCAACAACTATGAGCTCATTCAGTTCCCAGCCAGCCCTTCACTGTTTGAATGAATAAGCGTCACTGTTCTGCTGCAGTTTGCATGCAGTCCTAACAGAGCAACATCAAAACATGGTGCAAAATACAGTACATTTTCATAAATCAAGCCAGGACATTCCCAAACAGGTCATCAATAGAAAGGCGGATTAGCCATGCCCGTGTTACTGCAGACACATCCAAATCATTCATCTTCCAGCACAAGAAAAAGACTAAAAAGATGTAGTGAAAAAAAAAAAAGAAAAATCGAGCTTCTCTGTCTCTTTTGAGGTTGAGTTTTCTAAGCTGTTTGTTGGAAATGAGTAAATATTTTGTGAAATGAGCTTGATGGGACTTGGCCAAGCCTCTGCAGGACAAATATACACATGAGCAAAGACCCGTCAAAGGCAGCTCAGCAGCTGGCAGCCTCCGGGCAGTCCCCACGGCTGACACGGGCGGAAGGAGTGACCAGGTGCCCCCTTGCATGGCTTCTCCACGGTAACGTTGACGGGGACAGCACAGAGAACCTTCTGCTGCCACTGCTTTTCTGAGCCTGCAGGTCTCCTTTTCAATCTGTAATGGATTTCAATTCCTCAGCCTGTCAAGCAAGTCCTTTTCTTTAGCGTTGATTCATATAAACAGCCTTTAACTACCAACCCTCCTTCCTGTACTACAGTTCTGGCTTTGCACGCCTCGCCACACACAACAGAAATGGCTGCGGTTCGTTTATTAAATGCATGAATGGAGCGACTGCCCAGACCCTTGGATGCGTGTGCCAGTAGAAGAGAGGGTCTGTACTAAATCAACAAACAGCTTCCTGACAGACAGGTATTACGGGAATTATGAGCTTGCAAAAGCTTGGTCCCAAAAGAGACAGTTTTCAGAAATCTATTAAACACATCATAAAATGCAATAGGAACTACAAAGGGGCTGGAGCAACGTGGGTGATTTGTAGGGGAAACCAATTTGTTTCCTTTCCAAAATCTGGCAGCTCCCACCCGTAGCTCCTTTTTCTTTCCTCCCGCCTTTGGGTTTCGGTATTTCAGGGATGGCAACTCCAGTTTTCAGTAAAGGTGACACAGGCTCAAGAGAGAATGAGTAGATTTTCTTTTACTGCTAATGTACTGCTGGAATACGCCTCTCTGTGTTGTGGCCACTGTAATTCAAGGACATTATAATGCCATTAAACCCTTCTGGTGCTGTGCTCCCTTGCTAAAGCCTTTTTGGGCTTTATGTCACTGGAGCTTTTCACACAACTACGCGGAGCTGCCTTCCGTTAATTAAGGGAGGCTGTACTTAGTGCTCATGAGATGCTCCAGAAATTCTCTCAAATCATGGGTCTTTTATCTCTCGAGGGAACTGTCATTTGAATGGCTTTTTCGGGCATGAACTTAGTAGGCTACAAAAGCGCTTTGGGTTTCACTTGGCTCCTGCAGCTCCACCTCTTTTTCTTACATCGGTGAACAACTCAGACAGCATCCTCTGAGTCACACACACGTATCTAATCTCCCTGCGCCAGGGCAGCAGAGGTCAGAGGTCCCTTATTGCCAGCACAGCACAGAATTAGGAATTAGATTTCTAAGTGCGCCATGTACATACCAAACACGCGGCTTCTGGCAAGCTGGATGTCGAGTTCAATCATCACTGCTACAAAATGTGCAAAGTGGAGTATTTCAAATGTGCTCAGCACTGCATTTAATTCAAACTCCTAGTCCTATTGTCAGAAGCAGGAATAGAGGTAAGTCATTGCCGCTTCCTACCACAAGATCCTCGCTGAAAATATGCATTCCTCAGGCCCACGTGCAGCTCTGCCCCTTGGTTATCTCAAAACCAAGCCTAAAACTCAGCTGGTAGCCTTGCAACTGTGCAAGAGATGCTGCTGTGTCACTTTAGTATGGAACTGTTTCCTTGGCAAACAAATACAGATCAGAAAAGGACGGGGGCATTGCTGGTCCAGGACACTTCTTTTTTATGTTTACTTAAAAGGTTCTGCCCTTTAAAACACCCCACATTCCATATGCTCTTCAGGTGTGATCACAAGCAAGAGAAATTAGTTTTAATTAATTTCTCTTATTCGATTTCATTTCATAGCTTGCTAGACTACCTGTAGAAGAAAATGCTAAGCTCTTTGAAGCCTTGTAGTAGCAGGACTTCAGCCAGACTGGGAAAAATGTGGAAAGAAGCAAGAAGACCCCTCACAAATCACACGTGATCCCTATTCCATGGCCTCCTGCATCCAGTTCTCCAGTGAACATTGTTCCCAGACCTTTCCTAAAAGGATTTTACTGCTTTTCCCATTACCCTTTTGCAGAGACTATGGTAGATATGAATTTGTGTGGCTGACTGTTCCTTTGGTCCCATAAACTCTGTTAGCTTTAGGCTGAATAAAATCCAAAGATCTAATGGGAGGGAGGGAAAGGGGAATGTACATCATAACTCTCAGAAGAGATACCCAGCATTTCACTGTTAGCTCTCAGAAATAGCTGTAACAGTCTTTCCCCACCTCATTATCATTATTAAATTCCCATGGGATAACGGTAAAACCCTCACAGGAAACTGCTTTTCCGCTAGAGTAATTCTGTTGGAACTCTTACAAAGTCCCAGCTAATAAGTCTTTGAAAATAAGATATACCTAGAGCAGTTCTGGTTTAGACATTTCAAGGGTGGCTAATTAGGAAAGTAAGCCTCTGATATTTCCACATAAAATCTGTATTTTGGAAACACTCTGGGGCTCTGGCCCCACTCTCTGTTCCTGTAAGCGATCCTTCCCCCATACAAGCACTCTCCATTCATAATATACACTTCAAACACAGCCCTGACACCTTGGCAAGCTCACGGGATCTCTTCTGATTCAGCACTGCACATATTTTCCTCGGTCTACCAGCATAAATGGCGATATTTAGTAGCGTAAGTTATGTTAATGAGTCCTGCCTAAATCACTGCTGTCAGAAGAAGAATGGGGGAGTCTCTTATAACCATTAAAAATGAATGAGGAGGGAAATAAATAAGCAAAAGCAGCTCATTTGAGCTATAAAAGACTCCAGAACACAAGCTGTGTACTAAGGTACAAAAGGATGAGGCCATTATTAGCTCTATAAGTCACTTATAAATGACTCAGGGGAGGTGGAGTCACCTTTAATCACCCGCGCTTAACCCGAGGTGCTGGAGTGAGATTCATAACTGTGATAACCAAATCCAGCCTGAAATTATGCAAGGCGGAGGTAAATTACTATAATGCAGAAGCAGGGGGTCGATCAGCCCTAAGCCCACTATATGTCTCGAGAAGGGATCTGTCTGAGTCTGGGATTCGGTGAGGACCTTGAGGTCAAGAAACCACCATCCTCAGATCTGGTTAAACCACCCTGAATACTGCTGGAATTGGGAACAACCACTGAACAGCTGCTCTTGAGAAATAATTAAAGCACCTCCTGTGCTGTAGAGAAAAGGAAGAGTTTTTCCGCAGAAAGAAATAGTAAAGGCAAATGGGTATCACATGAAGTTCAGGGTGGCTCTTCCTGTTCCTCAGTCAGTGACTCCCACATTCAGCAGGGTAAACATCCCACGCCAGGCTGCTCCACTGCTGCTGAAAGAAGAATGACTTGGCTTGAACCCTAGAGATTGATTCTAGAGGGATTTTAAATCTAGCATCACCTTGACAAACTTTCCCCATTTAGGGGGATTTACACTGCATAAGGCCTTCTTAATTTTAAATACTTTGAATTTTGACTGTAACTATTGAAGTATCTGCCAAAATCTGAAAATACCCTTTCAAAGTTGGTAAATGACGAGCTGTGTTCACAAGGCTTCAAACTTCATCGTTCCTTTATACCTGGTTCTCTGCTCCATGCAGAAAGGTTGTGCCTTATTTAGAGGAGGTGTCAAGTGACACATCTGAACTCTGCAGATTCAGAAAAACCAGAGGGTGCTCTGAGCTTTGAAGGTCTACACCTTCAAAACGTCCACGCTTTTCTGCAAAGGTTTTTCTGTTGCAACATGACACCAAAAAATACTGTGATCCACAACCATACCTGCTTTCTTACCCAGAGACAAACATCTCCCTGAGTTTCTAAGAGTCTTAAGAGCTTGTTTCCAAGCTTTTGATGCCAGGCATCTCCACAATGTCACCACGGAAGCACACCTAGCACTGCTCTAGAGGAAGTTCAGCAATAAATAGATATTACCAGAGACTTCTGCAAATGAAAATGTTTTTTACTGCACTAATCCACCTGAAGCACATCATAGAGAATATTGATGAAGAGAACTCTGATACCAATTAATTTCTAACAATTTCTTTAGTTTGTTCTATAGCTTTGTGGCAAACATCAATATACTGTCCTCAGCAAAATACACCTGAGTGAAATATGCAATGGCACATTTTTAAAGGACTTACAATTCTGGGCAAACATCCAATTCTAGCCGCAAGTTTAATACTTCCTTTGTTAACATTATGGATCTGACACAATCTTTGCAGTGTGTTGGTGTTATTAACTGAAAAATCCCCTCATTAAAAGTCTCTCCTCAGTTGTCATCTTCTGTTTTTTTTTTACATCAAGATTTGGCGTGTAAGATTTTGGTGGATTTTCCCTTCCATGTTGCTCTTGCACCTATTTTAGCTACTGAGAACAGTCAAATTTATCTCTATGCAGTGGATTTGCACAGAATCGATACATTTTTCAGGGATGTGGTGAGAGAAGAGCATCTGCCACGCAGTCCTTTGTGGACACATTACTAAGCCCCCGTACACTCCATCCTCACCCATGATTTAGTACCTGCCTAAGGGCTACCTGCAGCCTGTAAAGAGCTTTCTCCTTGTCCCCATTGAGCCACAGTGCTGGGCACAGCCAGGAGCCAACTGGGGATGATGTGTTCCCGGGGCTGAGCAGCCCCTCTCCCGTGGGACTGGCAGTAGCACTGCTGCGGGGTGAATGTTTTATTTCAGGAGGCCTTTCAAGACACCTACATTTAGTTTCATTTTTGGGTCATGAAATTCGGTTTCATTTCAATTTCAAATGATTAAAATTATGTAAAAATACCATAGCATCAAGGGAAAAGTTATTTTAAAAGGAAAAATCAAAACATTTCATTTTGAAAATGTCAAAACAAGATGTTTCTTTGACATAACAGGAACCTGCTAGCATCCTTTTCTTCCTTTTTCTGTCAGAGATGAAATTCCAGGGAAATTAGCATAATTTCATGAAGCTGTTTTTACAGAACTACAAATTCTGACTGAGTACATTCTGCCAAATTTTCCCCAATAAGCCGTAATCAGCTGGGGCCCCAAATCAAAACAAAACCATCACAATGAAACTCTGCTCAATTAAAATCCAATCACATGAAATCTGGAGTACCTTCAGCGCAATGACTAGTGCTACTCTCATTTGCAGGAAGGAAAGGCACAGAACAACCTTTCCAAAAGACTGGGATTAATTCCCAACTCCATCACACGCTTATTAGATGTCTGCGAGTAATTATTGAGATCCATACTCTCAAGGATATTGAAGTGTTAATGCCCACCGAACTCAAGAGGAGTTTGGTGGTTAAATCTCTTTAAGAATCTGGGCTTTAATCTCCCTTTGATGTATTTGTAAAATGAGGATGCTATCTCCTTGTTTTACAGGGATTTTGCAAAGCTTAATCTATAAGAAATAAGAAAGAGCTCAGGTGCTAGGGTTACACAAGTACATCTTTCTGTTGTTTAAAATTGATCTGCAGTCAGAGGACAGTCCTTCACTTTTTTCACCTACATCAGCAGCTGATTGCAGCCACACCAAGGGCACGATACAGTTTTGTGGGATGTGCCATAGGGTGAAACTGTGTCCCTGGCAAGCAGGCAATGCAAAGAGAAATCAAATGGCTTCATTCACTCCTGCTGTTCTCCACTCCTTTTGCTGCTCCGGCCATCCGTCATTTGCTGTTGGCTAGGCTGCAATTCCTACTTTCCAGCTGGAAAAGGAAGGTGGCGACTTCCTGCCCACCTGCTGCTCTTGATATTCAGGGAACTGTGATCCTGCCAGCACAGGATAAGCAAAAGAATGAGACGGCTTCGGTGTCTGCTCCTCTAAATCAGCAGGACACGGGAATGTCAGCACTGTCACGTAGGAGAGCTTTAGACAGGCGAGTACTGTCTGACAACTAGCCAGAAAGCTGCTGGACTCAACCCACCACCTCATGCTTTAGATTTTAGAAGCCACAATTGTTTGTAATGAATGTGACAACACTTTCTTGCCTATGTTAATTAAGTTACATCTTCCGATTTCTCTCTTGATCTGGAAACCACATGCACTCTGTATCACTCACTGCAGTCATCCAAGCAAAGCGGGAGAAGACTGATAAACACATCCCGTACCCCGGGATTTTCATTACTAAACTGAGAATGGCATTTCTCCCCTCTCTCCAGTAAAGCTTCAAGAGGAGTAATGACAATAGAACAACTTTGCTTCACACCTGTGAAAAGGAAGGAGACACAGAGGCTGCTTGTTTGTCTCTGGGTAATAAATACCTGACTTCCAAGTGAAGCAGAGCCAGTGAGGAATGTGACAAATTGGACAGACTAACAGCAAAACCGTGCTGTAAAGGGGATGGTCAGTCTTCTAGATTTGTCAGATCCAGTCAGTGAAGCAATGCTGGGGAGAGGAAGGTAATCGAGATACACACAGCCTGAAACAGCCTGTTGTAAGGGCTGCTCACAGCGTACGCGAGACCCCCCACCTTTGGGAGCACCTGAGAGGAAAACGGACGGAACCATGTGCAAAACCTATCTCACTGAATATACAGGAAGGCAAAGTATTTCAAATAGCTCCTATATTCTCCCAGCGCAGCTGAAGGGCTTTAGGAGATGCTGAATCTCCCCAGATACAGAAAGGGCTGGCAAAGGAGCACTAGCATTGCTGGTGCGGAGCAGTCCCAGTGCTGCCCAGCTCTTCCAGCACCCCGATAGCACAGCGACACGTTGATTCCAGACCGTGAAACTAAACAACCCGCAGCGTTAACCTGCCGTCACTATCTTTGATTTTGTCTATAATTATTACGACAGTAAAACTAGGTGTGCAAAGCATCTAACTGTCATATCCAGAACACTTTACACTCCCCTTGTCTATAGGAAACTAAAATCTCTGCCAACTCCTTTCTGTCCCACAGGTGATCCAGTCTGCAATTCAGTTGAAGGTATCCATTTTTTTTCACTGTATTTCTTTCATTCACATATGGCCAAAAATAATTCTATCAGCTATCATAATACTTACTGATTTTATGCTGTTTTGTACTATATTAAGCAACAAGACTATATTTAGATGAATCTACCAGGTGTGTGCTTTATGCCCTCGTATGCTGACCACAGAAATTATGTGTGTTGTTCTCATGTCCTGCTAGCATAAACCTATAGCTGGAAGATCAACGCTAAAAGAAATGTTTTACTCAAGTACTGGTTGTTCCAAACATAAGCAAAAGGTCCTTTTCAGAAAAGATTTCCCTGCATGAAAAAGAGGTGTCTCATCTGTGCGACCCAGGGAGAGTGCAGCCTCCCAAAATGTCCCTCCTCACTGCAGCAATCTGTGGCCTTGTCCTCCCACAGAGACCAAGGCTCGTCCTTGCCTCATAAGCTGGAGATGTGCTGGTAGCACAGCTGGACTATAACACTGACTGTTTACTAATTCTTTCCTAATTGGGAAACTTCTCTTTCATACATGCTCGAGTCCTTGGTTAGTCCCACATGAACACCTCTCTGAACTCCCCCTCCCTGTCCAAGTTGACTGTTCCAGGGATTCACCACTGAGCATCCCACATCTTGCTTTGCTCTGGCTTTCCAACATGCTACTCCTCAGTGAGGCAGGGTTTCTATAATGTGGAGATCACTCCCCTTTGATAATCACCAAATCCAAACACTTCTTCCTCCTAAAAATGTTTCATTAACATATTGTAGCAACACTTTATAGTCACAGAGAAGACGAGCCCCAGGATACCCAGTGGTGTTCTGTTCATAAAGCTCTTATGACATCTAACTGAAGCAGGAAGACAGACTTATTTACTGTTTAAGAGAGAAAGCTGAATCACAGAGACATCAAATCGCATGCCTAAGGCTTCATAGAACATTTGTGACCCAGTCAAGAAATGAATTCCAAAACCACAGGGCTTGCCTACCACAGTGCCCTGTTACTCAAAACCAGGGCAGATCATGGTCTTGCAGCCAGGAATTCCCTTGACCCCACTACCTGAGGGAGCACCAGCTTTTGCTATTGGCACACATGCTGCTGCCACCGTCACAGCTTCTCGTGGCTTAGTAGCCTGGTAACTTTGATTTTTTTAGGTGATACCCTTGCAGTATGGTCACATAGGCAAATATAAGAATTGGACTGTCTGCATCTCTGCAATATTTGCCAAGTACAGTATTTCCATTGGCTATGCTAAGTTGTTGTTTTTTTGGCACTGCCCTCACATATATTACAATTATGTTAACAAGCCTGTCTTTCTAAAGAACTCCTGCTTTTCTCTTCATTACCCCGAGACACACCTCCAGTCATTTCTCATCTATCTTTACCAGGTCATTTCTGATATATTGGACAAGTGCAAAGGAGAGCTCTGCTTCCTGAGCAAATTCAAATGACTATTACATATATGCCGCTTTTGAGGGTGTAGGTGGGATGGAAGCGAAGCATGCATGATGTGCCGAGCGGCGTGTATTGCAGCTCCTCCGCACGCCCTGCTGCACACAGCTAAGATCCCACGGCTCGGCAAGCTATGTGATTTCGTTCCCCTATTTCAGATTGATCTCCTAACTCAGGAGGTCCCTGAGCTCAATTCCCAAAGTGTCAGCCAAGATGACAGTTGTTACGAATAGATCTTTTAAACAACCCCTGAAGAGATATCCCTACCTCTCTAGCTGACTAGTTTCTGTCCTAAAATGTAGCACTAAAGGCCACTGAAAGTCACTGTCCACCTACAAAAAATTCCTATTGTATCTTCTTTTAAAAGGTTTTCATCATTTTATGGAAAATTACTAAAAAAACGAATAAAATATAAATATTCTTTTGCATCAGCTGCTGCAGAAGAAATGACCACCCTTATTGTGGCTTTAAGCATGACTGCTATGAAACTTGCTGTTGGTTTGGTCCAGTAAACAGAGAGAAATAGAGAAGCTTAAAATGCATTTTCTTTAAGGCTATAAGAGAAATGTAAATCCTTATAGACTATTTTGGACTTCTAAACTAGTTAGAAAAAGGCACTGGGCTGATATATTCTCTGCCTCCTTGGAATCACTCATCTTTCATCTCCATCACTGCATTGCAGACTGGAAGCATTGCTATTTTTTTGACAACATTCTCATTTTTCCAGCTTCCAAGAAATCACTAGACAGGGATTGTCAGTTCTAATTATGCAGCTTGTGCTGCATCAACAGGTGGTTACCAAAGACTCAGAAATGACACTTTGACATTTGCAAATGGATTATAAAATTTGGCCCATGTTCTTGACAAAAACAGCCATAAAGGAGGGAAGACAAGAGAGCAGTGAAGGCAGTCACACGGTACTGGGAAGCCCTGGTTGTGCTGGCTCCTCTGCCAAGCCTTCCCAAACACGTGTGCAAGGTGCACCTGGGCTGACTACGGGCACGCCAGTCCTCAGGCTGGGAGATCTGTAGAGATTTACAACATACCTAACCAGTTGAGCACTAAATGCAATAGAGTTATGTATGCACGTGCCCACATAATTTAGCTCCATATCTTCCTCCATAGAATACGGCATTGGGTAGACTCACTAGCTCGGGCATCTCTGTGCCAAAGGCCATGGCATGCCACTGACATCACAGGCATGTCATGTCTCTAGCCCTCCAGCAATGAATTGAATTGGATGCTCGAGAATCCAGACTTCAGTAGAACCATTTTCCATCCATTAAGTAGAGACAACAGCACTTTCTATTGCATAGGACAACCTTAATATGTTTGGAGCATTAAGGATGCAATATTTCTGCCCAATGATTTCATCCAAACCTCAGACTTTTCTTTGACTCTGGTAAGCTTTGATCTTACCGTAAAAGGCCAGCAGTTCTGCTCTCAAACAAGAAGAGTCCTGCTCTTCTAATTTCTTTCCAAAGAGTAATGGGTTAAACATAAATTTTAATTAGGGACACCACTGAGAACTGATCTGCCCTAAGCCAAGAACGAGACCAGATCTCCATGGACTTAAAAGAGGTGAGAGTCACACAGGAGAAGTGATTGAGAAGAGAATGCCAAGATGAAAGAAGAGGAGGTTGAACTCTTCAGTGCTCTCAGACTGCAGTGTCCCACAAGCACAGATCTGCAGGCAACTCCTTGAGTTAAGCCATGTCTCAGCTGGTACTTAATAGAACAACGACTAAATGCTGCTAGAATTACTTGTGTAACTTAGACACCATCCTGAGTGAGGGCACTGCATTTCAGTCACTCCAACACAGGGAAAAGGAGATGAAATCTGTTTAGCAATGGCAAGCTTTAGAAGTTAGAGCTGCAAGGACAAAGAGATTTCCGTCTTGGTAATAGGATGACTTCAAAGACTCGTAAAGATTCAGACCTCTTTCTAATATTGAGTTTGCACAGGCAAAGTCTAGTTCTGTTCCTCTGGCAAGTATTCAGATATCCAACCAATTAGAAGAAAAAGGGAAAAATCTGCTGCAATATACATACACTCATGCATTCATGCCAGGCTCTGGAAAGTTGGCCAACACCTTGAAGTGACTGGGAAAAAATAATGTAACTGCAAAGCATGAAAAATTTCTCAGAGAGACCTATGCCTTTTAAAGCCAAAAATCACTTGCAGAGAAGCATATATAAGCAGGACTGTGCTCCAACAGCAGAGCAGCAGCCATAATACAGAAGTACCAGATGAAAGCTGGTATCAGCCAACATGGACAGGCTGAAATGCCAGAGAATGTTTTCCAAACAACACTCACTGTAAAAGTGACTGCAAAGTTTATATTGGAATGGGAGAAAGCATCCTTCCTCGCTGGAGTTGTGGGCCAGGATGCTGAGCCATGAGGGCATTTTTGTCCTCACTTGACCCACTAACAGAACCTCCTCTTCCTCCAGTTTCTGGACAACTGAAGCTAAATGAGTTTCCATGCTGGACTGCAAAATGGCACATGGCTGTGAGCTCGTCACCCCCCACATTGCTGAGTTGTGACACACAGAGGTCAGACTGTGACCACATTTGCATGAGTTGCAGCAGACTGGCATGGCTGGGGGCTCACTGCCTGGTACACTTGTTTTTAACAAACTCCTCTCTGCAGCTTGCTTGTTATCAACTGAGCTCCAGGCAGGGCTGGCTGTCCTTTCCCCCTCTGCGAGGTACACGCTCGCTTTGCGCTCATTTAAGGAAGATGTCAAGCTCTCCATCCCTATTGGCTTCCTTTTAATGGGGACACAGCAATGAATCAAGGGGTGCACACATGCACGTGTACACAAGGTCAAAGCTGGGAAGAGGGCAGGAATGATCCTGGCATTCCCAAGTATTCCAAACACTGCGTTGCAGGGCTGTTTCTATCAGGCTTAAAGGAAAAGATCATCATCATTCTAACATGCCTCACACTATCTGCAAACACCGCTGCTACTAATTCTTATCTTTCATTTTATATCTCTAAACAAGTCCACTGTGGTGGTGCTGAGCTAAACCCAGGCTCCTCCAGCATCTCTCTGGGAACAGAAATAATCCCAAACCACTTGCTCCCCATCGTGAACAAAGGTCATTATTTTGACAAATTAGTTAAATCTCTCTCAGTCAGCAACGATGACCCTGAATTATTCAGCATGCATCTGTCTTCTCCCCTTACAAAAATGGCCTGTAAAGCAATAAGTGTATTTCACTTGAATCGCTTCTTAAAGATGTAAGACAGTTTGGGATCACCCCAATGCCCCTTGAAGTCAATGGGAGTCTTTAATTTAATTTTCATTTAATTAATTTCATTAAATTTGCAGATGATGCCAGACTGGGAGGGGTTGTAAGTACTTTGGAGAACAGGGTTAGAATTCAAAATGCTCATGATAGGGTAGAAAATTGTCTCAAATAAATAGATGCAATTCAAGAAAGGCAAGAGTGAAGTCTAAAGGTGGATAAAAACAACTAAGTACAGGATGGGGAACAATTAGCCCCATGACGGCAGGGAAGAAAAGGATCTAACCAAACAGAATGAGAAACTCTCCAGCTCTAGGGATCACTGAGGACTGGAAGATGACAGGATTGCTATCTGCAGTAATTTTTAAGATCTGCTTAGACAAATGACCATCAGGAATGTTTTCCATAGCTGGACATATTGCTCCTTTCAGCTCCTTTTGAAGACTTCAGCAATTTCAAAGCCATATATTCAGATATGTAGTGTCCAACTTCTCCTGTTTGCAGTCCATGCATGTTATCTATAAGAAATGTGGGGTTTCTGGGTAAAAAGTGAAACGAGTATCTTTGTTCCTTATCTTTGTTCCTCAGATTCAATATTGATCACAAAAGCAAAAGCATGTCCTGTTGTACTGGAAAATATATTTTGCACACTGACAGACAGAACAATGCAACTCATGTGAAAGCCACCACTTAAAAGCTCGTCTGAACTTCTAGACAGGAGACAAAAGCAGACTGCAGTGTTCAGTAACCTTTCTGAATGACCTGGAGTGAACTAAAGCCTTTGTAGCAACATAATTTATGTTGCTAGAATACAATTAAGTAAGTTTGCAGTGTACAAGGTAAATGTTATTTCATGCCTTATTCTTTCCTTGTAAGATCTGATAAAATGCTAAATATATTATTCTCACCTGTATTTACAGCAATACTGGTGATAATTACATCACTTTGTGAAGTATTCTGATGCGCAAGACAAGTCATTGCCTGAAAATTTATTGCATTTCATTACATAAAAAAAAATCAAGGAAAAAACATAATAAAAAGATGGGAGCAAAGGCATCCTGTTTTCCTGTGGTGGAGAATGCTATCTGCAAATGCTATCTGGGGCTAGAAATGAAGCCTCATTACTCTAAGGTTTGAGAATAATCAACCAAACCATGCAAATAGCTATATTTAGCATAAATAGGAAAGCCAGGCCAGAAACTATCTCCTCTCAGAGACATATTCTAGAAAAAATTACAAAATGAAAGACACACTTATGGAATGGATACAAGTCCAGGTGAGGACTGGAGAGATGCAGTTCCTATTTCATCTCTGCCATTTGATCTCATAAAAGGTTTGTTTTTTCTGCTCATTTCATTCATTCCTTAATATTTTATTCACAGCTGTTTAGATTGTCACAGGACAGTCTCTGATAGGGAACCGCAGTCCCTGGCCATCGAGACTAAGTGCTGTTGGGAGGTGAGATCGTAATATAAATGTACTAAAAAAGTCAGTAGTAAACATGGTAAGAGCAAGTGTCTTTCTAATTTCTATAGCTCTTACAATGCAGAAGACAACAGACCAGATCTGTAGGATTCAGGCTATGATGTGCTTGGGGCTAATAGTCAGCAAAGCAAAGAGAATTCTTAAAGCATGCTCAGGGTCAGTGTAAGATCAGGAAAAACCTTGGCTTTTCGCACCATCACCAAAGAGAAAGCCAAACCGTGCTCTGGCTCTCAACCTGTCAGCCCTGCTGTGGCTAATGGGGTTGCATGGCAGTGCGGTCTAGCTGCCATTTGGCCTTCAAGTGAAAAGCAGTTGATCTTGCTGCTAACCTGAACCTACAGCTCCGCTAAGCTTCCTTTCACTTTCAAAGAAACGACAAGAGGAACACATTCAATAAAACACTTCAGGAGCTGGTTTCAGTGAGGATGAGGAATCGAAGGTGGAAGATAATTTGAAAGCATTTTGTAAGATTTTAGCTGCTTGTTCCCCGTTGACGCTGATGGGAGTCATGCTGCTTTGATCTTCCAAATGCTTTCACACTCTTTCCATCCTGACAAGCACTCATACCATATATTTACTTACTGTTAAATTGAGGTGAGTCCTGAACTTTGCTACCTGAACTATCTTCAAACAGCCAAGCAGAAAGAAGAGTCAGATTATGAAAGAGGCTCCATCTGAACATATTCTCCCCTGTGGTATTGACATGTCTTGAACGTTCTCAGTGTTTATGAATTATGATGCTAATCACAAAGTTGCATAACTGATCAAGAAGTGCTGGTGAAGCTGTATTTCATGCGAAGGCACCTGGGTATGGAAGCTGTAGGAATGAGCAGGCGTGGGTCTGTGGCCTTACTAGCTGGATCTCTTCTGGCAAACTCCTATTTAAACCTACAACAAACTCTGGACACTTAATGGAAGAACTTGTACCAGTCAGCAGCTTGTCTCTCCGAGCACAGGCTGGAAGAAACAGAGCGGCTTCATGCACGCAATCTGGATGCAGACCACAAAGAAACAAAGACGAAAACAGATGAAGCCATGCAGAAGTCTTTTAATCTGGATTTGGCCTTGTAATTGAACATGGTCCAATTAGCAGAACCTTACAGATTTGCATAGCACTGCTCGGATTCTCGAGGACGCTAGAAGGACTTGGGTGCTGAGGTCCCACATGATCAGATGTGGACATCAAATTTTGCTAGTTCATGCTGAAAATCCCCCTCTGGAAATCAGGATTACACCAGACTAAGGATGGGTGACTATTCTTGTGTTCATCTAATTCATTACAGGTTTTAAACTCAGATGCATAAGAAAGGGACTTTTGAACACCAGGATTTGCACCAAGTTCTGCAGTACCCTGGAGAGACCTGCATCTCCTTTCAGAGACAGATATACTCACCTCCAAAGAAACATTTATGAAAACATGTAAGAGAATTGTGGAGTAGCAGCTTCACTTGCTCCTGCAGAGCTCAGAGACATGTTACATCTGTCCTACTCCCTGAAAGACTAGCTGCTGTTACTCACATATGAGCTGGCAGAAATGAACCCTCTAAAATAAAAGATTTCCTCTTGAAAATAGCACCTACGGTATAGGGGAGCAGAAATGGGAATTAGCAGAATTTTACATTCAGTTATTATGACTTTTTGGAACGAGGCAGGTGATGGAGCCTGAATCCTGGACTGTCTCTCATTCTGCAAATACACAGCCACAAGCTTAAGATTAATCAAGTTTTACAAACTCCTTTCTCGGCTCACTCATGCCTAAGCAAGCTCAGAATCAGGCCAGACACATCAGTCCAGGGCATGCAGACTGTTTTCCCCAGAGCAGTGCTCCAGAAGCACTACCACAGCACCAGCTCATCTCCAGCACTTCCCTTTGCAGGTACAGCTCAGAGGGGAGGAATAAAGCTGGCAAAGAAAGTGGGTTTCACGAGGCTGGTGCTTTTTACTTTTGCAACAAGTGCCCATATTTGTGAACTATGTTAGTGGTCTGAGTCCCTCACGTACACCTACATGAAAGAGCAGAGCCATTCTGCTTACTTTTTAGCAGGATGCCAAGATGACTATTTCCTCAAGCTTAAGAAATTCCCAGGCAGATGAGCAGGTAAGTTTTGATAGTGAGGCTCTTCAGGAATTTCTAGCTCAAGAGTTAGGCAGATACGTCAGAGTTTCACCTCTTCACAGGGCATGCAAGTGATACAACAGTGCGGCCTGTCAGATCTTCTCTGGCATTTCACGGATACACTTGCTCTTTTATAAAGACCTCATGGCCAAAACCCAGCAACACTCACGTATTTAGTGTTGATGATGTGCCAGACGTACTCAGCCTTTAGTGCTTCACTTATGCTAATCCACAAGTCCCCTGCATAAGCGTACCCTGGCCTACCTTGCAGGCACCTGGCACAGCCAGGCAGCTGCACCCTCTCCTCTTGGTTTCCAGACAATGTGAGCAAACTGGACAGCTCAACTATATGCAAAGTTCCCTGGAAAAATGTACATATTAATGCCAAGCTCTTGGCACAGCAAGCTGGCAGGAGCTCATTCTGGTTTTATCCTTCATCTCACCACTGAGCTGAGTAGACAACTGATGACAAGGGCTAAATATTACTGCAATTGTACTGAGCTCAACCTGGTACCACAATTCCAGCTGCTCAGAAATTTACCTTTTTTTATTTAAAACAGCACAGAGACTGGGCTTCTTTGGTATCTCTGGGCTCACTAATCATGCACTTGTCATTGCAGCTTCAAAGCGGCAGATTGCAAGGTTCGCTGGCATCCTGTCACTCTCCTCCCTTTTCCTGCTGGAAGCCCGCCTGTGCCATCACTCCATTGCACCCAGCTTCCAGACCTACTAGGAAAAAAGTGGCGTGTATGTGATGATTGCCACTCATCCATTCCCAGGAAGAGTGAGACTGAGAAAGAGGGAGCACTTCTTTGTGTAGTATGGCATTCAGTGGGCTCCACAAAGCCTTCTGGACTTCTCCTAGAATTAATTGCTGTGAGATGTTTAGGTGAGTTATTAAACTCCTTATTTCCCCCTCTAGTGAATAAAGGTTGTCTGCCTCAGGAAGCTGCTATGAGGAACTTGCTAAGATTATTCAGAATTTTTTCAGAACTACAGGTGATCCTCACCATGCAAAATCACATTATGGAGAAGAGAAAAGCTGATTACAGGATACGTATCGTTCCTCCACGGGCTCTTCTCTGCTGTGTCTCACCCAATGTCTGTGTACGTACGTGCATATTTCAGTGGGCTGAGACACAGAAGTTACAAAGAGGCTCCCTAATCCTTTTCTTTTTATTTGTTTGAAAAGCAGGACTCCACACAACAGAGGGAGAAGGGAAGTGAGAGATGTGATATTTACAACAGAGCTATGATTCTACTACAGTCACACCTGTAGGACTGCTGGGGACAAAGCTGCACTTCAGACTTGTTGGCTTCCATCTTTTTTTGCATAAAGTAGTACTAAAAAAGAGTTGTTCTATCACCTTCAGATACTGAAAGGAGATCTTAGCACAGTTATCTGGATCTTTGAGCATTCTCCCCTCAGACATGTGCAGACAAGGGAGATTTTCATTTCTTTGCACTTAGATGGATACGTGTGAATGCTGAAAGGCTTTCACAAGCTAAAATAAATCTTTCCACGTTAGCAGACACTTAAATGGAGATAACACTCACATGGCATCTGTGTCTGTCCTACCTGCTTTTGATGTATAAAACACCATCCACAGAAGTAGCCTGGCCAACTCATTTCACCAAGAGTGCTTTACTCCAAATCCTCATAGCTGGCTAGCATGTAAATGTTGCTGTTTAGGCTCTTTGGATTACAGAGATTTCTCATTCCCGTATCCAC
This sequence comes from Eurystomus gularis, assembly GCA_013400335.1. Classification (NCBI taxonomy): domain Eukaryota; kingdom Metazoa; phylum Chordata; class Aves; order Coraciiformes; family Coraciidae; genus Eurystomus; species Eurystomus gularis. The sequence goes on along the minus strand of VZZY01012559.1, from coordinate 9,890 downwards.
TTGTAAATCTTCTGACAAAATTTACAAGCAAGGACAGTTTTCCAATAGATCAATGTAAGCTTCTTCCTCTTTTGCACAACTTCTTAATAGATCGTGTGTACTGAAGAAGCGTGTTCCCTTGTAATATGTTATTCCTCGTACAATTTTAAAATTCATCTACTTAAAGTAAATCTGGCTGTTTCAGCTAAAAGTTGTGTAGCCTTAGGTATTCTTTATCAGATGAGCAGATGATCTTTTCAACACCTTAAGTTTCCGACTTTCATATCTTTCATTAAATCAAACTCCCTTTCATGATTTATATTTATGCCAATGCCCAATTCTATTACAACCCTCTCTTCTGCTTTCTCAATTTCCTCTATTATTCGTTTTTGGGTCTATAATAGAATTCCAGTGGCTAACTCATAGCCTGTCACTTCACATTTATGAACTGAAACATGAATGTGCATTATTACTCTATTTTTATGAAAATCCATGATAACTAATGCACTGATTCAATTTCTATCAAGAAGCTTTATATTTGTTTTCATATCTGGCCCCTAACCTCCAGCCCTCCAAACAAACTTTTACATCTATATTTACATATTGGGATCATTACAGTTCTTTTATCTCCCTGTCCCAGTGACTTCAGATGCTACAATGGATTTAGGTGGGACTTTAATTAGAAATTTCTCTTTTCTGTATTTCAGGCTACATTTCACGTGAAAGGGAAAAATATGACTCTAACAAATGAACGACAATGTAACCCCTAAAAAGCCCCAGGCTAGGTTAGATAAATATTTAGTGGAGCAGACAATCAGATGGTGGGAGAGCATGGCGGTGCCCCATTCCCCAGGAAGCTGGCATTCATTTTATACTGATTTATATCTTTGTAACAAAACCACTCTCAGCAATTTGTCTCTGTTTGACAATGATACCAGTGCGGGCAGAATCAGATTATTTTCAGCAGGTTTTTTATTTATTTTCCTTCTTTGATTAGCAGGGAGCATCTCCAAGTATTCTCAGGTTACTTTTGGTCCCCTGACTCTGGCCTGCTTGCACTCCTGTCATGCCATGGAGAGGAAATAAAAGATATGAGGCTTTTCCACTCACAGATATCTGGACTGGTCACCGCAGCATCAGCTTCTGACAAAAGAGTCAAAGTTGGGAGTGTTCCCAGGAAAAGAAAACACACCAAACTCCAGAAAAGCCTGCCTCAGTGATGGTCTCATTATGATTTAGCTCATTAAAACTTAGGGCAGCCCTGAAGCACCCATGAAATCTGCTAGCAGCAAACTGGCCCGCACAGGGATGAGGTTCCAGAAGGGATGAATGTGTCTCTCTTAATTCTAACCTGTGCATTGCAGATACCAGGTGGGTCAGAACAGAGGGCTTTGCATCTAAAGCCTTTTCAAAAGGAAAATTTAATTATAGCTGAGTAATAAGCCTGAGGATTTAGTAGAATTTTCTGTACTTACTGTAGCTGGCTGGTGGATGAGAGTTTTTCTACTTTTGGGTTGGTGGACATCATCTGCTTAATGTCAGATCTAGCCAGGGATATTTCAGATATCATCTGATCATGCACTTAAACCAATTTTTTGAATTGTATTTGCCAATGAATCCTAAAGTTGAGTGCTCAGCTCCCATTAGACTAGGATGACTAGAGCTCAGTGACCTTAAATCACATTGAAAACCTCAGCCTTACAACCAAGTTGTTCTTCTAATCCTTCATTAGAACCTTTCTCAAAACAAAAAATTGAGTAAATGATAGAACAGACAATGCTAATTATTTCCAAATCTGGGGATATCCACTGGAAAATAACGGGCAGTTTATAGCCCTAAAGGGTTGACATTGTCTTGACATATTATACCATCCTCTCGACATATTATACCATCCTCTGACCAGCTTATCATTCCACCCTTGACAGTGTGTAGAGCAGATAATTAATCTCTTCCTGATGACTGGAGGAAGGAGACCAAGACCCTTCCACTGTGGATCCCCCTTCCACCAGCACAACAGCAAATTATTTCTTTATTTGTTTCCTGTGCTGCTGAGTGAAGGATGTCTTCTCTCAGCTACTGTGCTTCTGGGATCATCTTCATTCATGTCCCCTAGTAATTTCGGGTTTATCTTTTCTACAGTTTTTTTTGGGCTGTGCTCACTTTATGATATTTAGGGTCTCATTTGGTGTGTTCAGTTTTCTCAGAGCCTCAACAGCAAGAAAACAACCAACCAGCCCATGAAGAAAACTTATCAGTAATTAGTCCTGCTGGAGACCAGAGGATAACTGTCAGATCTGGATACTAAAGAGTACAGGATGAAGCTACTCATACCTATGTACAGCTTTCCTAGCAGCCTGAGCTCCAATGAAATAAATATCAATGAATGCAGCCCAGCTGAATCTACTTAGACGAGAGAGAGCAGATGAGCTTAGACATAGACATTGTTTAACCTGGGAACAAAGGGCAGAATTTGGAAAACTACTTGTCAAGGTGTCTTCAAAAATTAGTATAGTACATACAACTGTATTGCCAGAGGGGCTGTTTCTTATCCCGTCTGCAGGCCTGTGTGAAATCCTTCTGAAGAAATTCTCAGCCCCAGGGAAACAGTTGCTTTCAAGATTCGTTACAAGCTTGAAACTCAGCTCAGCATCATCAAAATGTGTGAAGAACTTTCAAGGAAACATGGGCTGACTTATGGCTATGGCACTGAAACAGCTAAAATTGGCTCTGGCTGATCTTTGCTTTCAGCATTAAGCTCATGCCAAACTAAACCATCCAGTGATGGTGAGAGCTGTGCTTAGACACACAAAAAAATTCCCAATAAGGAATAGACTTTCTCTTCTCTTGTCTTCATCAAATAAAGTGCAGAGCAATACCATTAACTACCCTGGGTTAACTCTGGATGTCCAGTGGCAGAAATGGGATTCAATCATTAGCAGAAATCATACGTGTGCATGTGAAACTGGCCCTGATTTTTTTCTTTTAGCAACAGTCAAGGGCAATTAATCTAATGCTTACAGACAATGCATAAAACATAGTTTAGTACACATCCACTGTGCCTTTGGATGCCTAGTCACCAGGGCAAATGATACTTCCCTTCATTACTGAAGTTTCATTTCTCCCTCTCTGGCTTTTAGTAGACTGAAATGGAGCATGTAATGGAGCGTCATGTTCATAGGTTTCATTTTTGTATCAGCTCCAGGTCTGCACAAAATCTCAAACACTTCAACAGCTTTTCACGTGCTCACAAATGCTAAAAGAAATCGCTGAAGGCATTAAAATCCTGAAGTCTAAACAAGATGCCCTAAATTTACTCAAACAAAACCCCTTTACAGTTGCAAAATAATTACCTGCTTGCAAATAATCAGGTTATTTTTAATCGTTATTATATGGAAGAGATTATACAAGTTGGGAGAAAATATCAGCTTTCTATAATACCCACCTGCTCTAAATACACAGTTATACTTTTAACTAAAACTAAAGAGCCATTAAGGCCAGTTTTTGTAGGTGCTTAGGTTTCTAAGTCCCAATTAAATTAATTGGATTTGAATGCCTAAATAGCTTCAGAAATCAGGCTTATCGTCCAATAACCAGTTAAGGTGATGCTGCAAAATAAGGCTGAAGTAGGAGAGCTGTTCAGCATTTCTATGGGTAGCTGATGTGGAAAAACAAGTGTCTCCTACAGACAAATAGGACACCCATGCTACAGTCTGAGAAAGGCAATAGATGAGATCCTGTCATATGTATAAAGCATGAGAACATATAGTTATTTTTTATAATAAACTGGACTCAGATAACTCCTTGGATTCTGACATCTCAAAGTACTTTTCAGATACGTTTTACTTGTTTACCTTCTTATGCTCTTGGAAATCCTTCACAAGTACTACATCAATTTTATAAATAACTGCAAAGTGAACAAGTAAATGGGTAGCCAAGAATCATCACAAAAAAAACAGGGAATAGCTGAGAGCACAAGCCAGGACTACACTGCGCTTGACAGAACAAAGTAGTGGAAAAGTATCTGCCTCAAAACATACTCATTCTGAGGTATTTAAGGATAGCAATTTTAAAAATTTGATTACGCCATGCCAAAAACATCTCTGGAAAAGGATGAATTGGTCTTTCATAGGATAGATTTGCTCTGCCCAAGCTTACCTAGCTCCTTAAGTGGTAGTTGAGCACTTCTGCAAATCTTAAATAAGGAACTGTAGGATCTAGACATGCAGCCAATGGTGCTTATGAGACATTAGGATACCACTAGATATTTTATTTTCTCAAAGTTTTCAGAAAATGTTAGCAATGTGACTGATATAAGAAGGCTAAAACCTGGCAACCCAAAGGGTAAGTAAGGGCAGAAACAGAGAGAAAAATATTTAAGACAGAGCAAGCATCGAAAAATAGTGAAAGCAGCAACAACAGACAGCATGGGACAGCTGGATAGTCACTACGGAAGAAATGCAGGAGCCAGAGATGAGACTGAGTTAAGATGACGGGTGGGCTGGATACTGACTAGCTGAATGTTAGTGACAGCAGCAGCTAACAGAGTCAAGCACTGGAGAGAGAAGTCTCTGTCCAAAGGTGGACACATCACCTCCCATACACTGTCTTTACATTCATTTTCCTGAACAAATATGAAAGGGAAGAAACATGAAAACCTACTCCATGGATGTGGATGTTTCACCATTACAGATGTAGCAGGACATTAATCTGCACTCAGAAATTCAAGTATCATTCTGCATGGCACCAGAGAGAACTGTTCACCATCTAGATTTGTGTCTACATTTCTTTTCTCCCTATTAATTAATGGTCTAGTAAATACTGAGCGCAATCATCTGCTTAAAACAGAATAGAAAAATAATCTGAAAAGTACCCTATTTCAGTGGATCAGGCACAAAGGTCTGAAACCTCCCTTGCCTGAGTCAATTCATTTAGCCTGTGACCTGATGCACAAAGTCCATGCTTCTTAAGCTTCAGGGAAAGAGGGTTACATGCTTGCCCAAACAAGGTCCTAGAAAGTAACACAAAATGGTCCAGATGGTGGATAAAAGTGAAGAAATCTTCAGTCAGCAGACCTGCACAGACTCTGTGTAGTGAACGTCACTCTGTTACATAAGAAATCTGGAAATATTTCTGGAAATATTTCTAAATCAGTCACTTATATTTTGTCCTGACAGTAATTTCTATGTGCTGTGATTATGTCAAATTTAACAGGAGTGCTTCCTAAACAGTCTGTGCTCTGTCCTAGTTAGGGTTATGCATACTATTAACAATCATAATGATGATGCTTAGACAGTACATTTTATGTAAAGATCCCACAGCATTTTTCAAGGATTTAGTATTAATGCTCTTTATCTGTCAAGGTAATTCAGAACTATTATACATCTTCGGTATGTGTCTATTCTGAGACTGCTCAAATAAACGACATGCCGAAGACCACAATAGCACGCTGATGTCACAGCCGAAAGCATCTGCCAGAGCCCACGCTATAACCAGCATGTTTCAATGCAGCACCTGAAAACCCATCCGATGGGTTATCCAATTGTTACCCAATCTCAGCAAGATTCGATAGGAGCAAATTTTGCAGAGGCAAATGGAATGAAAATCAAGTGTGCAGTCTGAGCCCTTATTAGAATCTGTAATGTCTAAAATCCCAACTCAGGTTTAACCACTAGATGATTCTTCCTTTCTTTATTACCAATGAGAAAGAGAGAACTGGACATGATTGCAAGTCCAGACCCATCATGCCCTTTCAACCTCTTAGCCTTCCTAACACTTGTAGGCTCCTCTTTTCCACTATGTATGTATACCCTAAATAAGCCCATTGTTCTTCTAATTGCCTCCGAGAACTCTAGGAGTCCCCCAAGCATCCCATAGCTAATATTCAGGATATTTCATATCTGCAGTTTCCCTACTAACTCCATATCACTAGCCTCAGCTTCAGCTAATATCAAGCAATATAGTACTGACACAGTCATGGGATGTAAGCATATTTAAATCTACTGAAAATATCTTGTCACATATATTCTTATTTTAATAAGACCAATCCCTTCTATAGCTAATACAATATCTGGACAGTCCCGCAAATGATAAACAAAAGCAAAGTCATTTAGTGGCTATGCTGTATCTGGTAAGTCCAGAAAAATCCTAAATTGGGCTGAGAAGACAGTACTTTATATGGCATATTGTAACTTTTTACTGCGTGGTAGCAAAAGCAACACAGAGTTTTGGGTCATGATCTGGAGGATGGCTTAGTGCAGGCATGAAGAACTATAAATACCACATCTTCTAAAAGAACGTGGCAGACGGTCATTGGAACTGAAGAACACAAAGAGTTTTAAAGCTAAAGAGAACATTTTAAGAGAAAGAATCACAACTTATAATGATTAATGCAAGTTCCTGTTTCAGAGACAGGTGCTGTTGGATGATCTGAGCCCAATTTAACTTTCATTTCTATCAGGGTAACATCATGTGCTTCAGTAATGCACTGCTGGCATAGCCTAGTGGAAGAGAGAACAGAACTAATTTCCCCTCGTATTTTGCTTGTCTGTTCCCTACTGCCTCGGCACATTTTTTCTAAAGATCAAGCAATCTCTTGCCATTGAGATGATGGAGCAATTCTCAGTACTGGGATTCAGTATACAATGAGCTGGGTTTTGAAAGCAGCTAAAACCAGTAAGACCTCTAATCCCCTCTGAAAGGCAAGGTGATTTTGACATTCCTACATGCGTATCTTTCACTGTACGAATCTGACACTCAGAAATAGGTGAGCCACTTGGAAGATCATCTTCATGATAGTTCCTGAGCATCTTCACTGAGGGGATTCACAGGCACAGGGCCAGGATAAACCTTTTAGATGGGTGGTATCAGACTAATGATGTGACAGCATGGCAATGCCTGTGCAAAGCCATGATTTCACATGTCATTTAAGCAAATACACAATAGAAGTAAGCACTCCTGGCCAGCTCTAACCCTCAGCTAGTGATTTCCACCCCGATGTCACTTCTTTCCCAGTGCTGGCACAGGCATCGTGAGCATCTGAAATGAACTCAGTCAGGGGCAGGTAGATGAGCAGACAGACAGCTCATTCATAAAAAAAAAAAAAAAAATTGATTCATTTTCACTCAGCTGTACTCATGGCCAGCAGAAAGACAGGGATGGCATGTTAGTTAAACAGTCACACAATTGCACCTCAGCAATTGTTTAACACATTAGGGACATTCATCAGCCCCTTTTGAATTCAGCAAATTATTAAATCTGCTCGCTCAGATCCCCTTTGGCATCACTGTCTGGATAGTCATTAGATTTTGCCTCACTCTTTTTATGGCTATAGACATATTCCTCCCAATAAAGGAATAGAAATACCCGCAGAAAGAAAGAGATTATCATCCCTGTCTCTATGAAAACACATATTATTTCCCATTAAGCACAGAGAGACAGATTTCTAGGTATCTTCTGTACCATTCTGATGAAGTCTCAATTCAAGAATTAAATGGATTTTTCTGTTACAGAGAAGTTTTGTGGATATATAAAGCCTTTCATAAATATAAAGTAACTGTAGTCAACAGCGACTGTAGCAGTCACATGGGGATTTCCAGCATGGATGACTACAAAAAGGCAAATAACTCCACAAAAATCCTGTTACTTCTCAAGATTCCCATCAGAATGATGAATTGGCAGAATATGAGAGAGACAAATCCAGTAACTTCAACAGCTTTAGGTGAGTTTCAGATGATTCCTGGGAGACATGGGACTGTTATATCAGTTCTACATCTCTCAGAGAGAGATTAAAAATGTTCCTGCTCCCTTTATAACCAACACCAACAGCACATGGACTGAACTCAACACTCACTATTACAACTTTTATTTTTTATAGTGCATTTTTCTGAGTTTGTTCTGTCTCCTGATTACTAGAAAAGATCAAAAATAGTATTTTCTTTTTCACAGTTGCTTCATCCTAAGGTGAAAAGTTCAGAAAGATTCTGATGTCAAGAATACTGAAACTGAATTGAAATGACAGGACATGATTTCATCATTTTCTATCAAAATGAAATGTTTAGACATCGCAGAAAATAAAAACATCCATTTGCTGACTCAAATCAAATGCTTGTTCTATTTGGTAGGAATAAGGTAGTTTAGCTGGCGAGAGAGTGCACGTTATATTTTGAAAAACTATGGCATGAACTTGATCTTCACTGAACCCTCAAGGAACAGATTTATTTTCCCATTATAAAATTCAGCCCGAAACAATAATATTCTATGCAAGTGTTCAATCTGATTTGCTGATGAGAAAGCATTTTCTTTGATGTAATTCAACAAACTATGCTGATTACATCTGCTTTTTCCTTCTATTTGGGTCCTCTGAACCATGAGTGACCAAAACCCAGGTGATAACCTCACCTGAATGTGATAGTGTGTACTCTGGTTAGCCAGTTTTAATAGATCACTGCTTCTGAAATACAGACTTGCTCTTCCTCACTCTTCCCCCTCTCCCACCTTGCTGGATGCCTTCTCCTCCTTCTGTCCTTCTCCCTCCACTAATTTACTGGAACAAGCACCAGGAAAGGATGGATACTTGGCCTCCCACTTTCGACGAGGTAAGCTGTTAGACTCAATCAACCACAACATGAATCTCAAATCACTCTTAGCTCATCTTAAACTCAAGAGATCACAGGGAAATTGGGATTCTTGTTTTTAAATTTTTGTGTGTCTTTGCAGTACCTCTATTTTGGGGGCCCATGCCTTTTCCAATTGAGAGCCGGAACTGAAAACTTGTGTAAGCACACATGTCCAAGAATGTGTTGTAAAAACAATATCAAATGGACTGCCACTAGCAATATGGTTGTGAAATCTGCAGCGCTGGAACTGCCAATGCTAAACTAAGGAGCAGATAAAATCCTGGACTTGATTATCTTCTCCCTTTGATTTTTCACTCTGTCATTCCACTGACTTTAGAAGAATTCAACTTTTCGCTGAAGTGCACCAGTGTAAGGAAGAAAAGAAACAGCTGTTAAAAGTTTAATGTTTTAAAACACTGTCTGCTTCAGGCTATTTTAAATACTTTGACACTTCAGTTTTTGTAAAGTCTGTCACTTGATTAAAAACAAGTTATTTTGCCACTGATGAAACCACATTAAGTGTTATTGAAAGATTTATTAGTCTGCAATAATATTTTACAAATTGCCAAGTCCTAGGTTCTGCAAAGGATACCAGAAGTAACAACCCACTTTTCACTCCTTCTGCCTGAGGAGTCTGCTTGTAACACAGACAAAAGTTAGTACACCCACCTCCCACTGGCATCCTTATCTGAGACCCCAGAAAAGCACAAGATGCTCTAGAAGGAAGTAAGCTAAAGGCCTTTTGTTAGAAAAGTATGCAACTTTGGATAACACACAGATTTTGAATCAAGTCCTCTACAAAGTACATAGGGCAATATAAAAAATGGCCAGAGAAACTGTATCCTGTTCCCAGTGCTGGCACCATTCACTCTGTGACTTCTGGCAAGTGGCTTCTGGATAGAGTTGAGAATATATTGGAATTTTTAGTTAACTGATCAAACAAAATGAACCTAAAGGTGTTTTCATTTGGGGGCAACTAAAATGCAGATTTTCAATTAACTCATCAAATTGAAAACCCAGAGCCTTGGAAAGTGTTGCTTTGGAGACTTCTAGACTTTGTTGAGCCTTGAAAAAGGCCATTTTGAAATGGAAATGTCTTTTCAAAATGAAAGATTAGCATATGTTTATTTTACCTCTCTCCTCCTTCTTGATGTAAATCTTCTTGAGAATTTGATCCATGTTAAGAACTCAGCAAAAAAGTCTGCTCACCAATCCCTCTTTTCCATGAGGTCAGTGGAGTTTTACTATCTGCTTCAATGGTCAGAACTTGTACGTAGCACTGTGAAATTCTCAGCT
>VZZY01012557.1:0-16599 GCA_013400335.1 Eurystomus gularis | reverse complement strand
ATTTAATTGAACTGTACTTGTCATTTTCAGGGTCCTTTATGATCCATACACATTGGAAATCATTTGCATCTCCTCCTCAGGACTGCTCCTAAATAACACAAAATTGGTTTGCTAGTTCTCCTTCTGGGAATTTTCACTTCTCATATTTTGCAGCTTAGCCAGACTTTTAATCACTTAAATAGAACACCCTGAAAGATTATTTCTTCTATCCAAAATATGGCTTAACACTCACTGCATCAGTTAAGGCTGTTTGGTCCTACTTAGAATATCTTTAATCATCTGCATCAAATGGCAAATATCTCTTCTCCTTTATCTCCCGCTTGCTTTCCCTTATTTTTTATAGCTGTTTTCTAAGTTGCCCTTGTTCCCATGGTACTGTGATAAGTTTTGGATCATTCGTGGTGTTTAAGTCATTCAACAATGTTTTCCACATGGCGAATCTTCTTAAAGAGAATACATCATTGTACATGACTATCCATGCTTAAAGGAACAATCAGCAGAACAATATGTCCTGTTCTCTGCTGCCTGGGAACTGCACTTTCTTCTTCCTATTTCTTATCCCTCCTAGTTTGTTGCAACGTGTTTGTCTGAATAGTTGCTGGGTTGGAAAGCAGTTGTTGGTAAATTGTCTATCAATAAGCCATACAACATTCTTCTGATTAGAGCAAGTATGTTTCAAAAAGATGGCACTGTGAATCTGGGGATCTTTCTACCCCTTAAATCATTATATGAAGCTCACCAGGAAATGTCCCATTCTGGCTAAACTCAGCTTCCTGAAATCAGTTTCCTGCTCTCTGTATTTTCTGAATTTCCTGCTCTCTTTGCTTATCTTTCTTTCATCTTTCTTTAGACACCAAAAAAAGACCCAAGGTTCCAAACTTCCAGTTTTCTTCTTTTACATAGCTCTCATCACACTTACTTGAACTTATTGTTGAGAAGCCTACTCAAAATGGGTTGAATGTGTGGAACATGTTGTTCCCTTTCTATCAGTCCTCCTGCAATCTGAACAGGTCCCATCATCATTTCTTATACTAATGTCTCATATGAAGAGTTTTTCCTGTGTGGCATTGTACTGGTCACAATTTAGCCATGAGCTCTAGTGATTCCTATTTCTGCTGCATTGGTATAGCAGTCCTAAAGTCTAAGTTTTCTATAGTAAATTAAACTGTGCAAGATGCAGAAACATCTTAATTTAATTTATGTTTGTCGGATGGTTTCCTCCAAAGAATTTCCTCTCAGTAAGCAATCTCAGCATTTCACCCTGCTCTGAAGCATTATGGAGCCTTTCACATGATGCTTGCTGCATTCCTGTCCATACCAGTGCAAAGAGCAATCCTAGATGTGCTTGAATTAGTAGTGCAAGTGTACTATAAAAGTATTTTGAGCTGTAACTCTTCTGGGATTAGCGAGACCTCAAAGTAGAGATTCAGGCAGCCCATCTACCATAGCTTCAAAACGGCTGTCTCAGGTTGCTATGCCAGTTTATAATATAAATATAAGTGTAATTAGCACCCTGCTCCTAGCTTCAGCCCAACCATTCTCCATTCCTTCTCCCACCCTTGATGTGGGTGAAGTTTTTTTAAAAAATAAAGGTTTTCTCTAGCCACTAAAGAACAGTTAGAAATTTTCCACTAGCCCCTTGTAGCAACTACACAGCATGTAGAAAAAAACATTAAGCACTGGCTCTTAGCTCAGTTGGTTACCTCTTTTTTTGCTACCTGACTGCTAAAGATGTGTTTTGTATGTCTATCTGTATACATAAAATAAATCTGGAAAATGAAAATTTCCATTGGAAGTGTTTTCTTGTAGTAAAAAATCCAGAAGATTAAGCTTTCTGTTTTTGAAATAAACAGTACTCCTGTTGCATGTTATTTTAACAAAATAAGTACTTTTACCTCTGCTTGTGCTTTTTTTGTTGTTTTTCCTTCCACCAAAGAGAGCAAACCTATTATACACAGCCCGCCCTCTTCCTTCAGGCACAGAAGTGTTCTTAGTGTCTTTCCCTATGTTCTAATATTTCTACAAAATGGGAAGTTCATGTGACAACTACACTCAAGTCAATGTAAAACTTACATTCAACCTCAAGTTCACAGTTCAGTGGAAACAACGCTCAGCTTCAAGATCCTTATTGTGTTTGGATTTTTTCTTTCATAAAGCACATACTTTTCCTTGAGCAATAGCAACAGCTCTGATGAAGACAATAATCTCTGCAAAAAACTTCATTATAAAATACAAGTCCTGAAAAGTTTACACATTCACTTCAGCTGTTTATTCTTTTTGGATTTTTTTTCCTTTTTTTTTTTTTTTCTCTATTAGCCGTTGATTTGCATACATTTTTCCACCAGATAGAAAACGGGTTTCAGGTTTCCCAAGTTTAGTCGTCTTTGTGAAGCATGCTTCTTAAGTAATTTCCTAAATATCTTGGGCACATACATTTATAATCACTATAAATCTCTATATAAATAGTTATAAACACACATGTGTGTATCCAGATGAAGTCTCCTGTATAAGATCTGCGGTCTACAAACAGGTATTCTGAACATTATATTGTTGACTAAGGCAAGACCCAGTTCAACTGATTTTATAACTCTAAAAGTTGGGTATTTGAATAATTCATTAGGTTTAGTTTCCTGTATATTCAGTGGAGAATGGCTGTAGAGGGTTCTTCAAGCCAGGTGTCCTAGGTATTGACCTTGTACAGAGCCTATGGATGTCAAGCTTAAGTCAGGTAGATATATATTTAAGTACAAGCTTAAATACACCATTGTTATCGTGATGTTTCTGAAGTACTCCAAGTTAGACTGTGCTATTCTTCTTCTTTGTACCGAAGCTTTAAACTGAAGATTTTGCTCATGAGAGCAAACTGAATTGCAGAAAATTCTTTAGTATTCATGGGATTTGTCTTCTTGTTTGCTGCGCAGCATCACAAGTCACAGATAAAAATCAAGGCTGCATTCCCATGATTAAGGAAATGATTTTGGTGCCCAGGCACTGGGACCTTCTGAAAGAAAAGGCACTGTATAAATGTGAAGATATCACTGATAGATATTACAAATAATAATAATACTAAACAACAATCTGAAGAAATACAAGTATTCTGGTGATGAAAAAAACATTTAGCCACTGTTCTTTTCATATTAATGAGATCTGATTTTTCAATCAGTGTGAAGGACATCACCTGTGCTCTTTGCCTCCAGGTTTACCTACATGTGTGGAATAGATTCTGAAAACTAGCACCTAGAGAACTTTCTCAGAAAGATATTTCCAAATGTCAGCATTTTCTATTACTTTGTCATTGACTTCTAATGTGTTTTCAGAATGATTTGGTCCTTTCTTGGGTAAGGAAGAAAAATGGAAATAGAAAAAAACTTGTATCATTCATTATTATGCAGCTTTCACATTGCAAAACACAATTTATAGCTAAAAACTCGCCTTCCTTTCTGCTGTGCCACTTCAAATGTCCAATGTTAAACAGAAAGTGCTATAAAAATGTCTGCCCTCAGTCTAAGAGATTCAAATGACTGACAATAAAGTGGAAAACCATTAAACATGTAACCTTGGCTCAAGTTCCATTGGAATATTTATTCTCCCACTGTAGTATTCTTTGTTTTGTTGTTTTATTGGATTTTATTCTATTCAGTTGTGCCTTGCAGCATCTATGCATGTGAGCAAAATGCCTGCAATGGGACTCCTGACAGAAAGAAAGCAACAGGAGACAGCTCACAGACACGGAATGTCTGCGCTATGGGCTGGCTCAAAACTTCAGGAACCTGCAAGTGTGTACTCTGAGGGGCAGCATGCCTAGGAACAAACTACAGAAATCACTGAAGGCTGGGATGGACGTGATCATTTCCTATTGCCTACCACTCCAAGGCAGAACATTACCTGGTAGAGCTTAATTACTTCTTTGTGCTCGGACAGCTTCTCTGGGTGATGAATAAGCTAAGGCTGGAGCCAAGACGGCTGCTCTCTGGGTGTAGTATTGGGTGAGTAGCTGCTGTAATCCCATATACAAGCACAGCAACACTAAGTAAGAAAATGGAGAGGGCTTAATTCTTCTTCCCCCTAAACACTATTTCCTGTGGATTTAAATATGGCTGTTGCAGCTTTTCCTATATAATTCAAAACACAGAGGTGACTATAAATTAAACTGAAAGAATCGTTATGCTTGAAAAGGATTTTAAACATCCACCATACTCCTTGCTGCCTGTTGTTTCTCTCCCTTTGTGGAATTTTTTTTCCTCTTTCCCTGGTAAGACAATGAATTACAATTTTTTCAGAAAGAAATCTCAAAATGTAAGACCCTCAGATATAATACATGAAATATGATATTTTCAAAACACAGTATTTTTCAACTGTTGTTGCAAAGCTCTGCTGTGGTTCAGTGAGTAAAAAAGAAACAAAAACAATGACAACAACCAGGGCAATAATGTACAAACATTAGAATAATAATAAAATAAGGAATAGAGAGGAGTCCACTAAGTTTAGCTAGAATAAGCAAATGACTTAATACACTGACTTCACTGATGCTGAGTGGACTAAGTTTGATGCAGATGACTGATTTTCCTTTGTGGTTCACTATATCACTGACCATTGTCACTGCACACTGGCCTTCAGAATTAAACATTACCTTAGCCAGGATGTACTCTACTTTATCTGGTGATCCTAGAAAATCCATCTCCCCACCACTACAAGAAGCTAGGCTTTAGCTAGTCAAATCAGCTAGAGATGCTCCCTGGTCAGGAATTTCCTACTCTTTAAGTGCTTGACTCTGAAATCTAAGTATCTTTGAACATAAGGAGTAGGGAGAAGAGTAAGTCTATCCATTTGATTGTGTTCTGATATGGTGGGGGTTTTGTTGTTGTTCTTTGGGCTTTTTTATTGTAGTTTCCCACCCCTGCTTGTCCTTTTTTATCTCTCTTTTTTTTTTTTTTTTTTTTCNCCATTTTGGAGACATCATGGGGCATTCACATAGACTAATACGGTTAATGCCCCGCTTTTCTCTACAGTGATGATGAGAGATATGTCTCTCTATGGGACAATTCAGAGTCCAGACAGCATTCCAAATCACCCTCTAGGGGATCTCTTTCAATAGGCTTTTTTGTCGCCTATTGAACAAAACCAGATGCCCATAAGACTAACATTAAACTTTGTGTATTTTATGTTTCCCAGCATGAAGGCTTTGTATCTTATTTAAACAATGATACTACAAATTCTTTTTATAAACTACTTGAACATGAAGAGGAATCATGTTAAATGGCAAAAATTTTCTTGTGGAAGGAAATCTTTGATTCCGTTTAATTTCCCACTGATATCAAAGGAAAATAACTACTTTTCCTCCAACAATGGGAAATAAAGGAGGTAAAATAGTCATGAGAAGAGGTTAATACCTGATGAAAATCCTGACTGCAGCACTATAATTTTCAGATCCTGATTACTTTTTTCTAACTGTAGCAGCAGTTTCTAAACTTTTTCTTGGAAAAAAGAGACGTCAGTGAGGTCTCCTTCAACCAAGCTAGCGTTTTGATTCCACAGTTTCTTAAAACTTCTCAAATATTAGCTTTCCAGAAAAATATGAATCTAATTTCTGTCTTACAGGAAGAGTATAAATAAGCTCTGTTTGTTCATACTTAGTTCTCTGATCAGCATATTTGTGTCTGAGCCTATGAGTATTAGTGCCACAAGGTTCTTCTTGCAATACTAAAGGCTGAAAAGGAGTAGGAGGTTAGTGGAGCTGAAGGGACTTAATGTTCATTTTCTGGTTTAGTGCTGAGATTTTCCTTACTCAGAGCTTCCATGGTGAGAAGAACCACAGCACATGAAGTTTTAATGTAGAGCAGGCTGAGTAACTCCTTCTGCTAATACAAGGCTGTCCCATGGTGCCTACTTGTTCTCTTATGGGGTTACACTGATTCTATCAGCAGCAAATCTCCTTATGGCACTAAAGACTTTTTCAGCTAACTTTAACTTAGATTATGCCTTGTGCTGTCCCTGTAATCCATTTCTTTTCTCTTGATTGGTAAATTTCAGAGGAATGACAATGATGTTGCAGGATCACAGACTAGAACAGTTTAGCAGCTACATATTCCACAGTGTGACTTACCTAGACTTCAGTAACCAACCCACTCAGTATAACTCTGTTGAGGAATGAAATTATATTCTAGGCATACTGCCTTCATTTTTAAAGGCTGCCTTCTATTTCGTTTGTGCATAGCTTCTTCTTTCTGGGATGTAGCATGAGATATTTTGGCTAAATGTCTTGCATATGTAATGCTCTGTTCTTGTTTAGATTTATTGATCAGTGAATCACACTATCCCAGTTGAAATATACAGCCTGATTTAATGTCCTTTACTTTAAATAAGGATGGAGTATACAGCTTATGAAAAAGAATACGAGAAAGGCAATAATAATAATAATAATTTCTAAAATTCTGTTTCTTTTGACTGCCTTCTTACTCAATTAGGAAGTGGTGTTTCTCTAATAAGATAGAGAAGCCAGTAATGTGATAGGAAGTCATTAATACAACATAATCATAGCCTAAGATCAAACTCATCTCCTGTCTCTTTACCTTGTCAAGTGTTTCAATATTTTATGTTGTAATGTGATGACCAGAACTGATGGCTGTAATCTAAGTGTGGATCTGACTAATGCATTGTATAATCAAAGATTTTCATCTGACTTAAATTCATTTGCATTTTCTTGCTCTTATTGTAGAAAGGCACCCCTAAGATTCAGTGTGGTTAAAGACCAAATTTCATCATAGTTTCTGTTCTGAATGGCTGTTAAATTCCTTTTTGGCCTTGAAAGTCAGCATCAAAAGTTTATGCATATTTGCGCTCTCTCTCTTGCTTTCTCCTGCTTATATTTTATGCATATATTCATTAAACTTGCTTATTTATTTCCAGCAGGGCATGGAGAAAAAATGAGCGTGTGCTCTTTCTCTTTCTCACTCTCCTTATTTTTAAAATATCTTAATTTTGGCAATTTTTAAAAATATATATACTATTATTTATTGCTTTCTTTTGATTGTTAACCTACTCCATCTCCCTTTTCTCAAAGTGACATAAGAGGCCTTCAGTCGAGGTAGTCCACTTCGTATTAGTGCTGCTCTGAAGATCAGCAAAGGATTCCATTCCTAGCATTGAGGTGGATGTATCACAGTCTAATAAATAACCTAGACACCGAAAAGCCTTTTGCAAATCTGAAGATTACTTTTTTCACCCTTTCTTGAAATAATTTTCAGCTTGTATCTGAGTTTAACATTGTTATGACACTCCTTAAATAAATCTAGTGCCAATGGTACTTAGAATTCCTTTTGTGTTTTCTCATGCTTTGCACAATAGCTGAACAACATGTTGATGTTGAGAAGGTTCCCTAACCAGCAACCTTTTCTCTGTTGTATGGGTTGGCTTGCAAAGACCAAGAAGAGTTACACCCTTAAAACCTCTAGACCTAATGAGTAGAGTCGGGTAAGAAATAGCCTTGCGAATATTTTAAGGTTACCATTTCCAAGTCTTTGTCATGCTGAGTTGCAAAAAAAAGTGAAACTCACAAAACTAGACTATTCAGCACTTTTAGGATCAACCAAAATCTTTAACTCAATCATTTAGAAATGTTTCATTTCTGTATCAAACTCTTCCTTTAGGTTTTTCCTGTTATTATCAGTTTGAATTTTAAATATGCATTTAGACCCACAAGAAAAATGTGTCCCTTGTCACTTAGAAATGATGAAAATGTTACATGTTCTTCTATTTCAAAGTTTTTGAAAGAAATAATATAGTTCTGTTACTTTAAGTGAGGTAACTTTTAGCTAACTTGGCAAAAGGCAACTCCAAAGGGAATCTGCCTCTGATTTGGGAATCTACAGTGGTATTCCTATAATGTGTGCTTTTGAATCTTTATCATAATACAACAGATGGAAGGTTGAATATTTTTCATAACTACCTTGGCAGAAGAGCTAAATTTCCATAGGTGAATTTCAGAGTATTGACAAAAACTGCAGGTCGGAATTGTCAATTGGCTTGAGTTATAGCTCTGAGCTATTGATTTAAGTGGAACAGCTAAAAGCACATAAAGCTGAACATAAGTATGAGTGCCTACAGTAGGACCTCAGCCACATAACTTAGTAGAAGGCATTTATCTAAATCCTCAAGGGAAATTTGTAAATACTAACCATGTACATTAAATCAACAATACTTTACAGTCTCCAGAGTTAACATCAGAACCATATTTTCACTTAGGGATTGCAAGACCTTCATGACAAGGATATAACAATAAAGCAATAGTAATAGTTTTATACAAGGGCTAACAAATACATAAGAATCTCTAGAAATTAACTCCAAACATTTATAACATTTATTTGAAAATTGTAATCTTTCCATAGATTGTTTTTATCCACTTTTCTGAATTTTACAGCAAAGATATAATTTCCTATTTAATGCTCTATGCAGTGCAAAAATAGCCAAATGAAATGTTTTCATCCTCTGCTACATTCTCTAGGACTTTTTCCTTTTGAAGTGGCAATTTCTGTGTGCTAACGTGGTGGACTTAATAGCTGAGCTCCAGTAAAATGACCAAGAACCCTGATATTTCTCTACTTAGTCACAATGGCACTTTAGGTTAAACAATCATTGGCTCAGTTGTGAAAAATGAGATAAATTAAAATTATTTTCTTTGCGAGGACCAAAGACTTGGCAAGTAATATATTGAAGAAATTTCCTGGACATAATGGGTTACATTAATTTCCAACTGCAAAACAATTCCTTCAGCATTATTTTTCAAGCAAGGGGAAAAAAAACCCGCAACTTGCTATTTGTGCTATTTATTTCTAACTAAACAGCGAAAATATGTTTCAAAGAAGGAATTACGAATGGCATATCAGGAAATATTGCAAAAAATTGATTGTAAAGGATTTCAGCTAATTGGTTACCTATTTGCCCTTATCCAAATGTGGTCAGATTTAGCTATGATGGAATATTTTAAAAATAGTCTCTTTCATTCTTATTTTCACCTGAGGATAGTTTGCTTATTTTAAACAAATTTTTACAGAAATCTGTCTATTCTTCATGAAGATCTTTTCTCTCTCCCATTGATAGTTCTGTGTCATTTGAATAAGTAAAAGAGAATGCCATTTCTGCTCAAGGGTGCAGCCCTCAACCCCTTCCTGCACAGCAACTGATAACAAATGCTGTTGTTCTCTGATCCCAGTGGCCTCCTGCTACCCTATTTAAAAAGAATGTAGTGATTATAGACCTGTTTCAATAACTCGGGGCTTTACTCACTCCTGGTATAAATTGGCATTGCTGTGTTGTAGTTAATGGAGCAATGATGACTTTGATCAGTAGAGAATTCAGCCATCAGGGAGCCCATCACTCAAGTTATCACTGAAATTGCTATTAATTGAGACCTCTGTGGGCAGTCACAGTAGAGAGGCCAAAGTGTGAATGAGCAAAGGTCTGATCTCTGATCCCTTCAAGTAGCGAGCAGAAGAATGAACAGAAGAGAAGCCAGAGCAGGTCACATCAACGTATAGCTGGCCCAGTGTCATTTTTCCCTCACTGGCCAATTGCAGCTGCCGGGAGAAGCAAATAAGATTAGGACAAACATTTTCCTGATACATTCTCCTAGACATCAAAGATTCATGTGCACAGGAACTTCCTGAGCTATAAGCAGCCTCTTTTTTGTACAAGGCTCATTAGAATTTTCTTCCTTCAATTTCTTCTTTTCCATTTTGAACTTGTGCATGCTTTTTACACACACTACATCCTACAGCACTAAATTCCACACTTCAAGTGAGCTTTGTAAAAATAATGATACTCTCCAAGCTTGCTACAGCTTATAATCCTAAATTTTTCTGGATACAACAAAACCAAACAAGTGTATCAGAAATTTGTGGGAACTCACAAAAATACTGAAGTTTACCAATCACTAAATTAATTGTTCCAAATGAATCCACCATTTCCAATATACTCCAACAGTTAATAAAGTTCCTTATATATTTGCACTGGCAAAATGAATCACCAACTGCCTTGATATCTAGTGCTCCAAGAGCTGCTCTGCTTGCTTTGTAATTACGACTTTTAAAAAATAAAATAAAAAGTCTGAAAGTGTCCCGAGAGCATCTCTATCGACAATAATAATATTGGGATTTATATCCTTTAAAGATCACAATTGTTTTGAGCATATCACCATTTTATCTCATACATTAGCAGAAAAACACATATATCTTGGATGACTGGCCTGCATGGTCAACATCAAAGGCAATCTTTACTGTGATAAGGTATACTTCAAGCCTCAATAGTTTATGTCAGGACATAAGAGAAACTCTAGTTTTCTTTATATAATTTAGCCTCCTGTTTGAGCCATTTCTCCTTTGAACACTATTTAAAAAAAATGTTTGTGATTTTTTCTCTTTTATGTAAAAATGCCACATTGAAAAATGAATCTCCATTCCAAGTAATGGCACACATTAAATATTATCAGTGAATGAATAAACATTGAATGATTCAGACTGGAATTGTAAAAGTAAAATGTCAAAAATATCTTAAAATTAAACAATCCAGTAGGCACATACATCAACTTTTATACAAGCTTTTATATTGTGCTTGAAAAACACATAGTGTTTCTTGAAGGTCATTTTGAAGTGGAAATATCAGTGTAAGTTGACTGTTTCATTTCAGTTCTCTGAATAAGGGCATTATTTAAAATAAATAACATTGATCAAAACACATTTCCATCAAGAAAAAATATTCCTTCAGAATTGCTATCCTTTTTTTATATATATTTATTCATGCAGGTATCTGTACAACATCACTCTCCATCATTTCTTTTTAGAATTTTAATATGAATATATTTATTAAATTTATTCTAAAAAAGAGAGACAGTGTATTTAATGGTGTTAATTTGGTTTTGACTTATTTATGAAAAGAAGTTGTGGGCTACTGTGAGATCTCTCAAAGAAAGCAGTATCATATGGAAAAACTCTCTTCATGGCTTTAAATGAAGTTCAGTTTCAGTTACTGAGTAATCCAAAGTGACTTTAAAAAATAAACATATAGTCAAGGGAATAATATGAGGAGAGGAAACTAAAGGAGAAGTTAACAAAGGTGTGGGGTATTTTTTTAGGTTGTTTCTATCCTGTAAAGATGATGGAATTCCTGTTCAATTCTTAGACATACTGTCTAGGTCCACAAACAAGAGGCCAATGTGAATTCACATTGTCATTTATTCCCCTGTACCTGATGGAGAAAAAGGCACATGCAGAGAGTGATTCACCACATCTCTGGGCTGAGTAACTGTCTAGAGACATCTATCCATATTTTTTCCTAAGACAGGTGACTAGACTTTTATTTCAGTCTCTCAACCAAATGCCTGAAATTAGGTAGAATAAATCTAGGCCACAGTTTTTTGAAGCCACTTGGAAATGTTGTGGAATTGAATATCTAAAACTATACACTAATGGAAGCCATCTAATTACTCTTCCATGTAATAGCTTAATGTCATCTGAACAAGTTAATTGATACCCATGACAAAATAAGATATTTATTTTCTCTGAAGTGCTTGAAATGAAATACAACATTGCCATATCTAAATTACTGAGAATTCAAATATGATTAAACTTCTATGTGTGTTTTGATCTTGGACATTGCACAGGAAGCAGATAAATTAGAATATTACAATTAGAATTTGGTATAGCAGAGGTATTGAGTGATGAATGATATAAGAAAATCCTCCCTGACAGTTTCAACAATGAGGCATGTTTAAGGTAGTTTAGTGTAAGTGTTTCAGATATGCGAATATGTGTCCTGGCAGGTCTTGGGAGGAAAATGATAGCACAAAAGGGAACTGTGGACAGGATTTAAATACTGTACCAAATTCTGGAGCCTCAAAACTGCATATTCTGTAGAACATGAATTTTTGGTTTACAGAAAGTTAATGGCTACAAATTTGATAGAATTTATATAAAAATAGGTAAATTTAAAACACAAAATTTCCAAGCTTTTCCAGACTGCAAGGATGTAATAATGGAAAGTCTATTTCAAGATTTGGGATTCAACCTAAGCAAATTGACAAATACTTGGCTTGAAATAACATCTTCCTTTTCATACTTTCCATTAGAATCATAAAGGTGATCCCAAGGGCTCAAGTCTATACAGAGTTAAGTGATTGAAATAAACCCAAATATTTGCACAGGAATGTCAAAATCTAACTTTTTCTTGCAAAATATGCTGATAGTTTTGGGTTTTTTTTCCCTCTTAAAATTGTCATTCTGATAATTTGGGGGGTGCTCACTCCTGATTTGGAAAGAATTGTATTTGACAATTAATTTGAAAAGTTTTAAAACACACTTCCATATGTTTTCACTAAAGATAATATTTAATATAACAAAGCACTTACATTCTCTGCTGTAAACTTAAAGCACTTAAATTCTCACTATTTGCAGAACCTTAATATCAGAAGAAAAAACATATTTTCAAACAGTTGCTATTATGTGTGGTCCAAGATGCACAAGAAATACCCAGATCAGATTATAACTTCATCTAAAATAAAACTTGAGGCTACACCTCACTCATGGTACAGCAACAAGTTGAAGTATTTCTTTCAACTACAGCTGAGTATCATTGTCTGTGTTTTTGCCATTCTCCTCTACCTGTCTCTTTGTTTATCTCTTCACAAGTACTTGGTGAAACAACCGATATTTTTAACAATATCTCCAAATCCAAAGCTTCTGAGAGAGGCAGGATTCAATGCAATTTGGGGCTGATATCCAGATTTCTAATCTCAGCTAAGACTTTGATCTCGTACTTATTGATGTAAAATTAACCAACCTGAATGCATTTTGGTTGTGCTGAAGAGTTTCTTCGAGGTATGGGATTTTCAAAGAATTTTAAGGTCACTTCACATGCAGCTACCACTGACATACAAGTTTCTAGGTTTGAGTAAACATCAGCTTTCAGCGCTTTGTTCCCTGAAGCTTTATTGGAGTTCTGGCCTCCCTTTCTCCAGGTACTAGCATGGCATTGGGTACCATTAACACTTCCTCATCTCAGGTCTTGAAGATTAAAAGGTAACGGACAACAAAGAGTTTAAAATTCATGTTGCATTTTGCAGCAGAAACATGACAAGTGGACTGATTGTAGAGCCCATCTTCAGTCTCATTCCAATAGGAATTACAGCTACAAAAATGGGACTTGTGCAGAAAATCTATGTTCCTTCTTTCAAAGCCTGTGTGATCCAGGCACCGACCCCACAGTGTGTTACTGGCAGATATTTATCTCTGAAGTCCTATAGATGCTTCTGTTCCATATTTTCCTGCTGACATAATTTTGACATTTGCTTTATTGGGTCTGACCTCTCACTAGCCTTCATTTTATTACTCTGGTCCAAGTTGAACAGAGAGCCTAATTTACACTGGGGTCTGTCAACCTCTTTTGGAACAGTTTTCATAAGCGTAGAAAGCCATCAGGATTTATAGAACTAAATGGCTTGGTGAAATACAAGGAACCACACCATGCAAGCTGAGAAAGAGTGATTCCTTATCCGTGAGCAGTGACTGCTTTCTGTGAGACCCAAAACACGTCATTGGAGCTGTGGCTCCAGCGCAAGCTAACATCTGTGAAAGGATATGGAGTAAAGTATGGCCCCTTATGTCACTGCCACAGCTGGGCTTCCTGCAGCTTAATTTGCCCTCTCAGCATGTTGCACTGATTATAAATACAATGCTGTTCTTGTTGCCAGAGGCCATGACATATCGCTGGCACTCTGCAACCCTCAGAACAAATTTTTCCCTTTCCCTGTTCACCTCAGTCAATCACGGCTTCAGAAAACAGCCCTCTGCCACCCAGCATAGGATTACATGTCATTTATAATTTTACTTGCTTCAAAAAGCTAATGCGGAAGTTAATAAAGTGGAAAGATAGCAAGTATGGTGTCCCGACCAAGAAGAGGGAGATTGAAGTTGTTGTTGTTATTATTTGGGTTGTGGGGCACAGTAGGTGTGAGGAAAAGGGAGACATAAAAATAAAGAGCTAATAGACTTTCTAGTGTCAAGAAGAAAGAGAAAAGGAAGCAGCTCTTCAGCAAGACATAAAATATTAATAGCTCTCATTGGAAAAAAGCTGCTTCTTTTTTTCTTTCATTCATTTAAAAATATATATGCATTTCTAAGCACAAAGTTTATGCAAGTGAAAGCTTAAAGCTGGGTGTTTTAATATCATGAGAATTCACAGAATTTCCTGCACTTGCTGTAATTTACCTAAGAGATAAAATGGTTGTGCAAAGTTTAAAAAGAATAGACACTTTTCTAATTTCAATCTGATTGAACAGAAAAACTGAGAGTTTGTATGTGCATATGATGTAGGGGCTGTGGTTTAGTAAATTTGCTGAAATACCCTTTTTTCACAAATTATTTTAACAGAGATAAGATACTGTAATTCAATCACTGACAATATTTGAAATTCAAATGTTTGGAGGCAAGCAGAACTACTTTCAGTTGTATAAGGAAAGAAAAAGTATTTTGCAAAACCAATTCACAATGAACGGAAAATCAGCAAAACTATTGTGTATCAAGACAAATACCTTATTGAAGCACTAAACTTTATTGGGCGACTGAAATAGGATCTTAGATACAGCAGTAGAAGCTGAAAATAGCATTTATAAGACAACAAAGCAAAACAAATAACCCTTGAAAACAAATTCTCATTTTGCCTGCTAGTCAAAAGTATAGAAGAAACTTTTTTTATTATTATTTTTGAGAAAAGCTGTCTATGTACGTGCTTCAGTTCATAGTGGGCCCAAAATGCATAAATGTTGATGGACTGAAAATATGTGGTCAGCGTAGGTATGTACTTCAGTGGTTTTAAGATCAACATCTATGCTTAAATGCATCGCTGATCCAACAAAGCAGTTCATAACAACATATCATTTATTTGCTGATCCGACCAGAAAAAACATGAAATAAACTGTAGTCTCACTAAATTGCCAAAAAATAGAAAGCAAATTACTCCATATTTTATCCACTATGAACCTCCTTATTCACATATATTATTTTTGACTAATGAATAAATGATAGGTGAACATATCCTTGGAAAATTGTAAAGACCGTGTATGAAGTTTATAAATGTTGTACAAAAGGTTGATAAAATGGCAACATCTACCCAGGTTTAAATATATATCTTTGCACGCAACAAGTAGTAAAAATGTTATTATTTGTACTGCACACCTACTGGCAAAAATATTATGTGACCCAATGAAGCAGTCTCCAGAGCACTGTTTAGAGGAAAACATAGAGATTCAAAGTATGACTTTCTGAGGAGAAATAAGTTAATGGAAGTCTCATTCAAGACTCCTGGAATTTTGGCTAGGTAGTTCAGAAGGGAAAGACAGTTGATACAGAACACTAATGTCACCAAAGTTTCACTTTCCTATGGGCTATTGCAGTAGAAACATCATAAAAAACAGTAACCTGTTCCTCATCAAGATATTTGGTGTGAATGAATCAGAGCAACTAAACAGACTTCAGTCCATTCATGCCATTGCATAAGTTTTGTGTACCCATCACTGACTAACAGTATTACCAAACTTGGAGAATTGTAATCTATACTTACGCATGCTGTCAAGGTGGCTGACAGTTTCAGTTTGCACGTTTCAGATCCAGTTAACTGATTGTCCTAATTTTTTAAACATATTTCAAATTTACAAATAAACCCACACTTCTCTGTAGGTATTTTAATGGTTAAATATGCTCTTTTCCTCAGAAAACACCTTTTCCCTGCAGCCAAAAGTTCCTGCAGAACTGGGTAAACTGCAGAGTGCCTCTCAGTTTTACTACATTTTGTCAGGAAGTAGTCTGTACAGAAACTTTTTGATAGGAAGTGCCTCTGGCCTAGCCGTAAACCCTGATTTCTCTGGTTTTGGGTAGCTATGACCACAAACCCCTCACCTGGTAGAGGAGAACTCCAGCCACCATGTCAACATTGACAAAGACTAAACTCCTTGTACACAACTGAACCGCTTCAACAGGAGAGACAGCTACTAAGTGGTGGCAAGAGAACACGATCTGAAAGCTCCATGTCTTTACTGTAGATAACTGTCCTTAGTCCTTGGTAATTAGATAGTCCAGGATCATATATCTTTTCATATACTTTTGTTTGATTCCTTTTTGGTGGTTTCTTGGCTGTCAGGGTTTTTTTCAGCAACAAATCAAGGAGTTTTACTTTACATCTGCAGCAGAATTAAAACAAATTGTGAAACTTTTTTTAAACTTTTTTCAAACTTTTTTCAAACTTTTTTCTTGCCTTTTTTTTTTTTTTAACAGAATTCTTGTTTCCAAATACTTATATCATGGCCTGACCATTCTTTAATTTGACTGTATCATTATTGCCAATTGACTGTATTTGAGCGAATCTTCATCTCCTGTTAGTTGTGCTAACTCTGTTAATCTTGCCTTGGGCTGTCCCAAAGGATAGGAAGTTGTGGTGTCCTTTAAAATCTCTCATGTAGAAAATGAAACACCTCATTTATACGAAAAACACTGGCCTATGAATTCTAATTTAAAATTAGTAGTACTACTTTAATCTTACCTGAACTTAGAATATACA
>VZZY01012552.1:0-38090 GCA_013400335.1 Eurystomus gularis | reverse complement strand
TTTTCTTGTTCAATTACTTTGAATATTTGAACTTTTTTACTGTTTTTTTCTGAATTTCCCATGTGATACAACTGTGAACCACATTCTTTATAACATTGCTTTTTAATATCAGGATTCAAAATATTGTAAATGGTGCTTTCATTATTTTACAAGTTCAAGTCAGGTAGATTTTTGTTTCTTCTGGGCACTTTAGTCATGTACTGACATGTATAGTATAATTAAATAAATACTCTTGAAATACCATTACAGCATGGAGCAGAGAGGTTAAATGGTCAAGACTATCTTGAGGCCATGAAACACTAGAAGAAGATTGTGTGAAGTGTGCATATTTTTAACAGTTCACAGCAGATGAGGTATGTGCATTATTCACATTGAGGTGGCAAAAAAATGGAAATACATTTCAGAAGCATCATGTCAAGCTCTTTGGTACAAAAAAATTACCATCAGAGAAGAGGAAAATCAGAAGCATGTTCTGTCTGCTTCATGCTGCTCCTAAAAACTGGCTTCCTTGGTGACTGGAGTATTCCTTTGGCATATAGAAATATTCAGCTGGTGTTTTGCCATTTCCAATGCTGTCACAGATATGTTGGATAGTGGAAGAAGGACTAGTCAGGTCTCTGTCACATTTACTGACATATGCTAGAAGATGTTAGTTAATTCAGTTTAGCAGAAATTACTCAAGGCTTTACAGTTATGTACCAAATTTTGCTAAACAATGCATGAAGTGGTCACAGTTGAGCCAGCTCAGGCTCTAAGAGAGGTACCCACAGACAAAGGGGAGGGACAGATAAAGAAGAGAGCACCAGGAAAGAAGTGTGGAACAGTCAGGCTTGCTGCTGCTTCTGCCCACTGGGAAGTGATAGTGAGGGCTGTTGCTGACACAGGAGGTCATATTACATCACAGCAACCGGCATCTCTAAGCCCCAATTCTTCAATCAGTGTCCCTTCAAAGTGGCCTTGCAACCTCACATAGCTCTGAAGCTGTCACCACCTATGCATGGTAATGGCAGTGACAAAGAAAAGTAATGTCATTTTGGTTTCCCTTCTTAAGAGTGTTTAAACACACTCACTTGCAGAAAGAGTGTATCTTTCCTCATGTTATGTCTCCTCATGATTCTAAAATGATAAGGAATTTCCTTTGATTGAGTATAGCCTATTCAGCTGTGGCTTAAAATAGTTCGCATATACCCACTTATTCTTAAAAAAAAAAGTTAGCCCTCATATTTCAGATTGAAATACTGAGATCAGGCATCTGAGAACTCTTGGATTTCAAATAGTGATGAAAAACATCCAAAGATCTGGATATGCAGCAATATCTGCGATTTCAGCTTCACTTGGTGCAGTTGTAATATAGCCTTTATATTCATTTCAGTCTTTGACTTCTGCAAAGACAACCAATCTTAATGCCAACTACTGCCATGTTGGAAGCATATGTGAGCTGGGAAAGCTGGGCCTACCTTAGTCAACTAGGTACACAAGTCTGTAGTGTCATCTCCCAGAGATATTAAAGATACTTACATATGTCTAAATAGTAGGTGAATAGAAAGGTAATTGTGTGCTGAAGAATCCAATGTCAGGATTGCTTAAGATAAAATATGAAACTTTTTTATTCCTTTACAAAAAAAAAAGAATTCTAGCCGTAAATTTATAACATTTAAATGACAACATGAGTGTTCCCAATCATAGCTTTTAAGACACTTTTTCTATTTAAAAAAATTCATGTAGTGTAATGCCATTAAAATGTTAAATAAGCACTTAGTAGAGTTTGTAGTAATACAGGCAAGAAATCTTGCTGTTAATTTTTATTTTTAAGAGTTATCTCAGATGCATCAATGCATACATATTTTATATTGGTATCATTTGGGTTTTGATAAAGTACCACCATAAGAATAGCGCAGGTATTGAGAACATCACAACTTTAGAAGACTGCAAGTCTGGAAGTCTAACTGTGTGGTATGTCACATACCTGGAATTCTGGACAGAATAATACTATGCATCCCATGCAAACAGGTATAAATATGTGGAGGCCCCACTAAGCTTTGAAGGTTGCACCTGGAAAAAACAAAAAAAAACCAAATAAAATAAAATTGTGCTGAGGATAAATATCATTCATTAATAAAAGGAGAGATCCTGAAGCCAAGTACTTGCTACTAAACATACAAGCAGGATAGTTACTTAATGAAGAAATTATTTGCCAGCTATGTTTTAAAGAAGGAATTAGCAGTGGAAATGAAAAAATGACAATGTTTTGCTTATGGGAGGCACACAATCCCAACCAGAGTTAACAAGCTTTTTCTTGCTAGAATTAGATTTTTTCTCAGTAAGATGTAAGGGCTATGTGAGATTTATTATATCTATTTCAGCTAAACACCATATTATTTGTATTCCCTAAAGGGAAAAAAATGCCTTTTCATTCTTTGCCTTAATCAAAACCTAAATATGTCAGTGTAAGCATGTAAAAAGTGGCTGAAAATAAAGAAACATCAATTCTTTCCAACCTTGAAAGAAGATTCTTTCTTGGCTGTAACCATAGCACAAATAGCTGTATATGAGCTAGCTTCAGCTTAGGTAAGGATGAGCAAGCATACAATACACAGAGTTACACTTCAGCCATCCTAGCTCACCCGTTTAGCACTAAATAATGGCAAAGATGGAAAACAGAAAACAGGGTTAGAACCATAGCAAATGGCTTCAGCATCCAGCTGCATTGTCCTACCAATCCCTCCTGCCTATTTAACTTGGAGCCAAAGCTGCATCCCTTCCCCACAGTCCTCTCTAGTGGACACTTGCATTGGGTCTGGCTGAGCTGGTTTTCCCCATAGCAGCCCTCATGGTGCAGCGGTTTGTGCTGGGAGCTAGAAGGGGGCTGATAACACCCCCGTGTTGGGACTACTGCTGAGCAGGGCTCGCACAGCACCAGGGCTCTTCCCAACATTCCCCCCAAGTGGGATGGGGTGGGCAAGATCTTGGGAGGGGACACAAACAGGACAGCTGACCCAAACTGACCAAAGGGATATTCCATACTATGTAACATCTGCTCAACCATAGGAAAAAGGAGCGGGGGGTCGCATTCCTTTGTCCTCCGGAGCAACCGCTACGCATATTGGAGCTCTGTTTCTCAGGGAGGGGCCAGACATCACCTGCTAATGGAAAGTAGAGAATACATCTTTGTTTTTCTTCGCTTCTGCACGCAGATTTGCTTTGCTTTGCTCTGTTTTCATTGAACTGCTTTTGTTTTACTCACAAGGGGTTTTTTTTTCCATCTTATTTTCCTTCCTCTTTTTGCTCTGCTGAGGAGGGAGAGGAAAGGGGGGCGGTGACAGAGCAGCTTGGTGGGCTCCTGGCACTCAGCCAAGGTTAACCCACCACAACACTTAAGATGAAAAGGAGGATGGCAATTAACATTGGGTCCTCTTTTTGTTCATGTAGGTGGAAAACGATGGGTCCGCATAAAACAAAAGTATGTATTTCTGCAGAAAAAGAACTACTTGTTTAATATGTTCAGTTGGAATGCAGAAGCTTTCTGAGGATATTTGAAGAATTAGGTGCCAAGCTGCAATCACTGGTAAGAGTGATAGCCTTTAGGATCCATAATCACCTAGGTTTTGAAGGCATCATACTATGTTAGTCCTTGTTCTCTCTAATTATTTCAGTCTTTGAAAGGATAGGTGTGACAGACAAGCCTGGAGAAACTGTATGGTTTTCAGTCAGGTCTGTCTTTTTTGACTTCCTCATGCTGAGCAATCTCACCAGCAACTGTCCCATGAGACAGTAAATTTCTTTCTACTACAGCAGTAACGGGAATCCCTCATTATAAGGAGACTCATTTAGGTCTGAAAGGGATTCTACAGATATGGACTGCTATGACAATGTTGAAAGCGTGATGCCCAGTACCAAAAGCTGCCTTGCCAAAGCATGACGGATGTGCAGGAGTATGGGGGTGAAATGTGTGTGGTAGCGATGGGAGAAGAGAGTGAACTGAGCTGGTGTGTAGGGAAGTCTGTTGAGGTGAGAACAATCCTCTTCCATACATGTGCAAATATGGATGAGGATTTATGTGTGGAAATGGCTGCGGGGGACTAAACCCAGGATGCATGTGCATAGCCTGGGGAGGAGGAGAGAGTGGGTGGGTGCTGAGAAGAGAGCCAGGATTGCTGTTCTTCCCCTTTCTCCTTACCTCTGTCTGCTGGCCCCTCCTGACACACGACACCAATTCTTACAGGAGCTTGCAGCACTTCTCCCTCCTTTCTTCACAGAGCATCCAGCACAGGGAGGACAACACAGCTGCCAGCGAGCCCAGGGCAGCATCCTGCATCTCTGCAGAGCCTTTTGCTTAGGAAGATTGAGGTAAGGACCCCTCTCAGTGTCTGTGGGCACCAGAATTCCTGCCATAAATTAGCAGGAGCTGAGAAACCCTGCAGACATGGCTGTGTTGGGGACTTCTGTGAGCTGCTCAGTCCTGGCAGGTTCATTCTTGCCACTGACCTGCCCTTTTGCTACACGTTGTGCCTATGTGGGGAGAGCTTGCAGCGGGGCAGGACTGACTTGTCAGTCCCTGAATAGCCTGTGAGCTCCGGGTGTGTCTGTGAGCCCAGGACAAACAATGCCAGTCCGTGCAGAAGGAAAAAGTCCCATCACTAGGTACCTGTCGAGCTGGGCTCAGCACTCTCTGCTTGCGTGTCCCCAGGGTTGCACAGCAGGTACATCCATGCCTGGACAGCACCCTCATGCCATGATTGTTCCTCTGTAGGACTGATGAGGAAGGGGGGCTGTGACAGCAAGGAGAACTATGCATGACTCTCAGTTCTTAAGTAAAGAGAACAGGGGAAAACTTGGGTCTGCCTCTGTAGCTCCTTTTCTCCTTGCCAGCTCTGGAAAAAGCAAGTTTAAAAAAAACCACCCCTATGAATTACTCTTGGGATTCACACTGCATCCACAAGGGTACAGCCATGTTTAAGGTTTCTGAGAAGTGCTGGTTGTACAAACACTACCAGGCAGTCAGAGAGAACTGAAGTATGTTTGTAAAATGTGTCTCCAGTTTGTCTTGTGCTAGAACTATATGCACTATGCTTTAAAGTCACTCCAGTATGTCTCTGTTTATTAATTATTATATATTTTGGAGAAGATCTTACCAAAAGAAAATAAAATCAGCTCAGTTTTAGGGACTATATTTTAAAATGCAGCCTGCTAAGCAACCAGCAAAATTTAATAATGTTTTATTGTCCTTGTACTACTATACTTCTGTATTATTATTTGTGTTATTTAGGAAACAGAAACCAAACAAATGATGTTCTTCAGATTCTGGTGGCTTTTGTGGATACTTGAATACCATGAGATTTTAGCAGAAAATCTCAGGGAAGAAAAAAGATATGGATTGAGAAGACCAAAAACTAAAAACATTCTGTCAAATACTGTAGAAAAATATGCCAGCCCAAGTGATCAAGGTGAATATCGCCATTTTAGAACAGGTGTTGGGTTTTTTCCCTGGTTCATTTCTTTGGATTCTGGACTACATGGCTAACTTGCCCACTAAGATATTGCTTATAATCATCCAGGCTTGCCTCATCCTACATTTTTGCATATAGAATAATAGTCCATATAACTGTATTTCTATAGAAGTAATGTCATCCATAGTTCAGAAAATTAATGCTCTGCAGATCCTGCTTTTGGAAACTTTTGTGTCACTGGGTCAAGTGTCAGTATCAGGGACAAAATCTCTGTCAAATCACATTCCAGTGTCTTACTCAGTAAGATTCGTTTTCGTGTAGATGACTTCCACCTTGTCAGTTCTCATCCTAGTAGGATATTCAGTGAAATACCAAGCAAGAGGACAGAATGAACATATAACACCACTACAGCATTCCTCATTTCATACTACATGACATCCCATCACCTTCAGTTTCTTATTCCTTGGGGCATCTGTTCTGGAGCAAATTCCTCAGCTTCTATATGCTCTGTCTTCATGAGGGTCTCACACTTTTGATCACAGATGTTTTTAAAAACTTCCATAATCACACTCCCACTGTTGAAGCCTAAAATACATGTAAGGGGATGGGTAGAACGAGATTTAGTATGAAACCACTCAACTCACCTACCTACCTATTTATTCTAGATGAAGACTGCATTCTGGAAATAGCTTTTTTACTGGACAGCTCTGAAAGCGCTAAGGACCATAATCATGAACAGCAGAAAAAATTTGTACTGGAAACAGTAGACAGAATGAAAAGTCTGCAGCTTAGTTCTGGACGTACCCTTAGCTGGAGAATGGCCTTACTTCAGTACAGCAGCACTGTTTCCATAGAGCAAACTTTCCATGATTGGCAAGGTCCTGAAGCATTCAAATCCTACATTGCTGCCATCCCCTACATAGGTCATGGCACCTACACAACTTATGCTATAACTAACCTCACACAACTCTATACAACTGAAGGGACTCCAGGTAGTATGAAAGTAGCTGTGCTCTTCACTGATGGAGTGGACCATCCAAGAAACCCAGATATTTTTGCAGCTACAGCTGATGCTAAACACCAAGGCATTGTATTTTTCACAATGGGAATGACCAGAGTGGCTGAGGAGGTTAGCAATGCTGCCAAGCTCCGGCTCCTGGCCAACATCCCAGCATCCAGGTTTGTTTTCAACCTCCAGGAGAAAGAAATTGTGGAGAAGGTTCTCAAAGAAATGGTATGTATGAGAATTTGAAATAATTATAGGAGCATGTGTAAAAAAAAAAAAATCTCCCCACTATTCAGATCTTGCCAGCCAAAATATTTGAAGTTGGAAACTGAATCAGACTTAGAGAGACCTGTTCTGAAGTTATTTTTATCTGTTTTCCTCCTAAGAAAGGTACTTTAAACCTCCTTTCATGAAAAAACAACTGATTTTTGACATCCTACTGTTTTCTTCTGTAGCAAGTAGGAATGTGACCTTGCCTTTTGTACCAAAAAAAATGCAGCTTTTGCACAAGTGAAAATAAATTTGTAGGCCTTAATGGAGATATGTCAATTTAGATAAAATCTGAACTTGGCCATAGACATCTTTAAACTTCTATGGAAAACCTACCCCAAAATCAAGAGGCAATGAGTAAATTGAGATAGAAGTTTTGCTTGTGTGCCTCTTTTATGCATGTGAACTTAATTTATAAAAAACATTCCCTACCAAGTATGGAGAACAAAGCCATCCTCTAGCCTACAAAGCTGTGGATGAAGTCCTGATCTGAGCATGCATAGATATAGAAATATGAATAACAACCAGGAGACTACTGCAGTGAAACTGAAACCAAAGTGATCTCATACAGGCCTAGAGCATGTACACAAGCTGGCCTTCCCGTCTGTCTGTCCTTCAGTTAGACAGCCTACCACTCTGCATTGGTTTCCTTATCACCCTTCCCATCTTCTCTGTTATCACCATTATTTTCTGTACCACAACAACCACCCCTCAAGTGACTAAACACACTTTATTTTACCTGTTACAAACAGGCATCCATCCTGCGGCGCCTTCTTTTGAGATCACAGCTGCTGTCTGGTTTAAATAATGCCCTTGGCATAATTATATGTGCACACGTGAGAATTTGAGAGATAATTGCATTGCTGCTCATCAATACATTTGTCTCCTCTCAGGAGATTACATCAGGTGTGAAAAGTTGAGAGGAATGCATTGTATGTGGGTGTTTCAGCTGCAGAGATCTTCTAAAAAGTAACAGAGCTAATTTGATGGTGATAACTTCATGTGATCACTGTCAAAGTCAAATCTTTTCTAAGGTGTTCTTACTGTTCTCATTCTGTGCATGCCTAATAGTATGCATAGAAGAGCTTCTGATTTCCCCAAGTGTAGAGTATGTATCATTCACTCCTACTAGAGAGCTGCTGCTATTCAGCACTTTGGAAAGACTCATTTCTGGATGCACTGTTCCCGTATACCTAGGTAACTGTTGGTTTAGGTCTGGTTACCGTTGACATTTTAGCAAATTATGGCTGGACAAGGAGAGTCAGTGATTTGTGCAGTCAATCTATAATAGGAACTGAAATTATTTAAACTATTTTTTACAATGCAGAGATTGCTAGAATGTTTCTCAGAAGTTAAAGCTTAATGTTAATTGCATAATTCAAACTAACTAGCTGCTGAAGCAATTGATTTTAACATCTTTCCGTTTCCTTCCTTTAGAGCTAGATTATAACTTCAGTTTTAATGTTGTTTTGAATATCTGTATTTACAGAAAGATCTGTCCGAGGAAGAGGTAAGATTGTTATTTTTTTTTTCTCCTGTATAGAATTACTGCTTAATGTAGACATTTACAATTGTATGGAAATATAATTCAGGAAAACTGAAAGTTGAAAAAGAACACTGTGTGAGTATTCAGGTTAGCAAGAATTTGCTGATACATCTCGGCTTGTCATCCAACAGACTCAGTGGATAAGAAAACATGACACAGAGCTGAATATGGTGCAGTTCTAGTCCTTAATGCCCTTCCTATGTGATACAGTTTAAAAAAGGAACTCAAAGCTCCACCATTGCACTTTTCCAGCTTGTCCACACTGTGTCACCCTGACTGCAGGCATTGGTAGGTCTGGCTGCCATTTTGGGGGGAAAACGTTAGCCTTCCTTTTAAAGATGTTAGTCCTACTTAAGGTACAGTTATCTCAAGCAAAGACTGTTCTGATGAACAGCTCATATTATGAGGGTTTGCAAAACTTGAAGCATTTTATTTTTCACTCATTTCCACTGGCATGTTGATTTTTCTCTGTCAAAAGAAATCCTGAGGCTAGATTAAAGGCTGAGAGAGTTGGGGTTCTTCAGCCTGGAGAAAAGGCAACTCTGGGGAGGCCTTATTGCAGCCTTCCAGTGTCTGAAGGGTGCCTACAAGAAAGCTGGGGAGGGACATTCTACAAGGGCTTGTAGTGATAGGACGAGAGGTAATGGGTTCAAACTGGAAGAGGGGAGATTGAGATTAGATGTAAGGAAGAAGTTCTTCACTGTGAGGGTGGTGAGACACTGGAACAGGTTGCCCAGGAAAGTCATGGATGGTCCATCACTGGAAGCGTTCAAGACCAGGTTCGATGGGGCCTTGAGCAACTTGGTCTAATGGGAACTGTTCCTGCTGATGGCAAAGGGGTTGGAACAAGATGACCTTTAAGGTCCCTTCCAACTCAAAGCATTCTATGATCTTGAAGTAGTAAGACATCAAACATTATGCTTGGAAAATATATTGTTACTAATTGTGATATTCAGATAAGAATGATATTTTAATCCTTCACTTCTAGGTACCTCCAAGCTTAGTGGAAGTTTAATAAATAATAAAAACAAAAATTAAAACAACATTCTGTATTCCTTCTCCAAAAATAGCCCCAGTATCTGTAATAATTCTGAAGAGTTTGGAGGTAAAGCCATTATTGAGATGATTGAAATTTCAGGAGTAGGAATGATACGGATTTTTGGATGGGGTGTGGGAGGCCACATTCCTGAGGAGTGGTAAACTGACAGTTAAAAGGTCTGTTTAAAACATGTAAATATAACTGGCTTCTGGTCATTACTGGTGTACTGAGACTAGCCACACAGTAACTTAAAAGCAATGTTCATGTGTTTTCTATCTCTCTTAAAATGTGCTAATTTGGATTATTTTCATTCAAGTGTGCCCAGGCTGCCACATGTAACTGTGAGAAGGGGGAAAGAGGCCTTCCTGGCCCTGCTGTAAGTAGCTGTCTTTTATCAAATAACTGATATACAGTATAAATCAAGATTTACTTCATTGTTGGAATTGTTTTAGGAAATTATTTTAACCCAAATCCTGAAACAACAAACGTTCTGGGTTCACTATATAGTCCTCCATAGCTACATTGCATGGAAATGTCACACCGGTAGGAAATACAGAGATACCTTTGAATTGAGTTTAAATTTCAGGTTATGGTAAATGCAGAGATTAAAAAAAAAAAGAAAAGATCTATAGGAAGGAAATATCCTAAGTATCAAAAAAGTATCATAAGATGCCGCTCCTTTCTACAATAAGAAATATGATAAAATAAATTTAACATACACATTTCATTTTATTGTTTTCAGGGTAAAAAGGGTCGCACTGGGGATGATGGAGCTCCAGGCCTTAAAGGAGCAAAGGTGATGTGATTTTTGACATTCGGAGAAAGACTGGGTACTTCAGTAATATGGAAAGACTATCCTAATAGTGCCCGTGTACTTTCCACTTGTGAATTTCTTAAACTTCATCTACTCCCTTTTGCTGTAGTAAAGACCAAGATTCTTTACAAAGTAAAATCTTGCATCTAACATATCAAATCATTGGAGTTTAGAAAGAGGAAGCTTTTATGCTTCCTGTATTGCATTGAGATAACTACTCAGATAATCAGGACAATATTTACCCTGATTTCACTGA
This sequence comes from Eurystomus gularis, assembly GCA_013400335.1. Lineage (NCBI taxonomy): Eukaryota > Metazoa > Chordata > Aves > Coraciiformes > Coraciidae > Eurystomus > Eurystomus gularis. The sequence continues at coordinate 27,712 of VZZY01012552.1, read as the reverse complement.
TCTCAATGTTGGATTATTCATAGGGGGAGCCGGGTCTTAATGGAATCCCAGGACAAGATGGAATAGAGGTAAAAAAAGATTTTTCTTTTTCCTTCTCCTCCAAGGCAAAACACCACTTTATAATAGCAAATTTCAATTCTGTTTTACCAGCTTCATTAGCACTAGAAGAACTGAAAGCATTATCATATCATTAAAGGGAATAATTCCTTCTTATAAGAGTGATTTAGAAGATACTCTAATAACACATAGTCCCTCCTAAAAAGTGTGAAAAGCTCCAGCATGATAATCTAAGAACATTACACAAATTGACACTCTGCCTGCATCTTTATGCTTTTACGTCAAAATGCCAGTCTAAAATGACACTTTCATAAAATTTCTTCACACATACAACAGCTTCTATCATCACCTGTAGATGCAGTATTTAGTCATATTGCCATTTTTATCAGAGATCACCTTTTCTACCTAATTGTTCACTCTACCATGAAATGCTGTTTTTCTAGAGAGTAGAGTGTTAATAGCAACCATACTCACATTCTTGTATTTGGGTTATATATTCTCACAACCTCATTTGCTTTTTTATTTTCCCAGGGGAAATCTGGATATAAAGGAGAAAAGGTAACACTTTTAGTCAGAACGTTTGCTTACATATAGATATTTGATGTTATTACTATTGTGATTCATTATGTACAGTGCCACGTTTCTTAAAAATATTAGTAATGAACAATAGCATCATTTTAACAGCTGCTGCACAAGCTCTAATAGAAGATGTTTCTCTTCCCCAGCGAACTTACAGGACACTTGCTATAATATGTCATGAACAGAGTAACATTTAGGCTTTTATTTAAAGCACCCAATGAATAAGGATGATATGCTCAATATACCTCATAAGTATTTATTCCTATTCCTCTCCAGGGTGAAAGAGGTGAATGTGGAATCCCAGGGATAAAAGGAGACAGAGTAAGTAGCCACAAAGTTGTTATGCTTTCAGGAAACACGGTTAAAATACGGAAAAACTACAATTCCCTGAATAACAACTATGGTGACAGATTTAAGGCAAATATTAATTCTAAAACTAATGAAAATTAACAACTGGCAGTTCTAAACAATTAAGTAAACAAGGTATCGTTTTCAGTAACTTTCACAGCTCCTTCTATATTTTCATGTGATTCCTCTTAAGGCCCAAGGCTAAACCTGTTTATAACAATGATAAAACTCTACTTGACTTTAAAAGATACAGAAGGCTTGAAGTAGTAAGCAAAGGGAATGAGAGGTGAAAATGAAACCAAGTTTTCTAACGTTGATCTTCAAGATTTGGTGTATAATTGCTGCGAATATTTTAAATGAAACAAACAGAGATCAATCTTGGATTACTGGGCCTTGATAATTAACTGTATTCTGATTACTGCAGTCCATTTAAAAAATATTTATTCAGTCCTTGCTGGCTGCTGAGCTTCTCTTGATTTTATTCTTTATTTTAATGTAAAGATAGCTGAATAAAATAAAGGTTATCTAAAAGTGCTTTTGACCAAATCTAAATACACATAAATGTATCCCTTTTTTCACTTGCCTTTCAGGGTCCTGAAGGTCCAGTAGGCCCCCGAGGCATCAGAGGGCTGCAGGTAAAAAAAAACAAAAAAAACAACCAAAACCTATAAACAATAATACCTAGTTCCCTATGATTCAAATTTGTGAAATAATATCATACCACAACTGTCATGTAATCTTTGAGTCACTGAGTTCAAGGCATCCTAAATCTATCTTCTTAAACAGCAAATTAACAAAAATTTGCAGGAGCAGTCTAGACAAATAAATCACCCTTATAATAATTCATTCAGTCCCAAAGACTGAATACAGCTCCATAAAAACCACTATCACTCATTTCCCATTCAGTGCCTTAACTATTTCATTATCTCACAGAAGTACAGAGAAACACTTTAATGTCTTTTCATCTCTATGCTCATGGACTGATGACCAAGAAGTTTAGCCCATCATAGATGTTTCAGTAAATCTTGACTATAGATTATCTTAAATTATATTCAAATAAAGGAAGAGCCAAATTCTCTCCTCCAATTACCAGACCCAGCTCCAGCTGTGTAGCTGGATCTATATGTGGATATGAAAGCAAAGCTTCAGTTTTGAAATGTTTGTAACTCACATTTTCATGCAGACTACAGCAAATTGGAGATTGTTTTTCAAGCTGCCATTTTTCTGAAAGCTTGAAAAATACTAAATCACTCCTGTTTTAATAGGGTCCCCAAGGGCAACCTGGAGATCAAGGGCCTGAAGGCCTGCAAGGATCAAAGGCAAGAACTGCATTATTTCTTCTCTTTCTTGATGTTAAAAGGTATTAATACAGCCTAACAACAATAATGCTTTTATCCCTAAACCCCATGCCCTTCTCATAGGGGATGCAGTTTAATGTGACATGGCCAGTAAATCTTATATTCTTTGTATTCTACAAGGTTCCTAAGAAAGGTCTTCATTTGCACTTTGTATTGGATTTGGGTCCCAAAAAGACTCCAGTCTTTTCTCACAAACAGTTAAAATATGGCAGTATGACAGAATATTACTTAGCAGCAGTGTAGCGCTGCATTTCTTCAGTTTTCAATTTAAAACTATTTTTTTCTCTAAGTATCAAGCAGGAATTCTATTTGGGATCTCAAAGACTTCTCTTGAAAATGTATATTCTCAAGAAGAATTCTGTAGCTCAAAATTAGTCTGTTGTGCTGGTTCAGCCATCATCATTTGATACCACCATGAGTTTCCTGATCACCCAGGCAACCCTTTGACTAATCAGCTCTTGGTTAAAATAGCCCTGGCCTCACCCACCACCCCAACCATGACCACCTGGGTGGGGCAGAGCCACAAAGACACAAATGGGGCAGGTTCTGCCTCTGGTACATGAAGCCAATAGGAAAAACAAAACATTCTGCTGGGTTGTGACTCATTCACAGGTCAACTCCAAGTTGGGGCCCAAAACTCAGGCCCCAGCACTTCATAGTCCCACTGTTTAGCGATGCTCAGCAGAAGATAACTGAAAGTCACAAGGATGAGTGCAATTCAGGACACAGTCTTGCAATGAGCCCTCTGAAGGTGAGCCACAGAAATCACCCAGTGCTTCACTGCAATATCCAGCCCCCTCTGTAAACATAAACCACTGTTTGATTGACAAACATATGATTTACATTTATGAAATCCTTAAGATTTGCTAGGTTTAATTCTCACTTACCCCATTGTAAATTTCAGGTATACCAATGGAGGTTACTTCATTCTGTGGTCGTGTGATGACTTGATATCTTTAGCATAGTAGTTTAATGGAAGATGCAAATATCACTGGGTATTATAGACAATTATGGAAACTGTTTTAACTTCATTTAAGAGTGACCATAGTCACACTTTGCTTCTCAGAAAAAACCTTAAACTGAGTAATTCAGACAAAGCTAATGGGTTCTTCACTACTGAACGGAATATTTTTGTGGAGAAAAAATATTGAAAGTAAGTTTATAAAGGACACTGTCTCTTTTGATATCTCCTTTGCACCATATTTAGAGTACCTGCTAGCCAACAGTGAGGCACAGTGGTTTGTTATCAAAATGCTTATATTCCACACAAAACAAAACTTTTTTCCTTTTGTTTAATCTGGTATCACTTTTTACAGGAAATATCTATCCTCTTTACTAAAGCAAATTTTGAAGCATTGAACAGATGAAGTACTGTGTAAGACAATGCCAACAGGCTGAAATTCAGGGTATACAAAAAAATAAACTTGTTAAACTGATTTCCCTAGACACCAATTTATAAGCAGAATTGTTTCTTTTTTCATTCTTTGAAAAGGGTGAAAGAGGTCTCCCTGGGCCACCTGGCTTGCCTGGAGAGACTGGAATAGGACTGCCAGGCCCAAAGGTACAAGCATCCCTCATCTTCTATATTACATGTATTGTGGGATAAGAACGAAGACTGAGACAGTTGAGAGAGTATACTTGCTGGTACCTGAGAAACTTCAAACCCCCAAATGCTGTTTTAATGGTACTGGAACAGTATTTTGTATGTTGATCAAAACTGTTTGGGAGGAAAAAAAAGGTACATTTTCAGTATTTAAGGTCTTTTTAAATGACTTTTTAATAGTTCTTATGCTTGAGATAAGTCAATCCAAGCAGTCTATGGCTCAGTAAAAATGCATACATAGTCTTAAACAAAAATGATCCTGTGAAAAACAGCTTGTTGTTTTGGATGACTGAAGAAAACAGAAACACTATGATAGAAATACTGACTTCTTGGAAAAGGACAACAAGTGATACATGATGTACCAGGAATATGATGGGAATAATTAAACATTTAGATTCAATATTTTCTTCCCTCAAATGGAGAATTGAGGCTGTCCCTGCACCAGTTCAATGTCTGTTGGGCCTTGCATGCTGAATGACTCTGAGGACACTAAGTTTTTCTCTGCCATTCCTGTATTCTCCTACATCAAGTATTTCAAGCACACAATGTCTGATGAGTTGTAATATGTTGTACACATACAAATACCTAAGTGAAGCATTTTCAAAATACATCTTTGTTCAAAGGGTGACACCGGTTTGACAGGAAGACCAGGCCATGTTGGCCCACCTGGAGTTGGTGAGCCAGGACTTACGGTATGTCTATTTTTTATTTTGTGAGAGAAAAGCAGGAAAAATTCTCTGTGCTTCACTGTTAAAAGCAGTATCAGTGTATGAAATGATACAATCTCTTTTCTTTCTTTCACTAGTTCTCACTCTCATACATACTACACTGTCCTTCATTTCCCTCAGCAACCTGGAAATGTTTTGAATTCCTTAACTTTTCTAATTATCTTAGTCTCCAAAACAGCTCTGAAAAAATAACACCTTATGCAAAACCACAACAATATTTAAATAAATCTGTCCCCTGATAGATTCCAATCCACGTGTGGTAACTTCGAAGTTGACTGCTTCTCAGTATCTTTAGAACATTAACCAGCATAGCTTTGAAAGAGACACTCCATTTCAGCCACTTTAATATTAGAAACAGTCATACCTGAGCAACCTCCATAAAGACATTCAGCTTTTGCATAAGTGGTCCCAGGTAACAATTTGACCAGTATTACCTTTACTGGAGATAGCAGAGGGAGAAATAAAAAAGCAATTTTACTTTCAGAATTTATAGTAGGTTTGGCTCTGAAGGCTCTTCCTTCTTCCACCTGGCACTTGTAAACTCAGCCTCTTTATGGTAATTCAAAAAACCAGTATGCCAATTTTATGGTGGCTTTTTTTCAAAGTGTCAGACAGTCTGTTTTACTGAGCTATTTACCATACAGCAGACATTAATTTCTCATCACTTGTATGAAAGATTCCCAGTGCAGCCACAAGGGAAATTTTGTGCAGATTTTCACAAGTAGCTTTTCCCCGTTGACAAGGAAAGATTTGTAATAATCATTTCAAAAGTGGTGCTCCCATGAAAAACAGAAAGATGGTTTGGTAACTGAACTGACTGAGCTCAAACCTACTTGAAAACACACCACTGGAGAGGAGTAAGTTCTTGTTGAGGAGCCCAAAGAAAAGAGGTATAAGGTGTACTGGCCACCAGTAAGGACAGTGGTGACAGTCAGTCAAAGTGGGGAGTTAATGCTTCCTGAGTGTCTTTGATAATAGCATGGAGAAAAGAGACACTTTGTGGGGGAAGAGGTGCCTGTGATGTGCATTTTTGTTAGCTACAACAGCTGTACTGGTATAACAAGAGATGCTGATTTTAAAAAAAGACTATACTAAAGGTGTTTTTTAAATTTACTGCAAAGTGTATTTCCCTTAAAAGAGTTTTCTTTTTATGGCTGAATGCAGTGTAATTATCTTTACCTAATAACTAGGCATAATTCTAAAGCTCTGTGCAGAAGAAGCAGAAGCATATTTAGGCTACGCAGAGCCAAATCTGCCAGCATTCTGTGATGTGTGTGTAATCTTAAGGAATAAATCAGAGGAAAAAACACACAGGAAAACAGTGAAGCAGGCTCAATATGCACAGGTGCTGGACTTGGATTTAGTGAAAGGTTTTCATTGTCATGCCTCTTGTGCTCCTATCAGACTTGCTTTCAAAAAGAGAAGGGCATGCTATTACTCTTTTCACCAATTACAGTCAAATCTCTCTACAGCTATATCTACTCTTCATGGCCTTTAACTTGGCTCTCCCTGTCTCTCATGATTATACTGATACATTAATAAGGATTAGTAATGATTTGTAAACCAAACTAAAGTTTAGGGAGTCAAGATTTCAGAAGTATAAGGAATAGGAATTTGAGGTACATAACCTATGATTTGTAGGTAACGAGAAAAGTAAAACTGTCTGCCTTGTTATTGCTGCAGGCCAGAATGCACATTATTTATTCACTGTGAATATCATATTACTGTATTATTTTTAACAGGTTATAACTACACCAACATTTAAAGACGTGCTTAAAACTGACAAGGACATAGAACATGCTGCTGTTGATTTGAATGATTAATACATAAGTTTTAACCTTACGTTAACAGGGACCTCAAGGACCACAAGGTGTTCAAGGAGAAAGAGGTTCACCAGGAGAAGGGCTTCCAGGAGCAAAGGTACAGCAGTCAAAGTGTTTTAAGACCAGAGCAGCACCATTAAATGAGTTCATGCCAAAAGAAGTCCATAGCAGACATGAGAATCTGAGAAAGTAGCTTGTAAACTAACATTAAAATGTGGCATCAATTAACTCGATAAATTTTCATAGAATTCAGTTGGTCCAATCATGATTTCGAGGCACAGCTAGCCATTGGGGCCTGTAAAGCCAATATTTAATTCACCTGGTGCTTGATTTGTGGGATCTAAGCCTGTAGAGAATTCCAGCTATAATTTTAAAACAGCCTTGAGCATCTGACCTTAAATAAATTATAAAAGTCATTCCTATATAAAAAATTTTGCCTTTTGTTGTTGCTTTTTCCTATATCCTTACATATAGAGATCTCTGCTTGCCACTAAAGACAAGCTTCTAAGCTTCTTAAATGCCTCAGCCACTGAGGCAATTGTTTGAAGAAAATGCGTTTAGAAATCACTCCATTGCCACTGAAACAATAACAACTAATAAGTAAAGCACAGCAAAGCATAGTGGGAACAAGAACAGAAGAATGCATAATCTAATCAAAACTATTGCACAATTGAGACTGGCAAAATAAAATAATGTGGAATTCAGCCAGCATTATTGAACTCTTGATTTTATAAAAAAAATGTACTACTTTTCACTGCCAAGTCTGACCTGGAGCGAAGCATGTATCAACAGTGTCTATACGTATCTCTAATCCTATTTATGGCTGCCAAGTATGTAAGCTCTCTGGTTTTAAACATATTTCAAACAAGTGATTTGTTAATCTAAAGCAAATTTTATAGTTGTTTTCTTCAGAGCATTTTTACTACAAGCTCACAGTTAATAAAAAGGAAAATGAAGGCAGGCGTTCTAAAGCATCAAGAGTAAAGAAATTATTTTAAATCCACATAATATATTTCAAAGTTAAACTGAAGGAATTGGTTACTAGGGAGGGAAAAGATCTGTCTGGCACAACTTTATTGCCTTGACTCCATGACAATTTACACAAGACAATAATCTGTCTCTACATGTTTTACGTACAGAAGTACAAGAAGTTTATGTACAGAAGTACAAGAAAGCAGAATATTTGTGTTCTTAGTAGTAACCTGCATTTTCCCCATGGCCACTGTTTTGTAAATAAACATTTAGAAAGACAATTCTATTTACAAGTATACTTTTACAACAATACAGTTTGGCCTAGTCTTTATTCTGGCAAAGTTCTTAGTGAGAGCCAAATCCTCATTGCCACACGTTGATAAGATTAACCCACAAGATAAATATGGAGAATTCAGCTTTCAGTTAGTCTCATTACTCAGCCCTGCTGACATTTAAATCAGTTGTGGTTTTGCCACTGATTTGAGGGGAAGCCGGACAGGACCATAAGCCATTGAGGTGGGCAGAAAGATCAAAAGAAGCTTGTTCAGATCTTTCATCAGCAATTTCAAACTGCAGAGCAAGCTCATTTGAAAAGACAACCTTCTTGGTATCCTGGAAAACAGATCCAGGAGCTACTTTCTAGTTGTTATCGTTTTGGTTTACATGATGACAGAGCAAACAGCATCTCTAGTTACTTCGGCAAGAACAGCTCTGTGTTTCTACAGTTAACAATATATTTTTTCACGTAGGGAGACCGTGGTTTTGATGGACCAAAAGGCCCTCGTGGACTTCCAGGCATCAGCATAAAAGGTGAAAAGGTGAGCAGTAAACACACCAGGGGATTAACAAAGTGCCCAAAAAATCTACATAATACAGAGAATGCAGGGTTGATATTCACTATAAAAGACGTAATGAGACAATGACCTCACAATGAGCCCTGGATAATAAAGTATTTTGTAGAGAGATTTATACCCAATAAACTCTCCCAACCTATTTTAGCATCTCTTCATATTAAAATAGGAAATATTATAAAAAGCCTCTGATTCTGTGGGAAAGTTAAGGTTTAGAAAGGGAAAAAGATAAGCCATTGTTTGTAACTGAACCACCAGGGAATAAATGCATATGTGAAAGATAAAACATCAGATCCCCAGCTTCACTGACTTCAACAGAGGTTAAGTCAAACTGTACTAGCATGGGAGCAGTCCCAGGCTGTTTCTGTGCCCACACACAACTGAGCAGTTGTACTTTGTTTGCCAGGGTGAATTTGGTCCACCTGGTTTACCTGGGCCAACTGGATTACCTGGAATTGGAATTCAAGGAGAGAAGGTGCTGTTTTCACTTCCCCCTCACCCCACACTTAAATGTGTAGTAACAGAGAACATTTTACTTTTAATAATCACTTTACTCATCTTTTCAGGGAGTGGAGGGCCCAAAAGGACCACCAGGCTCTAGAGGGCTACCAGGACAGGGATTACCTGGACCAAAGGTTAGGGAATTTTCTGACATAAAAGCTACTGTGCTGTTTTTACTGTTAGGTTTCCTGATTAAGAAATGGTCAGTCTCTATCCTTATGCTTGTTCAAGTGCTGAACAGCAATCTAAGTATTGACATAGCTGCAGGAAATTCTTTTCTTTATCATTATTATTAATCTGTACATCAGATCCTACTCCACTAAAAAACCTTGATAAACCACTGCCATAGCTATCTATTTAGGTTTTGGCTTTGCTTACCACAGAACCTTTGAGGTACTATGTACTAGGTAGTGAACTGCACTTTGACATATTTCCATAGAAAGGGTTGTCTGCCTTGAACTTGCAGTTTCATCATATCAGGTGCAGTGAATCAGTTCCAAAAAGTAACTGCACTTAACACAGAAGAACACCAAAAATTCAATGATATCTTTTACCTTCACTGTACTGTTTGCATTCCAGAAAAATACATATATACCTTAGACTGGCTGCCTTCCTTGTTACTTCTGCTGCCTGCTGTCTCACCCGACTTGGTGTATTTACTGTATCTAGCAGTCAAAAATGGTCCAAGGTATAATGAAGATCACCTTTGCTAAAGGAAAACTGCCAGAATAATTTAAACTTGACCAATTTGCACAATACAGAACTGTTAATAAAAGACATCACCCATTAAGTGTTCGGGAGGGAGATTTAAAGTGATTTTCTGAAAGAGATGACAGATAAAGTTCTGAATGACTGAAAGCTACCAAAACTAGTAAAAAGGACCTAGACATTCAAGTGGGTCACAGGTCCATGCCAGGTAAAGTGTTTTGTAGCATCATAGATCACCTCTTACATTTTAAGTGATTGTGCATGGCTATGCTTTACCACTGGTAAAAAAAGGATGAATTATCTGTAGATGTCAGATACATTCCTGAAATATCAACTACTTTGCTGGGAAACGTCCACTGGGACATATAATTACAGATTTATAGCAGTAATCATTTCCACAAACAACTGTTTGGTGACAGCTCAAAACTAGCTGCAGATTCCCCATCTTTGTAACCAAGAGTTTAACATATACTAAAGACAATATCACACTAATCTTTCATCAAATAAGCAACAAAAAATATGGTTTTATATTTTTCCATGATAACACTGTTAAAAAATAATTTCTACTTAAGGGTGAACAAGGCTTGCCAGGAGAGACTGGAGTGCCAGGAGAAAGAGGTATTGGAGAACCTGGTTCTAAGGTACATTGTTAATAGAGGAGTTATTTTATTTATTCAGATTTGAAATTTGCATTCCCTGAGTATCCTTTGTGTAGGCACTTAGAAATGGGTTTAGAAATAAAATTTAGGATCTTAATCTTCACAATTTAACACAAACTTTCAATAACCTCCAGAAAGGGGAAGATTTTAAATACACCAGTTCTGTACAAAAGTAGTAAGTTTCCACGTGCCTGGCCCATGCTCGAGTCAGTGTTGCATATAGCTCACCTACAGCTCTGTCCAGAAAACCATCTAGAATATTACAGAGTTCCCAGAACTTGCAGTCCTCAGCACAAGCTCAGCTACTGTCAGAGCTGGTGAAAAAAAGCACTGTGGTTATTGCGCTGCTCCTTCCCTTTTCACACAGGATAGGATGCAAACAGAGCAGCAGCTACATCCTCACACCTTTGTGCGGGAAACAAGCTGTGCTAGCAGATAGAAAGCACACTTGCTTAGGGAAGAGGAAGCTGTAACCAGATTATCTGAGAGCTAAAGTGACCAAGATACTAAGCACTCCCATGTCATTACCAGCCAGATTAACATAAAATAGATTAAAAAGTACTTTCGTGATCGTGGAAAGCCACAGAGCTCTGCTAGTTTTGCACTTGTTTCTTAAGGATTTGGGACAGGGGTTGGAAAAGGAAAGAAATTGTTCCATTTCTTTATTTAATTTCACAAAATATGGTAATGCTGAGTGAACCCATTTGACCCCAAATGATCCTGTTTCATCTAAAACCATGTCAGGCTCTTGAGCCTTACATAAATAGACTGAGGACAATTCTACTGCCATTAACAGACTTGCACTGACATTCACCAGCATTATGTTAATCATCATGTCACAGTCAACTCTATCTAATAGTTACTTCAAATGCTGCTACTTCATGAAATTATGACATTTTAAGAATGATCTGGATCATCAACCACCTGGATGAGGGAATTGAATGCACCCTCAGTAAATTTACAGATGACACAAAATTAAGCAGGAGTGTTGATCTGTTGAGGGTAGGAAAGCTCTGCAGAGGGATCTGGACAGGCTGGAGTGATGGGCTGAGGTCAATTGTGTGAGGTTTAACAAAGCCAAGTGCCGGGTCATGCACTTGGGTCACAACAAACCCATGCAACGCTACAGGCTTGAGGGGGAGTGGCTGGAAAGCTGCCTGGTGGAAAAGGACCTGGGGGTGCTGGTGGACAGCCAGCTGAACATGAGCCAGCAGTGTGCCCAGGTGGCCAAGAAGGCCAACGGCATCCTGGCCTGTATCAGAAACGGTGTGACCAGCAGGAGTAGGGAGGTGATTGTGCCCCTGTACTCGGTGCTCGTGAGACCACACCTTGAGTACTGTGTCCAGTTTTGGTCACCGCAGTGCAAGAAGGACACCAAGGTGCTGGAGTAGGTGCAGAGAAGGGCAACAAAGCTGGTGAAAGGGCTGGAGAGCATGCCCTATGAAGAGTGGCTGAGGGAACTGGGGTTGCTTTGTCTGGAGAAGAGGAGACTGAGAGGAGACCTTATTGCCCTCTACAACTACCTAAAAGAAGGTTGTAGCGAAATTGGTGTTGGTCTCTTCTCTCAAATTAGTAATGATAGGACGAGGGGAAATGGCCTCAAGTTGCGTCAGGGGAGGTTTAGATTAGATATTAGAAAGAAATTCTTCACTGAGAGGGTAGTTAGGCACTGGAATAGACTGCCCAGGGAGGTGGTGGAGTCATCACCCCTGGGGGTGTTTAAAGAATGAATAGATGCGACGCTTGAGGATATGGTGTAGTGATTAGAGAGATGCTAGGAGAAAGGCTGGACTTGATGACCCTGGAGGTCTTTTCCAACCATAATGATTCTGTGATTAATAGTTCATAATATTAATTGCATAGACAAAATGCACAGTTCAAACAATCAGGTGGTAGGACAGTTCCAGATCCATGAGAGTTGTACTTAAAAAATGGCAATATTTAGGTTCATATGCATAAATTTTTGCTATAAACATGTATACAGTTTAATAAAATTTTAAAAATTGATTTCCTTGATTCAGAGAAAGAATAGTTTCAAGTCTGCATTTAACAGGACTTTTTATTGTTGTCAGGGTGAGCCAGGCCTTGCAGGACTGGCAGGTCTGCCTGGTCTTCCAGGAGAAGATGGAGCCCCTGGACAAAAGGTTGGTTCATCTGTCTATTCTCCCAAGCATTCCTACTGCTCTCCTTGTGCTGATACCCTAACCTAGAAGGCAGAGCATTCATGAACAAGAGGAAAAGTAGCAGATTTTTCAGTGAAAAAATTGTCTTTCAAACATACCTTTTTAGGGAGAACATTTTCTCTTTTTTTTTTGGGGTGGGGGGGATGGGGAGGGGAGAGAGGGGGCTTGTCCTGTCTTGTTTACAGTTGTCGGCTTTTTTTAATCCATCAAATACCCTGCAACTCTGAAGGGAAACCACTAAAATGGTTACAGGCAAGCTTTCGTAGCCTTCCAACCATGGTACTTCCCTAGAATCAGAAATCTCAGAGTGTTCAGCTGTCACCAAGGAAACATGCTGCTTCACACATTCCACCCAGAGTTTTACAATGGTTGCTTCTGAATATGGGAAGACAATCCTGGGCCCACTGACATTAGTGTGAGTTTTGCCATTGACTCTAAAAGGTCTATGATTTTAATGAGCTTCAAGTGAATACGGAGTTGATCTTGCACCACATCTATGCAGTATGCTGAAATGCTGCTTTTTTTATTCAAGGGTGAACCAGGATTACCTGGTTTTAGAGGTCCTGAAGGTGCTCCAGGGATTGGAATACAAGGGGAAAAGGTGAGAATTTTTTACTAAAGTTAACATTCAAAAGTTGCAGCGTTCCAGGAATAGGTTCATCCAGGTCTTCTCTTTTTTGGTCTATTAGAAGTAACAAAAAACTACACTTCAAGGAGTAGGCTAGTCAGTGTTTCTAAAAGTGCTTAACTGCAGAGTTTAGTTCCACCTCAGTCTAAACCAGCACCTTTTAAAATATTGAAGTTAATAAAAGACCACCCAGAATATTTTTTTTCTTTAAATGACAGCACAACAGTTCAGTGGCTCACAATTTCCAGTACCTGTGGTAGTATCTAGTCCAAGAAGTTCACAAAAAACTAACTGGAAATACTACTTCTGAGTAGGAATCATTAGTTTTTAGGTTCTGATCTTTAGGATCTTGTATGGGTCTTCTGTACTGATTCACAGATGGAGAAGTAACTTTAGTTTCTCATATCAGCATCCGCTGAAATAAAGACACTGCAAATTGCTGGAATAGCTGTCCAAGACACTGAACAAGATGTTGTGCTTGTTTAGCCATCATCATATTATGCTGCCATCACTGCCCCCAACTCCTTTGTGGCTATAGTACCTTCCACTGTCACAGTCTTAATCTTTTCACACAAATGCTTCACATTCATTTATTAACAGTCTTCTTCAAACAAGCGTTTTCATACATCATTAATTGCCCTACCATCATCCAAGCCAAAGATCTGGACCAGACCAGGCATTCAGGCCCAAGATCTGGAGATCGTTTCAGGCACTTTCTCATTAATTGCCTTACCATATGTTCAGCCAAACCAGGCATTTGGAGAATTTGTCAGACATAATCATCCCACCAAAATCCAGACTGGGGTCCAGAGAACTACCATCACCCAGACCCAGGATTTTGAAAACCTTTACAGGCAACAATTGTCCTGCTGCCATTCAGGCCAGGGTCCAGAGAACTACCATCATCCAGACTGCTTTTCAGGCAATTCCTCACACACATCATTAATTGCCCTACCTTTCATGTGATAATTACCCTACCATCATGCAGGCTAAGGACTTGGAAAACTTTACAGGCAGTATTACCTTACCAATTCCTAGTCTCAGAGTCCAGAGAACCACCATCATCCAGACCAGAGACCCAGCAAACTACCATCATCCAGACCTAAATAATGGGCATCACCCCACCATTCAGGCCAGGGTCCAGAGAACCTTTTGGGCAATTTACAAAGGTACTTTCAGCCATCATATTTCCATATCTTCTTCACATAGGTACATTCAATTCACAGTCTTTTATTACATGGAAACTGGGGTTCTTCACATTCTTCTTTTACACACAAACACTTCCTAACCTTTTCTGCTCATTTCTTTCTATATTATATCTCTTTCTGCTCACTTTCTACTCATAAAATTACTTTCTCAAAGTCCAAGATTTCTGCTCACTTTCTACTCACTTATGCTCTTTACAACTTCAGTCACTTTCATCTCTTTGTCTCTTTATCTCTGCTCACAGGCACTTTCTTACTCTCAAATGCTTTCTGCTCAAGCCGGTCCCACCTTGTCTCTTTCTACTCACCTTCATTTTCTCGCAACCTTGACAGCAGCACACAGGATCTCCTTGAGGGGGTTCCCAGTCTTATTTAGTCCAGTTTCACAAGATCTTCCTTCAGACCGAGCTGCTGACTATACCAGTTTTGTTGTGCTGGTTCAGCCATCATCATTTGATGCTGCCATGAGTTGTCTGATCACACAGGCCAACACTGAACTCAGCAACATCCCCTTGGAAGTCTTCTTTCAGACAGTCCTGCCATAGGTTCCTGTGGGCCCAGCTCCTCCGCTGCCCACTGTGGTGCCAGCATTGCCTGCTTAACAAAACAGACAGAGATGGCTCCCTCAGTGGCCCCTCACAATTGAAAGACCCCACCAAGAGAGCTCAGCAAAGTGTGACCAGCCCCAACAGAAGCCACACCCAACAGGAAGCCCCTCTAACTAATCAGCTCCTGGTTAAAATAGCCCTGGCCTCACCCACCACCCCAACCATGACCACCTGGATGAGGGCAGAGCTACAAAGACACAGGTGGGCCAGGTTCTGCCTCTGGAACATGAAACCAATAGGAAAAACAAAACATTCTGCTAGGTTGTGACTCATTCACAGGCCAACTCCAACTTGGGGCCCACAACTCAGGCCCCAGCGCTTCAGACATACAGAGATTAAATGTCACAATAAAAGGGAAGTAAGAATTTTAAGTATCACAACTGCAAGAAGCTAGAAGGGCTAAAAGATGGTGTAGGAAGGAAAATCAAAGCATGGCATCCATGTGTTTTCAGATTACTTTGGTAGGGAACACATGCAGATAACATGATGCAGCAATACAATTAATTACTGTGTGGGAACTTTTTCAGAATGATTCTGGACTCACAGCTGTTTCCTTTTTTTGGCAATTATTACAGCCTAATAATATGCTTAAATAGCAGTTATCCCTTTACAGACTTTACACTATCTCTTCTTGGCTTTTTCTGCCTGGAAGTATAAGCTGATCAATCAGAGAAGGCATCATGGCCAATTGATTGACCCTATTTGCCTTTGAATAAAAAAAAGTACATTTGAGTGAATTATCTTTTCCTGTTTTGATTATTTCTCTTACTATCTTTTTCATGTAATTACTTAACTTGATTTTTAAGCTGCAAGGATGCAATCTATAAGACTCTTCTTGGTTCTTATTTTTTTCACGGTATTCACTGTTAAGTCAGTTAATTTAATTTCAATTTAAATCTACATAGTTTAAACTGTACAAGTCCAAAACTGGACAATTACTGAGCAGAACTGACTGACTTGCCAGTGAAGGCTATAGGAACAGCTCATGTGCAC
Source organism: Eurystomus gularis (assembly GCA_013400335.1). Lineage (NCBI taxonomy): Eukaryota > Metazoa > Chordata > Aves > Coraciiformes > Coraciidae > Eurystomus > Eurystomus gularis. The sequence continues at coordinate 11,908 of VZZY01012552.1, read as the reverse complement.
CAGCTGTAATATACAACTTCTCTATTTTTCACTGATATTTGCAATTAATTTCATTTAACATATTTTTAATATTATTTAGTATGTGTGACATGTCTTCTCCATTTTTCTAGGGAGACCAAGGTCAGAGAGGAATACGTGGATTAACAGGACCAACAGGAGTGCCTGGACCGGCTGGAGCTAAAGTAGGTTTATTACCACGTTATGTGTGTAGAATAGCCCCCCGAAGCTGTGCTTTGTTCTAGGTCTCAGAAACAACTGTCCTGGAATTAGCTTGCTTCTTAAAAAATAATTAATTAAAAAAAGCTCAGCTAAGGCTTCTCTTAGCAAGACACAATGTGATCCCTATAAACATCTAGAAGCATTTTTAAAAAAACTTTGCATTTACAATATTGCTTCCCTGTCAGTTTGGAAGAAGTTAAGGGACACTAATACTGGTATTTCTGTGCTGAAATATTTGGGAAGATAGTACGGTTTATGGCATATACATATGTGACAGGACTTTATTTTCCCTTACATTGACTCTTTGCTGATACTATTGACCCGATTTGGAGTTTCTATCAAAAAACTCAGTACTCGCTGAAAGTGAGAGAAAGGCTACTCCAGGTTTCTCTTCCAGTTTCTTATTAAGTCTTTTGCCATTCATATACACAAGCGTGTATTTCCATATAAGATGAAAAAGGAGTTTAAAAGTACGCTAACAGACTATTTTTAAAAAACTAATTCTAACAGAAAAATATACATGCTTTCAGTATACCTACGCAGCTGGGCAGCAAGCCTTAAGGGCCGGATGTGCTGACAAATCTCAAATACACTCAGAAATGAACTTCCAATAACACATATTTGTTCAGTGACTGAGAAGAATCTCATTTCCATTGAGAAATAAGAACTGTGCTTTTTATCAGTTCTTCAAGTAGTTAGATTTCACTCCACATAGAAGAGAATATAAGAAATTCCAATCAAATTTTAATATTATAAATTGTTGCATAAATGTTTTCTCTATGAGATGCTCATGCTCACTTTTAGAAAAGCCTGTTGGTTTTGCTCTGCTTCCTTCACTGCAGGGAGAGCCCGGGGTGCCAGGCCGCCTTGGAATGCCAGGCCCTCCTGGGCGAGCTGTGCCTGGACCAAAGGTAACATCCACACTCCAGCTCCTAGTGCTTATAAACACAGGGTGAAAACTGTAAAACAGGCCATGCTGTTATTCATGTAAATAATTTCAGCTTTATGAGGTCAAATAAAACTTCTTCTTTCCTATGACAGAGGTATGGATTGTATCCAGTCTAGTTACCACCATGCCCTTGTATCAACTGCATGCCAACTTGTGGGGCGTACCTATGTCCATTTTTTTGGTTTGGATAATCTCGAATATCAAAATACTTTTCTTTCTTCTGCTTTTGGTGTTTAATGCTTGCAATAGCAATAAATAAAATTAGCTATTACATTTTACATATATGAATTTTTATAACAGAAATTTAAAAACACAGTTTGTGATTGGTGTTTAATAAAATACATAACTAGAGTATATATTCTCTTCATTGCAGGGTGACATTGGGTTACCTGGTCTTGCTGGACCAATTGGAGAACCAGGTTTTGGGCTTCCTGGGGCAAAGGTACCTCCTAAATTGGTAAACTAATTTCTGATAGAAATGTAAAATAAGGCAGGATTTCAGTGAAGCAACAGCAAATCACCTAAGGATGGCCAAGTGTTCCCACGGTTCTTAACATGTATGTTGTACAACACTGGCAGATTATAAGGATTTGCAGAGCCAGAAAACCATGGATGGTCAATCTTCCTGACTCCATGAACCATAATCTTTCACATGGCAGAGAACCAGGAGAAAAATGACTGGTTTTAATTTATGAGGAGTGTATAAGAGAGAACACATGATTTATTTGCTTAGAACAGCCTACCTATCAAGGACAGTTAATTTTTCTCAGCCAGGCTCCATCGCTTCATTCCTAATTTTGGTACAGTGTGATTCACAGAGTCCAAAACAATCTCAGGACATTTGCCAAACTGGCAGTGTGAGAAGAAATGCCTTAAGTAGTGGAATAAGAACATGAACAAGTAGCTAATCTCTAAGGACTTCTCTCTGGCACTTCTCTAGTATTGCCTCAGTGTCAACTAGATTCAACTTTGGTAAGCCACTCTTCATTCCAGGGCTGATTTTGTCTGAACACCAAGAAACCTGGGACATATAAACCTGTGTTTCTCACAATTTTTTTTTAAAGTTAGTGTATTTGACAGTATTTTTGAGTATAGCCCTTAGCGTTCTTTTTGAATCAATTGAACACAGTAACAGATGCATGAGAAAAATGTAACAATCTCTATCCCTTTTTGATCAGTTAGTGGTTTTCAAGATCCTTAATTTATTTTCATCAGTAGGAGATGATGATGGTGGAAGCATGTACTTTTCTGGTACAGTCCAGTTAATTCAGACAACTGCACATTGTCCTATTTCTGGGAATCCAACAGGAATCAACCAAGGAAGCAGGTCCTTTGCTCTGAGTTGCAAGTCTCTCTCTCAGCCTTGCACCCCAAAGCTCTCTCAGCTGGGGGACACTGCATGTTTCTGTGACTGTTCTTCACTTTTTGCTGTCTTTGTCCACTAATAGTGATTTTACTGTTGCTTCACTCTCAGAGCTGTACAGGGTAAAATCTTTTACAGTCTCATTTTTTCTTAATTTTTTGCTTGGGCCTTTGCTTGCCACTGTTACTCACACCCGTATTTTGGGTAGCTACAAGGAGAAACGCAATCTTGATCATCCATCCACGTGTAACTCTGAGTAACTCACTGCATCATCCAGTATGACTGAGAGGGTTAAAATCCTCTTAGTTTCCCTAGTAAATCTGTTCCTGAGATACTTCTGCTATCTGGATCAGTGAAAGCAGTTTAGCTGAACATCCACGATGGGAAGCTCCTATTATACTCAATAGCTTTAATGAGGCTCCACAGGATTATAAGAAAATACAACTCTGGAACAACACAACCAGATAGGAACCTTGTGATAAAAAACATTTTTTAATTGGCCACACAAACCACTGTTGTCCCCTACCCTACATCCTTTGTCTCATCACACAAACACACAGCATGTGCAGAAGTCAAACAGAGTTTTCCCAATATCCTGCAGCAGTTTATCTATTTCAGTTATAAGAATTACTTAAGGTAGCTACTGAGTAATTCAGTTCCCACGCTACACTTTGGGCTGTCTGTCAATTTGGGCCCATTCCCCTAAATCTAGAATAACAATAATCATTATAAGTAATCATTATAAAAATATGGAGAGTGCAACAAAAGTAATTTCTTCTTATACGCAGGCTGAAAATGACAACAGAAGAATTCTTGAAAAAGATTCAAATTAGTGACTTAGAAGTGAAAGGTCCTGTAAATCCTCAGCACTATTAAATATGCCAGTTTTAGTCCAGGATTAATAACCTACAATAATCATTCACACAGTAAAATACATTTGCAGGTAGCCTGATGGATAAAATCAACTTACACCGTATTTGCCAAAGAAGTTTCACTTCCATGGAAAATTTCCTGCTAGCAATTGTATTGGCATTCACCTCAGCTGTTTTTCCTGCCTTCACCAGGGTGACCGAGGTATTCCAGGACCCCCCGGGCCCTCTGGGCCAAAAGGAGATGGCTATCCTGGCCCACCTGTAAGTTTATAGACAATATTTTCAATGTGAATTGGGAACAAATAGGTTCTACACGAAAGCGATTAGCCTCCATGGCTCGCATACTAGGAAAGATCTGCTGGTCTAAAAGCCTAAAAAGGCTGCTTAGCTGTGGAAATGCATTTCAGCATAGAAGGAAAAAGAAATCTCTCTGAAACAGTCCAAGATTTTACATGTCCTCCACTCCCAATTACACAGTGTAACATATTCCAAGTAGGGCTTTTTATTTTGTACAGTATCAATCAGTTCCTTCAATGTATTGATGTAGGATACTGTCTACTGCTCAACCACACAACACTTATTCCCAATAGGAGAGTACAGCCCAGCTAAGCAGCCGTGTCCACATACATGGGTATGAACTTGGGGCAACGCTATCTTCAAGAACCACTAGAAAAGCAACTGCTGTCCAAAGAGTCAGAAGAGCAAATGGTCCTCAGTTCTGTTCATCAGGTTATTGAAGGTGGGGCAAAGAACTGATCTATGTTACAGCCCTTCAGAGAGGTCTTTACTGGTAGATATGACCAATCCTTGCAAAAAGGATAAAAGAGAAAAGGCTCCTTCCTCTCCCTTCATTGTACATGTGTGCAGCACTGGCATCACGTATCTTGTCTGCTCCGTGGTGGGCTCCACCAGCCCTGGCAGTTAGATGCCTGTGCAGTGAGGAAGCCCCAGGGAGATTGCTGGCTAGAGGCAGGGAGTTTGGTGATATACACAGCATTCAGCTGTGCTAAAGACAACAGTAAATATGTATGCCATTGCCACACTGAGGAATAAAAATTAATGAATATCAAAATGGAAACTGGAATTCAATTTATAATACTTCCTGATATTTTGTGCAATCCGTCACAACACTACCTCTGCACCTGCCTCTCTGGATCAGACTCCTCTGTCTTCAAACATGCAAGCCTCTCACATGACACACAACAACATGCAAACCCACCGACATCACTTGAGAGTAGAAGTTAACCAACCGCAGACCACAGTGGTCCCACTAATAGATAATATATTCAAGATGCTACCATATTAATGTTAACAAAAGCATGTAGTCAATATAGCCATAAATTAAGTTAATATTCTGTCTGTGCATATAATTTCAGGGCTTGCCAGGCCTTCCTGGGATTCCTGGTGAACAAGGCCCAGATGGAGTTGGACTACCAGGACCTAAGGTACAGACCTTAAGTTCTAGAAAATTAAATGCACGTGTGTACTCTACTTCATGCAGATATAATTCCTACCCATAGTCAGAGTCCTAGTACCTTTAAAATCTAGCTTTAAATTAATTGCCAGTATATAAAATGTAGATCCCATAGAAGATCTTCAAGATTCACTTCAGAACTCATCCTGATGCTGATTGCAGGATTACTGGAATTATATAGGCAATTGAAGGATTGACTACAGCTATTTAAATATTCTTAATGTCTCTTAAGAGGATGTACATCTTTTTCCCAGTCACTTCAAACCCCTACCTGTCTGAAGGCACTGAAAAAAGCAAGAGCAGTGCCCATGTGAACATACACTGTTCTAGTCTGATTCAACTGACAAGCAGCAAGAAAAAAGCTTTTTTTGTTGTTGTCTGGGGAACCTGGAGTTCATTTGATGATATGGGAATTGTAAATCCTGTGCAACTATTGTATAATTAACCGTACATGTCTTGAATATATTTAAACCAATAGCCACTGTTTATCCCCAATAACTTTCCTGTCCTGCCTGCAGTATTCACAGCTTAGCATTGTTTAGACTTGCACTGGGCTGTTCAGTAATACTTCTTTTTGTCCCATTTGAGTAGAGCAGATGCTGGGAATTCTAGAGACTAATTAAACTTTGGTATTCACTACTTATTTTTTAAAGTATCAACTTTCAGGGTGATCCTGGTAGTAGAGGACCAGTTGGTCTCCGAGGTCCCCCAGGAGAAGGCCTGCCAGGACCTAAAGTAAGTCATTTAAACAATTGTGTCATTCATTGTGTCTATTTGCTTAAAAAGAAAAAAAAAGTATAGTATAAAAAAGTGTGATCATGCATACACATCTACATGCCTTCTGTCCTCACTCTTCACTAGCAACAGTTAATCCAACAAATAAGATAACTGAAGAATATAGTGTCTTTATTTTGTAGAAAATAAAAAATGTTTCTGGTGACACGCCATAAACCGTGGCCTTCTTCCTATAGCACATGATAAATTATAAAGTGATAATCTTGCAGTGAAGATCAGTGACAAAACATTTAGCTCCTGCAGACATTAGCTGCAGTTGAGTAGGAAAAATTTCTGCAGACCTGGCATTGGTCAGAATTAATGGCCTGGCAAGCACTTAGCATGCTTTGCCTACACTACTGTTACAGCTACAGGCATACTGCTGAGTTCTTCTAGAACTAATTCCTCTTTTTTATTGTACAAAGTACATCAATAATAATCTAATGACCAACATGATGCCTAATCCCTGCAAAAAGGATTATTTGCATAATTATAATATACACCATGACAAAAGCCTGGAAATAACTTTAACTATAAAAAGCAATTTTTACTATGAAACCTTCCAAATTGGAAACTCTTATGCTCCTACAGCTCAGCTTCAGAATTCTATTAATACAGAAGAACTCTTTTAGAATGTAAAGGTAAATAAATGGAACAAGGTCAAATGCAAAGATTTTGCAACATAATAATGTATTACCTGCACAATGTGGCTTATTGGTCCCAGAGATTCAGTTCATGTTGGTTTTGGCATGAAGGCAAAGTCCAGAGCTAAGCAGTGGTGAAGCACTTCCCCAGCCAGTGCTAGTCCCACAGAATGGCAAGTGCATTGGACCTTTACTGAGGAAACTGAGAATTTCACACAGGAATACTGGAAGAGCAATATAGGTATACAATTTGTATTGTACTATGTGAATTTTGAGTGCTTCCCATGAATAACATATGAACTGAAACATTTTCTCTAGAGTTCTTTTAAAAACTAGCTTACGATTATTAGCAACACAAAAATAGCAACAAGTGTTCATTTGCAATGCCACATTAGTATGTGTGTATGTCTATAGGTCTCACTGTATAAGCTGAATGGTGATAAAAGATCACCAATAATAATCCTCTCTTAAATCTTAGTTCAGTCTCTAATAGAATCCATCCTTCAATGCAACAGATATGTCCATCAGCAAGCCAATTCATGTTCAATGAGCATTAAGCCCTGGGTGACTCCTTCGCAGTATAAACTGGGTTTTAGTAATCTGATAAAGGATAAAAAGTGTCTTTGTCAGCTAGAACAATCTTATCCTCACTAGTTATAAAAAGACATCAACTTGGTAGAGGAAATTTCCCAGGAAATTACATGGTGGTGTAACGATTGTGTATTTTTATTATGAATATTGTATTTAACATATGCAGGGTTTCTCTCTAGGGAACCATAGGACGCCCAGGGCCACCTGGCTCCCTGGGACCTCCTGGTGAAGGTATTCAAGGAATTAAGGTAAAAAGACTCAGTGTATTAAATATTAACCTGGGTTGAGTGATCAGTCTGACCACCACAGTTTTAAGGAGATTTCATATTGTTTCTTATATGAGGAGACCCTCAGGCTAGAAAATGAGAAGGATAACAGGGGCACCGACAAAGCATGTTCTGTCTCTGCAGCTGCAAACAGCAAGCCCCAGGGTGTGTGTACTGAGGGAGGAAACAGGGGCATCTTTTATCACTGAAAGACAGCCTTACAAAATTAAAAATACCCTTGCCTCTTCTCCAACTCTTATGCCCACAGAGACAGTCTGAAGTAGTTATATGAACTATGGTAGAGAAAGTCTCCGTTGTAAATCTATGTGTAATATTAAGTTTTTCTGTAACGTGCACTTTTACCCAAAGCACCGATCAGACGAGACAGACTCAACAGACAAAAATAAGAAAGGGGGAAAGAGAAGGAATAAAATGGGATGGAAAGAGGGAACAGGAGAATTAGAACCAATAATGGTAATGTGATTTTTCAATATTCTGTATCTGTAGAGCAGACATACTGATGAAGTATTTGAGAAATATAAGCTAGCCACTACACTGTCTCAAGTACCTCAAGACACTTGTTAAAATGCAGTTCGACACCCTTTCTCTTTGAGCATTTAAAATTAATGCATGATGAATGATTACAAATGGTTAATATCACTACCTGGATTATCATTAGGGGGAACAAGGGATTCAAGGAATGCCAGGACCACGAGGCCCCCCTGGAGAAGGACTTTTGGGACAGAAGGTATGATACCTAAATTGGAGATAATGTCCTAGACTGAATCCAACATACTGAAAATGCTCATTACAGCCAGCTCTTAGTGAAAGCATGTGAAATCTGTAAAAAAGGAACAGGGATTTGGGAACATCCCAGTCATTCATGTGATCATTTTAGTATTTTATAGAAGCATTTTTTTCAGTGTTGCTTATTTTAATATCATATGAGGCTTATCTTGTACTGTGATTAGAAGAAATAGATACCATAGATTTATTATCACTGCCTTTATTTTACCCACCCGCTATGCAAAATCTGAGGACTACATCAATGTTAAGAAAAACAGAAATATGGGTTGGAATCAGTTTTTGGATGTGATCACAGTCAGCTCAGAAAGGCTGTACAAAGTCCCACAGGGTATGAAAAATCAAACTAGAAGGCACTAATTTGCTATGCCAAACACCTTCTCTGGGCCAAAACTTTTCTCAGAGTGATATTCCCATTATTAATTCCAACTATGTCCTTGTCTTTCTTCTCAATATCCCTACTGTTATCTTATTTTTCTCAGACACAGATAGTAATTTCCATCATGCAATATCTCATGAAACTCCCCTGTCTGCACGTACTTGTTTGAGATGGTTTGTTGTTCAACCTGCTTCAGCTATTTTTTCCCATAAAAACATTTAGCCAATACTACAAATTATCCCTGAAATTCACAAATACCAATTGATTTAAACGATCTCTAATAAAGATTTCTAAGTCGTGTCAGTAGCTGAACTCGAAAAAGGCAGCTAGAGAGAAATGTGAAAAGTGTAATAAAAACTGACTTACACTTTCTGTCTGTTTACCGACATGGTTTTAAAGGGCGATCGAGGAGCTACAGGTGAAAAGGGGAAAAAAGGAGAAAGAGGTGATGTGGGTGACCCTGGTTTATCTGGAGAACCTGTGAGTAACTCAGGTTTATCATGCTTAAAAATAAAGCTGTGTTGTACGTTCTTCTTACTATTTAACTACATTTAATCTGAAATACTTAAAAAACTAAAACTATTAAAGCCTTTAAAAGCATAAAGAAGATATTTCCATGCTGAATACCCTGCTTTCCAGAAATATGGGGGGTATTTTAAGGCACTGAAAGGCAATTGCCATATTTTAAGACAAAATTATGCAATTCTATCCTATGGCTACCAAGTAACGGTAGCTCAGACTTTCTCTCAAAGCTAATGAACAGATGAAGAGAGACAAAATGGTAACTTCTGCTGATGGGCAGGTCCCCAAAAGCTGGAAAGCAAAATGTGGTCCCCTCTATCCTGGTATTTGCATACTATTAAGTAGGAATACGTTAAGCACCATTGCCGTTCTCACCCTGACACTGGCCCTATTAGACTCGCATACGATGAAGCAGAATTCTGATCCTTCCAGGGTGGCAGGCTAGTATACAGTGTCTTGAAAAAGGAAACAAGCACAACATGGTAGACAGGAAAGCTCTGCACAGATTCTCCCTTTCTAATCTAAACTGACAATCAGTGATCCACTGGGAGGCTTGAGGTCATTCAATTTCTGTAAGAACCTCATCACCTTAGGAGGTTGTAGATACTGCATCCACAAGGTCATATGACAAGAACATTACTTTCTCTAGCCAAAGTTCTTACTGGCCAAATAGTATTCTAATAACGGTATTGATGAACTCATATTCTGAATTGCAATGTTACTACCTAATTGCAGTAGCTTAATTAACAATCACTGTTACAGGGCAAAACTGGACCAAAGGGAGAGCCAGGCCTAACAGTAAGCAAATTCCATTATTTAAATCCCATTACAACAAGATATAGACCATACAAGATACTATCAGATTAAATGTGTCCTGTGTTCATTATTTTGGAAAGAGCTGACTAGAAGTGGTCTCTGTAATAATATAGAAAGAAACTATGCAAAATTTCTGCCTTTTTGACATCTACTTTATGCTGAAATGGAATTTAAAGTTCCTGGTGATTTTAGGTGTTTTTCTGCTACGTGTTCCTTTACATTTAGTGTTAGATGACTTGGGTGTGTACCTGCTGCAGGAAAGTTGGGGGTTTTTTAAAGTATTTAAGAGCCTAAAGAGCAAAGATCTTCAAACCTGTCATGGTCTATCATGCTATAAACTTAATTATATTTCTGGTAAGCCTGAACTGCACTAGACCCAAATTCAGTAAAGCATGTCAGTGAGTACATAAATACTACTCAGGTTTGTAATGGAAGCCGAATAGCAGAAACAAAAGGTTGCATTGGAAAGACTGACTCATTGCCAAAGTCTTGTCATGCACTTCAAAAAATGTAACAAATGACTGCTCCAATAATGAGAAACACTTTGCACGTCACAGAAGCTATCATTTCTCTGAACAGACAGCTCTGAAGGCAGCAGCATTTTTTTTTTTTTTTGGTGCTGAAAGCTGGGGTTCTCAAACCCCAGTTCTATGACAGTGTTGGCACATATGCCTGCTGACTACAAGCAATATGCTTTCTTGAAGTTTGGTCTATTTCTCCACTCCCAATACATTTAAAAGGAATATCCATATTATTCAGAAGTGAAAATATGAATGGGTTTTGACTTTTAAATTTTCATGAGAACCAAATCACCACAAAACGTTCTTTATGATAACAGTAGTTAATTGTTTTAGATAGAGGTGTTTCTGTGTTGTCAAGTTATGGCTCCTACATGTCATATAAAATAGCTCATTGTAAAATGCAGGACTCATTCCAAGCTTGGAAGGTCAGGTTTGAAAGTCAAACAGTAAGAGTTTTCATAAGTCCCTCTAGGACACAGATAATCAATATAAACAAAATCTTTGGTAGTGTCAATGTTATACCGCATTTGAAAGAGGCAAATGGTAAAATATTTTTACATTTAATTTTTTCATGTCCAGAAAGAAGATATAATTAAATTAATTAAAGAGATATGTGGTAAGTGCTCAGGAAATCTTTAATTTCAGATTCTATTTTTAGTTCATTACATTCTTCTCCTTTCCAAAAGAATAACAAGTCAAGGCATCATGATCTGTTTTTTTATTTTTCTTTGCAGGTTGCGGTATTAAATGTAAGGAAATTCCTATGGAGCTTGTATTTGTGATTGACAGCTCTGAGAGTGTGGGACCAGCAAATTTTGAGATTATCAAAGACTTTGTAACTGCTGTAGTAGACAGAGTAACTGTAGGCAGAAATGCTACTAGAATTGGCCTTGTGTTATACAGTTCAGAAGTTCGGCTAGAATTTGGTCTCAACAAGTATACAACTCAACAAGCTGTTAAGCAGGCAATTAGAGAAATGCAATACATGGGAGAAGGCACTTACACAGGAACTGCTATTCGTAAAGCAACCCAGGAAGGATTTTTCGGTGCTCGAACAGGAGTGCGAAAAGTAGCTATTGTGCTAACAGATGGCCAAGCAGACAAGAGAGAAGCTGTAAAACTAGATATTGTCGTTCGAGAGGCTCACACAGCAAACATTGAAATGTATGCAATAGGAGTTGTAAATACTTCAGACCCAACACAGGTTGAGTTTGTGCGTGAACTAAATCTGATTGCTTCAGATCCAGACAGAGAACACATGTATCTCATTGATGACTTTAATACCCTTCCAGGTGCGTTCCTCACAGTTTTATTCTTCATTGTATCTGCTGCTTCTCAGAAAGGGGCAGGGAAGAAGCATTAACTTAGTGGATATGTTATGTTTCGATGCGGATCAGAATTGATCACATAGTGCAAAGCAATAGGAACCCAGAGATACCAATTCTCTTATTTTAAGGAGTCACCTTATAGGGCAATGATTCATCACACCAATGAGAGGTGTCACCTACAGTGTAGGAAAACAGCTGCTTAAACTACCTTTCTAAGCTCAGTAAGTGCTCATGCACTGTAAATCTGCTGGACTGGAAACCAGAATTTACCCCTGGGCTAAATTCTACTTATTCACTTCCATTGGGAAACAACCCATTTTCATTGGGTTCTTGACATGAGCAAGGTAAGCAGTTCTTTTTCCACTACCAACTAGTAGTTGTTACTA
>VZZY01012546.1:0-14288 GCA_013400335.1 Eurystomus gularis | reverse complement strand
GCTCTCTTGTAGGCTCCCTTCAGGTAGTGGAAAGCCACAATGAAGTCCCCTTGGAGTCTTTGCCAGGCTGAACAAGCTCAACTCTCTCAGCCTGTTCTTGTGGGAGAGGTGTTCCAGTCCCCTAATCATCTTTGTGTCCCTCCTCTGGACCAGCTCCAACAAGTTCATGTCCTTCTTGTATTGGGGGCTCCAGAGTTGGGCACAGTACTCCAGGTGAGGTCTCACAAATGTGGAGCAGATGGGAAGAATCACCTCTCTTGACCTGCTGGCCACAATTCTTTTGATATAGCCCAGGATGTGGTTGGCTTTCTGGGCTGCACTCACACACTGCTGGCTCATATTGAACTTTTTGTCAACCAGTACTCTCAAGCCTTTCTTCTCAGAACTGCTCTCTATATGCACTCCACTCAACCTGTATTTGTGCTTGGGATTGCCACAGCCTAGGTGCAGGACCTTGCACTTGGCCTTGTTGAACTTCATGATGCTGTCATAGGCCCACCTCTCAAGCCTCTCAGGGTCCCTCTGGATGACATCCGTTCCCTCTAGTGTGTCAACCACACTACATAGTCTGGTGTCATCCACAAACTTGCTGAGAGTGCAGTCAATGCCACTGTCCATGTCACTGAAAAACATGTTTAACAGTACTGGTCCCAGTAACAACCCCTGAGAAACACCACTCACCCATGGTCTCCACTCGTATATCAAGCCATTGACTGAAACTCTTTGAATGCAACCGTCCAATCAAACCTTTATCCACCGAGTAGTCCCTCCATCCAATACATGTCTTTCCAGTTTGGAGGCCAGGACGTTGTGCAGGACAGTGGTGAACACTTCGCACAAATCCAGGTAGATAGATTATGTCAGTTGCTCTTCCTTTATCCACTGATACTGTAACTCCATCGTAAAAGGCCATCAAATTTGTCAGGCATAATTTGCCCTTGGTGAAGCCATGTTGGTTGCCACTAATCATGTCTTTGTTTCCCCTGTGCCTTAGCAGAACCTTCAGGAGGATCCAGTCCGTGATGTTGCCAGGTGCAGAGGTGTCACAGTCTCTTGCCCAGGTCTTCCTTTTTTTCCTTTTTTGAAAATGGGGTTAAGTTTCCCCGTTTCCAGTCAGTCATTTTTCCATACATCCTCCTTCTTCTACCAAAGAGGTGAAATACATCTTTATGAAGAAACTAACCCCAACTTATGAACCAATTTTTTAAACTGTGCTGTTTAAACTACAATTGATGTTAATTCAAAAGATGGTACAAGTGAATCCCAGTTATAAAAATCTTCCACATTTTGTTGATGCTGTTTGCAGAATTAAATGAAATCATATGTATTTTGACCATCTAGTTTCTTTTGAGAGTGTCACATATGGACTTATGTGGACATATGTCTCCATCTGTAGTAATATGCATTGCCTCATACACACAGAATAAATTAAAGTACATCTCAAGGGAGTTGTTTGGGGTTTTTTTTGGTGATGCACAAATCAGTCATGACTATCATCTTATTTACCATTACTATTTATAACTATTTTTTTAAAAAGTCTTCTTTCTGTATTGGTGTTACATATCACTTAAGAAAACCACTCGTATAATTAGTAAAGGTTGTTGTTAAAATCAGAGGTGCAGATACTAATGAAGCTTAGGAAACTGTGGTTTATGCACTATATTTGCACTAAAACACATCAGGTCTTGAAGTCAGAAAGTCAACTAGCAGAGAAGAAATCAATTCTTTCAAAGGAATGAATGAAAATTAATCTATTCACTAAGGAAATTATTTCAAGAATTGTCTTAGCTGGAAATTTTAAGATGAGTAGGAAAATAAGTTAATGCAGACAATTTTATAATTATTCTATAGGTAAACAAGGGATGCACCATTACAATGCTGGTATTGTTAGGAAGTATACAAACAAAGCAGACTTTGACTTGTTTTAATTGAATTCAAGAGGGAACCATACTGCAAAAGGTACATTACCAGTAGTGTCAGTGTCTCAGCTTCTAGCCTGCTTTGGTTGCAGACACGCCACTTCCAGAGTCTGTATTTCCCAAAGCTTCAGGCCTGAGAATTCAGAGGGGATTTCTGAGGCTATATACCCCCAGATATGATCTAAGAGAGAAGGCTAAGTTCTTCTGTTTCTGCCACCAGCTTGAGAGAGTAACAAAAAATATTTTGTGCATCTGACTGTTTAAAGATCAGAGTTGGTCAATAACTCTGGGAGGGAAAGGTTTCTGACCCACAGGTCTCGTCCAAAGGCAATCATCCCATGTGATTAGGAAATTATGTCTTCAAGTTTCCTTATGGTGCAGAGTGAAGTGCAACATTAGCAATCTCTGGTTTCCCACAAACATGAAATTCACTTCTTTTGTCAGATGTGCTTAAAATCTCTGCTACACTGTTAGTGGAAAAAGTGAGAAAAGATGATTCTTCTCCTGCTGTGTTATCAGCAGACTTTCATCATTGTCACTTTCCCTGGACATCTTTTAAAATCATAGAATCATAGAATGTTTTAGGCTGGAAGGGACCTCTAGAGGTCATCTGGTCCAACCTCCCTACACATGCAGGGACATCTTTACCTAGGTCAGGTCGCTCAGAGCCCCATCAAGCCTGACCTCGAATGACTCCAGGGACGGGGCCTCCACCACCTCTCTGGCAGCCCGTTCAAGTGGTCTATCACCCTCCTGTTAAAGAACTTTTTTCTAATATCTAACCTAAATCTATCCTTTCCTAGCTTAAAACCATTACTTCTTGTCCTATCATTACAAACCCTCGTGAATAGATTTTCCCTTGCNACGCAATACTCCAGGTGAGGTCTCCCCAGGGCAGAGTAGAGGGACAGAATCACCTCTCTTCATCTGCTGGCCACAGTTCTCTTGATGCAGCCCAGGATGTGATTGGCCTTCTGGGCTGCCTTTGCACACTGGTGGCTCATATCCAGTTTTTCATCCACCAGCACTCCCAAGTCCCTTTCCACAGGGCTGCTCTCTAGTATGTCCTCTCCCAGCCTATACTGATAATGCTGGTTGCCCTGGCCCAGGTGCAGGACCCTGCCCTTTTTGAACCTCATAAGGTTCATCTGGGCCCCCCTCTCCAGCCTATCCTATGCCCTCTGAATGGCATCCTGTTCCTTAGGCAGGATTTGTTTTTACCTTAAAAACAGATAAGGTAAAGCAGAAATTAATGGAATGAGCTCATTAGGAAGCTGTTTTGAAATATTGTAATAAAAAAGCTGAAAAAAACAGGACTTTGAGATGACATCCTAATAATCTTGAACACAGCATCAAAGCTATTCTAATGCAATAGGATAATAATTTTTCACAAAGGAATCCGGAGGTTCAATAGATCAGTAATACTGATATAAAATATCTTTCTAGATAGTGCTATACATGCTGTTTGACAATTCTACACCAAATAGCATTCTAGTTGTTTTCTGGAGACAACTATGGAAAAAACTTTATTTCTATTAATGAAGTCAGCACACCCTCTATTTGATATAGCAGATTTTCTTTAGAATTTGGACCCATTCTTGCTGAAACTATGTATTGGTGGGCACTATAATCTATCATGAGACATGCTTGCAAAGGGCAGCTGACAGTACAATTATAAGAAATATATCTCCCATCAGGCTTCCTCAAATGCAGATGGGAAATCAATTTCTATAGTCTCAGAAGAGGATTCCAAATGACTTACAGTGACAAATTCTCCTCCTGGGGTTTTGCATTGTCCCTTGCAAGAACTAGAGGAATAGTAAATGGACAAACTCATCTCATGGAATTCACTTGATCTCAACTACTGGATGGAGTTTCTTTATCATTAGAATAAAAATAATTTTTAAAAACCTACTTGACTCAGATTTTCACTTTTGCAAAATATGTTTTGTCATCTACTTGAGTGATACAGCTGTAGTTTTCAGACACTCAGAGAAGACAAAGTCTGGTGAGTGATCCTATTTGGAGATGTTTACATGAGATAACCCTTTTTTCTATTAAGTCTTTGCCCAGAAATTGTTTTGCTCTTACCACTAAATTAAATAAAACCAAAATGTGATATGTCTAGAGTTTCAAAATGGATTTAGTGTTGTTGCACACATTTGCAAAGTACCAGTCAGCATAAATTCTGAGTGTTCACCAAAAGTGCTGGATGCCTACTGGTTAAAAACGCAGTGCCTAGTGCAGACCTTTAAAATGTTACTCTATTCATATGTATTTCTAACCCCAATGATTTGAGTTACATTATTTGCAACTGTACCTCCTCAAATTCAGATAATTCTTCATTCCTCTATAACTTATTACTGTCTGCCTTTTCCCTTAAAGATGGACCATTTTTAATGGCAATCTTATATAAAATATTTCCTGCCATGAATTCTTCTAGCTTTAGAATGGCAGTATAATAATGTTCCACAAAATTTGTCTAGGCATCATGTTCCTATTTTTTAGGATCCCCAGAGTTCTTCCAATAACCGCACCAGTGAATTTTGAACTGCACAATTTATTTTTATAGGGGTCTGGAGAAGTAAGAGTTGAATCAAGATACAATTTTAAAGAAAAACAGCATTCTAGCTTAGAAATAGAGGGGTTTTTTTTAGATAAGTGAGGTAAAAAGCCAAAGAAGTTGTATACTCAAATGTCAAATTTCTAGTCTGGATTCTAGGACCCAGCCTAGAAGGCTTCTTCTTATACCTAATGTTTCAGCCTATCCAGCTTAGCACAGTATAGCACAAAATCTGAAGTGTGCAGTAAACAAAATTTTGCCTAGTTTTTGAAAAGCAACATATAGTCTTCAAGTGAAGGAATCATGACATGAGTCTGGGTACTTAGCTACGACATCTGTTATGTAGTAAATTGCATTGCATGCCACATGCATAATGAAGAGGAAAGAGGGATTTCAGCTCCTAAAACATCACTCATTATGTGATGGGGCACAAATACAGGTAGTGACACCCAAGACAGATGGAAAGGCTGCAGTGTCATAAAATGTACAAATAATATTGTTGTTTATATCATTTGGAAAATGAAGATGTTACCTCCCATAAGGATGAAAAAAGGCAACTCTGCTGAACAAAGCAGTAAGAAGTGGCAGACACACTGATAATTGAGATCTCTCTTAAAAATTGCTTACATGAATCCACTTTTAAGAAGCTTGACTATACTTTATAAGGAATACATTATGTTTCTTTAATTCTCTCATTCTTGGTGGCTTGCATTTCAAAAACAGAGTATATTACAGATAATCATAAACCACTTAAATATTGAAAACTCCACTGCAAAGTGATTTAGAAGACTAAAGCACATTTTCCAGGCAGGCAGATAATTTCCCACCATTACACAGTCAGTTAGATTCATTAAACACAAATTAAGCCACACAAAAACAAATTTGCAGGTAAAATTTTGAAATTTCAATCCAACTCCACTGCTGAGACAAATATGGTGCACACGTAACACAGTCCTCTTGATTAATACTGACTTCTGAATGACCTACAAGGACAAGTCCTCAATAGAGGCACTTCTGAACTTAACATTAAAATGCAGCTGCCTGTGATTAGACATTTGGGCTGAGGCTCAATATTTAAACAACTGCTCCGGGCACATAGACCAACATGCCTCATGTAAGACTCACAACCTTGAAAAATGTGGCATAAATCATGTGATGAAAGAGTAATAGCACTCATTGAAAATAGCTAGTGATAAAGTGGGACAGTCTGTTAAGAAAATATTTGGATAAAGTTAGGAATGTCTCACTAAGCTGGTTTTTATTGCTCATGGATCAAGATGGACAGAATAGGACTAGGATATTTATGGTATTCTAAGAATGGAAACAAGTGAAAGGAAATTCTTAATTTAATACAGCAATGTGGCAATTTCCAGGCTAGGCTCAAGCAGAAAGCATAAAACAGGTATAAGGAAGTTATTATAATGCAGATTAATGTTGATAATGTTTTTTTTAATCAAGATATAGAAAGTTCTTCTAATAAATCAATATCATGACAACAGAGAAAGGAAAAAAATGGCATTCCTTTGTACGGTTTTTTTAAAATGTAATTTTAATCATGACAACAGAACAAAAAATTTATTCTTTTCCTGCACTGACAGGCATTGTCTATAAGTGATGAGAAAATTATTATTCAGGACAGAAAAAAGGAACTTCAGTTAAATGAGGTAATATTATTTAACTAGAAACATTTTAGGAAGTCCTAATTTCCAGAAATGAAAAAGGGAAAATGCTGAAGTATTTCTATATTAAAAATACTATTATAGCCAAATTTGCTTAATTATTTCCTTTGTCATTGTAGGAACATTTAGGAAGTGCTGCAGAAAATTGATAAATTTAAAAGTTATTTAACATAGTTTTAAAAATATATATATATTTGTAATTTATACAGTCAAAAAAACATAGCCTAAACAAGGTGTTTAAGCAGCTTGGAGGCAGAATGATCCTGCTTTCTGGCTGAGCATTATATTAACAGACATTTATTGCTGCTAAGTTAGTTGCATTTGCAAGTCATTGAAGGAAGCCACACATAGTCTGGTTTCCCCATATTTATGTGGCAAATCAAAAGAAATTTATAAACTTACCTGAAAGACAGTAGATTTAGGCATTGCACAGTTCTGAAAATTAGAAGTTATTTCCAGCCCATTTTCCCAACACTGCAAAGGTTTGGAGATATGGTTGGAAAAAATAGCAAATAAAACTAAGTTACTTGCACTATTCGTCATCCTCAGCTTGGTTCTTAGAGAGTGAACATAAGTGACAGCAGACTATAAATAGCATAACATGAAAGGAACTTAAATTTGTCCTTTAATTTCCACACACTGATGATTGACTTCAAATACAATCAGAAGTACAGTGTTACGAGAAGAAAATTACCCTTCTTCATTCAAGGAGACCATTTTCTTAAAATATTGTGTTAAATTAATTGTCCTAAATACATCTCAATATGTTTATTTTTGTAAAAAAGTACATACTACATATATTTGGTTAGTAGTCTATGAGCATTGCAAGAAAAATGGTAATAGCAGTCAGTTCTGTACCATTTTAATGCTTTTGCTTTTCCAGGAAGTGCCAGGTACTGCCACATGTGCCTGGATTTACACCAGGTGCTTGATTTACCTAGCAGATGCAGAGCAGCAATCCACAGGCTGCTCTGCCTTGGTGTGCAGGAGAGCAGCTGCCCCTACCTGCAGCGGGGCAGGTGGCCTGCACGTCCTCTGGTCCCCCTTCCCTGGCATCTTCCCCCTCACCCAGGAAGGGCAAGTGGATGTGATAGCAGCCTTTCAGGGAGGCCATGGGCAGTCACGAGTTGCCACAAACTTCCTTCAGCCCAAGAAAGCCAGGGTTTCCAAGAGCCAGGGTTAAATTCATACAATTATTTTGTTTCAGAGACAATTGCATAGTAACTAGCATGGCACCTGAGAAGAAGAAAGCATGTAAGTAAAGATGCAGCAGGTCAGCATTCAAATGGCCTGACCAACTGCTACAGCGGTTGGGTATTTCTGTAATGTCTGCATTCCTCAAGAGTCCTTGTAAATTTTCAGACACAAGATTCCCTCACAGCACCAAACGGCAAAGACCACATATATAATTGCAGGCATTTAGTGACCACGTTTGTGAGCTGAATGGTATTAAGATCAATCAACACCTAAATTAAGTAAATAGGGGATATGAATAGAATTGTACCACCAGAAGACTGTATTTTCAGATTAAAATAATCATAAACATATAGACAGGGAAGTACAAATTGATTTTTCCTGTAAATCTCACAATGGGAAAAGACAAAGACTTAAATAACTCTATGGGAAACTATTCTGAAAATCCAATATGAAATAGCTGTAAGGTAAAATATTAAAACAGGTGGTAAAAGTATTTTGTAACTCAGAATGACTCTATAGGAAAATATCAGCATTCTTTCCTACCGGCAAACATGAAACACAATGGGAGTAGCATTGTGCTGGTTCAGCCATCATCATCATGTCATGCTGCTATCAGTTGCCTGATCACACAGGCAAACACTGAAATCGTAAGTCTTCTTTCAAACAATCCTGCCATAGGTTCCTGTGGGCCCAGCTTCTCCACTGCCCACTGTGGTGCCAGCATCACCTGCTTGACACAATGGACAGAGGTGGCTCCCTCACTGGCCCTTCACATGGAAGGACACCACCCAGAGAGCTCAGCAAGATACAACCAGCCCCAGCAGAAGCCACACCCAACAAGAACTTCCTCTGACTGATCGGCTTCTGGTTAAAGTAGCCCTGGCCTCAACCACCACCACAACCACCTGGGTGAGGGCAGAGCCACAAAGACACAGGTGGGCCAGGTTCTGCCTCTGGAACAGGAAGCCAATAGAAAACCAAAACATTCTGCTAGGTTGTGCCTCATCCACAGTTCAGCTCTAACTCAGGGTCCACAGCTCAGGCCCCCAGTTCTTCAAGTAGTTACTGTAGAAAATACCCCTATCTGTTTATAAGATGAAAAAATTTTACTATTCACGTGCAATTTCTGCTTCCTAAACAGCTGATCATTACCTTACAGATAACGGTGTTGAAACAAATGTGACTAATCCAAAAACATTTCCAAATGACAACAGCAGCTGAACTTTTCACAGAAAGTACAGAAACAGAAGGCAAGAAAAGAGAATACATTTTCTGCAACTTGTCATTTTCTTATAATGTCCTCTCTGAAATCTACAGGACTCTAGAAACAAAATTCTATCTGAATCTACTCTTAGTAGCACCCAAGCATGGGTGATGCTCTGGAAATGTTCCCAGTGCCTGTGAGCACATAACCTCCAATGCTAACCTCAGAGAGTCAGTTAAGTTCTGTGTTATTGGCCAGCATGCAGAATGACAAATATATGATATTAACTCTTCATCATTACTGCAAACTGAAAAATGCAAGATTTGTGAGAAAGGAAAGGAATGCTCCTGGGGTAAGAGGAAGTCTCTGAATGAATGATTGAAATATCTTGTTGGAAAAGGACTCTCATTCTATTCTCTACATTTACATTTTTAGAGAAGTGGAATGTATCAGCAGCATGACTGTAAAAGATTTCGAGATGGAGAATATTTGAGGCTGACAACTGGCATTTCATTTTGTGGGCTTTTTTATAATTTTCTCTATCTACTTACTTTTCTGTCTGTTGCATTTAAAATAAAAGTAATATAAACTGAATGTAGATGTTTTTCTGCTGGTATAGAGAAAGCATAATGAGAAGTACAGGCTTCATTGTGTCACGGCACTAACTCCTGAAGCAAAAAGCAAGACTGCATTGTGCTGTCTTCCATTAAATTCAGATCTCTTGCACCTTTAAGAAGACAACCTTATGATAAACTGTTATTTTTAATGCATGAACTAATCAATCTATGCAAAACCTTCATAAGTTCTTGTGATTGGTTGTTTGGGTTTGGTTTTTTTTATCACTTTTATACGTAACCTTTGCATTTATTCCTCCATAGTCCTTTTGAAATGCTGGATGTGTGTGGCATCAGCATCACACCAGCACTGCACAAGTTAAAGCACTACAATGCAAATGTTACACAAACTTTACAAAATCCATTTTATCTCTTGGATAAATACACTCCTGTTTGTATTTCAAAGGTGTTTTGTTAGAATGAGTACCATAGTCCTATAGTGGTCTGCTGAGTACATAAGCATCATCCTCAAGCAGATGAGCATGTATTTATGAATCATTTATCTAAAAGACATTCTCAGCTGCATATCATCTGCAACATAACCATGTCTTTGGGTGTGTACTAAGAATTCTTATGAAAGTTGTTTCAAAAAATAAATTGGTCACTTTTCAAATTTTTCATTGGATTTTACTTTAAATTTTGTTTTTAAAAATGTGTTATATCAAAAGGCAACTGTATGTTCAAGTTGAAGTATTCGTCTTCATGCCAAATGCTACTATGTTAATCAACTGGTAATAGATGTGTATGAAACAATTTTCAACTTTATGCAAATCAAAAGACCCACAGCTCTTTACTTTCAGGAAATCAATGAACTTTCAGGAAAAATAAATCATGGCTACAAGATTACCACCAAAACTAACAACAACAGCAACATCTTCACAGTTAATGAATTGGATAAGGGTAGGCAATTGCACATAGGCAAAGAATTGGACAATTAGACCTATTGCACAACATTGGACTGCATTTCAAGAATATTGCTTATGTGCTCAAGACTACTGGACATTGCTCAAAAGAAGGTAACACTATTAATACTCATGCTATCCATGGTGGTGCTGCCTTGATGCAAGCTACAAGCTTACAAAAATGTACTCCTCATCTCTTTAAAAAATGTTTTCAAATTTTTAGGTCTGCAAAAGTTGTGTTTACAGTACTGGAGTCTAGCATGAAGCATTCTGTTAAACACACTTTTAATGTATTTCATACTTGTCTGGTCCAGAGAAAAGAGTATGAATATTTTTGGTTTTGCACAACCCTAAAAGCAAGATCAAGAATGATCAGCGGGAAAATATCTCACAATCATAAACTTCAAATTCAAACAACCAGGCCAGGAAAAGAGAAAAAGAAGATTAAAAAATGTAGAGTCACAGAAGACGAAGACTGGATCCACTGAATTGTTTTACAAGTTTGAAAGTCTAGGTAATTTCCAGCCTAAACTAAAAAGAGAGTACAACTCAGCTGCAATTTCCGATATAACTTTCATTTGAAGAATCAGTTACTATCACAATTCTTTTTTAACTGTATCAGCTCCCTGTTTTAACAAATAGAGTCCAGATCATAGCATTTTATTACAACAATTGTAATTTCCCTATTGGTCTGTTCATGGCCATTTTTAGCTATTGAGGGAATCTATAAGTGGGCAGTGACTCTGAAGAACAATTAAACATCTAAAAAGTAGAAAAGTGGTGGGTGACAGAAACTCCCCAAAAACTGAGTCCCCATGAAGTACCAGTTCTTCCTTGAGGAGTAAAAAGAGAGTAAATAAACCAGTCCAAAACTATTTGACAGCAGTTCACTCTTGTGAATATCTGAAGCAGGAAATACTGCCAAAGGCAGTCTCTGCAATCTGCCACATAAGCAGCAGTTAGGAATGTACAGCTGCTTAGAAGCATCTTCAAGTTTCTCACTTGGCTTTTGTGGGTGCAGAACGAGTTTCATTCATAAATCTAATCCTTTAAGTGTCTCTTGATTTTTCCTATTTTCTTCACTATCCATCCTCAAAAAACACCTACACAAACAGAAAAAACAACAAGCCACCACAGAAAATAAGGCAGAAATTTTATTCTAAGCAATTATTTGTTCCATGAACAAAGTTGTTTAAAGACTACTTATGGCATCTTTCATTAATGTTATCTTCAGGGTTCCCAAAATTATGCACACAGCAGGTGTGCAGGAATAATTTGCATCTAGCCAATGCACACATAAAGCATAAATAGGAATTTATTACTTTTTTTAAAAAATCTCATAGAATCAAAATCTATGTGCCCTGTGTTATAATGCAGCAGGTAATAGTAATTCACTTCACCAGATGTAGTTTTGCATAAACATAATTATAGATCAAAACCATTATATATCAAAACTAGTAAAAGTGTGAAGTGATAACATATTTCTCTTTATCTAATTAAAGTGAGATAAACTCCTGTAGAGCAAATCAGTTCTGATATGCAGCATTACAATCGTTTACTCAGTACAGTAATCCTGTTTGAAGCAATTGATCCAAGAAGATTAGATTAGATTTGCTACCAAAGGATTTTAATTTAGATTTAGAACCATAATATCTTTACTGAAGTTTTGTCAGAACTCGATACTAACCTACTGATGATGTCAAATCTTCAAAGAGGAAGCCATCTGCTGTAAACACTGCTGAATTATCTAAAGATTTCAAAGCCTTTCTAATGCCCATCTCATTAGCAGGAAGATTAAAATGATATTGTTAAAAATCCCTAATCTGTTAAAAGATGTAGAGAACTTCCTAGAGACTCATGAACTACCTGCCTGTACTCATTCAGATTTCATCCTGAACTACGTGCAGTGGTGTTGGCCCACTACCAGTACTTTCCAGATGGCAGTTTCTTTCTTCATATCTACAAGATCTCTAGACTTTTTTTTTTTTTTAATCCTCCAGAATTCTTATTTGTGGTGATAAATATGGACTAAAACACCTCTGAATGGGTCATTCCAAATCTCAGCTTTGGACTTTATTAGCAAAGCCAGGTTCTTTTAAATCTGCATCTATTTTCAGTTTCCAGAGCTAAAAAATGCTCTTAGCTGTAATGGAAAGGAATTCAAAATTAGTTTAAATCAAATTTAGAAAAGTTTCACTGAGGACAGAATAAAAATTTTATGCATGGATTTGTTCCTTATTTCTCCAATAGGCCTGGCCAGACATTAGGTAAATCTATTTCCTGACTACAGAAACTCAGTTCTATGTGTATTATACATGTCAGCATGCATTATAGCATGCATACTAGGGAAACACTTGAATTTGGATCAACACAAAACATTTATTCTACTTTCATCATATCTCTTTTTTTAACTCACAGCTTTGCTATATCCTGCCCATCATTCCCTGAAGTTGACATCAGTGGCATTCTGGATGAGAAGTAATGCATATTGCCTAAAGCATTTGAAATATATGCCAGATTAGCTCATTGTTCTTTCAAGCCTTGCATCCTTCCTCCAGCAGTGGTCATATTTGAGAACTAAAAGGAAGGCAGAGTACTTCAACTGAGGTTATCAGGTTTGTCCCAGAAACATAAAAACTGATTACATTTCTCATTAAGTTATACAGCAGTACCTATTATTAGTGGTCATAAAAGTATTCATCCATTTTATAAATCCAGTCAGTAGCTTTTTTCTTTTGTTAAGCTCCTGTAAAAATGAAAGTTAGTTTGAATAAACAATGCATTTGTTTCATTAGTTCTGCTATCTGGGAAGAGCGAGAAAGTAAGTCAGAGCAGTGAGACTCCAGGATTTTTTTACTAAACTGTACTACTGTTCAACTGTTGACATCTAGACTAAATTTCACAGCAAAGAAAAATGGATTTACATTCAAATCACAGTGAGGAGATGTTGGTTTGAGGGTAGAAACCCAGGATTAAATGAAAATTGATGCATTAATCTTTTGATTTAGCTAGATTGTCTTAAAGCAGGAGCCTTGAGGTCTGAGCTTCCCCAGGAGTCCTGCTGTCACCTTGAAGAGTCTTAAGTACGGTTGGGACAGCCTGCATGGATCTTACTGCAGCCCCACTGTCAGCCCCAGTTTCTGCTCTGGAGCACAGAGCTGCCACAGCACATCTCTGAAGGGACAGCTGTTACCAGGAGTGCTAGAAGAGGCACAAGTCCAAAGCTGTGGGAGTTCTGAACTGGCCTGACAAAACAGCCACTCAGTACCACTGCCAGTACAGAAAAGAACTAAAAATTTTACTCCAGTACTTTGGTCCATTTGTTATCAGATAGTGTGAGTACTGTACAAGGAATACTTAAATCTCGTAAGTAAGAAATTATGTGTTTCACAGGAAATATATCTATTACAAGGTTTTTCATGCTGAAGTGAGTGATATGCTTAGAAACATGTCCTACCTCCCCACTGCTCCCAAGAAAAGGCCTTAGATCTCAGGATCATATAGAATGAAGCAATAGATGATGTATTAAACACAGGTGGGGAAACACAAAGGCACATTGAAATAAGGTTCAGCCTGGCAAAAAGTAATTTCTGTGCTTCAGCCAGAAGCTGACAAGAAGCAGGTAATTGAAGAGCATATAATAAAGAAGAGCATTTAAAAAGCAGAACAATACAAAGTGAATGATTACAAGCAGCTTTTCCTAATCATGAGGCATACTTAAACCAGTACAAGCAGAAAATGGAAGCTAGCATACCAGCCAGGCTGGAATCTAGAGTCAGTATTTTGACAATGAGTTGATGTGTAGTAAGGATAGGTCAGGAAAGACCTTGAATGTTAAAACAGGCAGCTTAGCTTGGACATAGTAGATAACATAGAAATACATGGTATGCAAGGAACTTTGCATATACAGAGAGTATTATGGTAAAAATGACGGACTGAAGTGATCATACAAAAATGGTCCTTTCGTAATCAGGATGGACAAAAGCGGGAGAGTGTTGTGTTTCTTGTATATAGAGAAAAGCGTTTTAGAAGGATGAGGGTTTGGATGAGACCTTCAAATTTGTGGTAATCTAAGGAGCTGTTTCTTGACACCATTAGGCAGAAAGGATCAATACGATGTAGCACATAGATTATGCTTTAAACACTGATTTGAATACCAAATTGACTTCAACTAGGTGGGTGATTTAGGGAGAGGAGAGGAGGGGAGAGG
>VZZY01012544.1:288-16332 GCA_013400335.1 Eurystomus gularis | reverse complement strand
TGTCAGTGGTGCCTGCCACACTCAGATAGGCACCTCTTCTTGTTTTGCAAATGTAACTGTCTCAATAAGGATAATTAAATAAAGCCCCTGAGGTCCCATGTACCACAGTTTCAACTTCTTTCTTCCTGTTCCAGCCCAGGAAGCAAGCAGGGGTATCATACCTGCTCACTACCTCTCAGTTTCTATTTGGGAGGGCTGCGTCTGTGTCCATGCAATGCACTGTACTTCCAAGGCTCAAATCCAAAACTCTCCAGGATAGTGATATGGACTCATTAATTTGTCTAAGACACACAGGGCAAGGGAAAGACCTTTGTTTTGGGAAGTTCTCTGGAAGGCATTTGAATGGCCATTGCACCAATTTCCAATAATTCAGTCATTCCTGTTTCTGAAGAATGAACACACGTCCTAAGAACTGCATATTAGAAGCCACAGTATGAATGAAATTAAACAAATCAAAGCCTGTTTCTGGAAAGACTTTTCTAAATCAACCGTTCACAATTCCTACCCCTGAAACACCAAACAAGGCAAAGATACCATGCACATCGCTAGCTTCTGTGTGTTAATTGCTTGTTTCACCACAAAAGTCTTAAATGACCGCACTAAAATTAAAAAAAAAAAAAAAAGAAAATGATGTCCTGATTGGATGTAAGTCACCTGGGATGATCAGTATGGTAAATTTTTAATAAGAAGATGAAGCATTGAGTGATTTACTGCTAATCCCATTGCGTGAGCTAGAGGAGGCTAAAGAACAAAGGTTTACGGTCCCTTTGGAGATTTGTTTCATCTGCACATCAGCCTACAATTAATGGCCATTTAACTGTTGTTCTCCTGCTGGACATTGGTGGATTGATTCAGTAAATAAAAGTGACAGAGCAGCGTCCCATGGCAGTATAATAGAAACTGGCTGCACCTGTTATTTGTGAATCATTGCTTGCCAGGGCATTGACCTTTTCTAGTCTAGCTAAAACTAATAGGAGAAATTATGGGACTGATTACTTAAATTTCATTATAAGAATTTGTATGACAGAATCTCCAGTTCTTGAAATTCATTGCAAACCACAACACCATGTCAGTATTATCAGCTCCTCCCCTTTTCCTAACTAGTCATTAACTGGTGGTAAAGACCAATTAGTTACTTAACACTCATCAAAGCAAAAAAATAATTATTATCTACTCTAAAGGCTTGTTTAGAGGAAAAGGGTGTAACGAGCAGTATGTAATGTCAAAGTCGTCTCTCTTTTTCTCTTTCTAAAGGAGGAAGGGAGGATTATGCTGAAAGAACAAAAAAAGAACCCCTCCAAACCAAAACCCAAAAAGCTGGTGTAGCTCCTCCAAGCATCTGTGCTCCGCATTACAATCCAGTTGGAAAACAGCTGCCATCAGATAACTGAGCTTTTACAAATATTTAATGACAGATTTGTCCTCTCTTTCAGCTGCCAGGGTTATGAGGCAAGGGGTGGAAACAGAGAGGGGAGAGGAATGTAGGGTAGAGTGACTTCATTTCTTTATCCTTGCCGCTGTTAAAGTTAGTAGAGAAAGGAGACAGTGGTCTGAGGTTTACTGTTGGCCTAATACTCTCGTTTGCTCTGTTTCTCCATTGATCAAAAGTTGGTCAGGAGTCCAAAGAAGTGACATGTTCCAATAGGGAATTTAGCAGGGTTTGCACAGTATGTGCAAGATGCGGGTCAGGGCTATAGAAATGGATGGAACTGTTTTCACTGATGAATTTGTCAGCAGTGCCTGGGGATGTTTTCAATGTGCATCTTCAAGTTTATTCCATAATATGTTGATAAAAACAGAAGAAGAAAATAGTAGACCTTCTTATTCAAGTTCAAAAAGTGTAAAAGGAAGAAATAGTAACAGGGGAAAACCTCTTTGGAAGGTGTCTCCTTAAACATGCGAAACATACTTACCCTGAGAAGTGTGTAGGGAATTTTAAGGTAGTGGATGGATTGAACATAACCCCAAAAACACAGGTATGGGACTACTTTATAGTTCTTTTTTCTCTTTGTGTTCACTCCACACAGCTGGAATATTGCATCTGTCTTCAGAGCATCTTCTTCATCCCAAATTATCCTGGAGGGGAAGAGTGAAAAACACAGCCCACTTACATGACAGGGTATCCAAACAAAGCACAGACACTGTGTGAGCTGCTGCCCTGTGGAGCTAAGCTGCAGAAGCAAGGCAAAGACAGGAAAGTATGCTTAGTAAAGCTTCGTTGATTAAGACTAACAAAATTGTGACAGCCTCAGTGCCAGCATTTGGCTGACTATACTCATGCTGTTCTCCAACACCAGGAAAACACAGGTGCGGGTAGGCTGATACAGGAGGCCAGCTGAAATGGGCACAGAGTTGGGCTGGGGTGGGGAACACAGCATGAAACCTCAGCCCCATCTGAGCCTCCTGGCAGGGAGCAGTGAGAGAACTGAATAAAAATATGGCTGGACTCATTTGCTGCACAGCTCAGGCCCTCTGCAGAAAGCCAGACATGTAAGTGTGTGGCTAACAATCCTAAAATTAACGTGCTGTGTTCAAATGGACTTTGAACAATTTAATTCCATTCTGTCAGCATTTGCTTCTCTGAAAATAGAAGGGGGAAGCAAGGGAGAGAAGAGGGAGAAAATAAGGGCGAAAGTAGAGGTCTAATAAATGCCAAACACTGCAGAGCGTGTCAGGTACCTTGAGAGGTCTCCAGTCTGCCAGCCAGTGCATGTCAAAGAGAGTCTGTGCTGTCAATGGTGCTGGGAACCATCACAGTAGGGACTCATAGAGTTAGAAGTGACCTGGGTGATGCCAAAACCGTTCCTTAGGAATATGAGCAAGCTAGGAATATGAGAGAAAAAAAGGAGATGCCAGGTTGCTACCCTTGTATCTTTGAAAATGCCATCAGTTTTTTTTCGGGGTTGGCAACTCTAACTTTGTTGCTGACTGGTCTACCGTTGTTCGGATGCAGAGCAGAAGATGCACCTCTTATCTTGTCTCCCTCTTAGCATCAGTTGTGATGACATGAACCAAATGCTACCTTGCATATAATCCCGGAAAAAAAGAAAAGTCTGGGAATTATGAAGCAACATGGCATTTAAAGAGAGACATAATAAAGGAGAATCTGAGTAAAGAAGGAGCAAATTGGTGAAAAGACAAAGCACAGAAAAGGAAAAAGACTTAACCAAAGTCATGCCGCAGGACAGTGTTGACACCAGGAATAAATCACAAGACTTCTGAATTACTTCAAGATGCATCTAGCAAATTAATATTTTCTAGAAAGGCTCCTGCACTGTGAATTGGAGCAGATCCTCATGTGAACAGACTACCAAATTCTGGCCAATGTCTGAACCTATGGAAAAAGCTAGGATTTAATATGCTGAAATTAGGCTGGAGATACAGCAGTTAACAATGACATTTTGACTACTGATCCAGACATTTTTGCTAACTTTTTTTTATTTTCCACCTGCTGTGTTTGTCTGTAATTGCACATCTGCTTGAATACAGGACACTTGGGTTGCACAGCAGATTATTCCAAACCACCCCTAAAACACAGGAAAATTACTCTGCATTTTGTGTTCATCAGCTGTTCCTATTACTTCTTCAAAAAAACTTTTATTCCTCATGTTAGACATGGTGCCCCTTGGGTGAGTCAAGGCTGGCGATCTTTAATTAAATTAATCAAAGCCAGGGACGAAATCTGCGGGGAATATCGGGAAAGCCTCTAGGTTAATTAATCAGACACAGACAAGTAGTTTAGGCCCAAAACTTAGTTGTGCTTTCTTAAAAGACGAACTGATATGAATAGCAATATTTTCTGTTGCTGTTTTTAAAGGGCAGTAAAAAAAGGTATAATTCAGCCCTTTAGCTCAAACAAAGTCATAGATGATTTACACTAGTAAAGACAAAATAATTTTAGTTTTAGGTGTAGCCTCTCTCCACTTTGTTCCTCAACTCCTATTCAATTCAACATATTCTTATTCTTTTTTGCCTTTTTCTGTGTTGCAAGTGGAAACTTAACTACTCATGAAAGCAAGTAATAAACTACCCTGGAATGAAACCAGGCAAAGGGGTAAAAATTGCATCTTCTTTTGCTCCTGTGCAATGACAGATATGGCACATTTTTGTCATTGTAAAAAATTTGCTATGTGTCCCAGGACCCAAGATCACTTAAGAGCAAACCATAACGGACAGCTCTACAACAGAGGTATTGATGGACTCTCTTGACCATACAAAGGCAATATGGATATCATGCTTGTATAGAAAAAAACATTATACAGGATACCAGCTAAACTTTTAAGGGAACTGACAGGATGTGCTAGTAGCTCATTTTTGGATGAGTCTTTGCATTGTCTCTCAACAACCATTCTCATTGCTCTCCTTGCATCCATCACCCTTTCATCACATAAATAGTAACAAGGTCTAGGAGACCATTTTTTCAAGTTAATATTTTAGACAAATGTACGTAAGAACGTTGCGTGAAATCCTAATTTATTTTTTTCATATGACCATGTCCAGGTCTTGGAAGGCCCAGAAGAATGAACTATGTCTGGTCACACAGTTTGGCACCAAGACATGGAAAGATGGTCCCCACATTTTTGCAGGGTTCCCATTCTCTTTACACTTATTTTCTACTGTAATCTTTTCAGTTCTGTCTCCTCTATCTGATGTTTTATACTTTGCATATGCCTCTTTCTTGCCCTTGATTGCTTTTTGCCCGCTCATATTCATTCAAATTAGCCTTTTTTACTTCCAGCATATTTATTGCTAGTTGGCATGAATAACCCTTGGGTATAAATTAATTTATATTTGAATACTTTCAATTTCCACTCTAATTCATATGTTTCAGTTAAGCCCCTGATGTCAAAAAGCCTCTCTGGGGAAGAGTGGATGGCTCAGGGGATAGGTAATAAGCTTTCTTGTCTTTTCCCTGTAGAGAATTGGTTCATCTGGGCCTACAGAGAGTTAGTAATAACTAACAGTCCTTATTCTTCACTGGTTTTATAGACTGTTGAGTTACATAGGCTCCAGTGCCTTCTTATCCTCATTAAAAATGGGCAAAGAAATAAAATGGTTTTCCTTCAAATGTATTTGGTCAAATAGAATTTTAAACAAGGGTTTGTTCAGATTATACTCACATGCTTCCTCCTAGTATTTCCAAGAATGAATCTAATTTCTGTTTTTTTAATATGCATATGTTATATATATCTAATACACAGATAACATTCTGGGTTATTTGTATTTCCTTAAGAGCTAGGTGGAGCTTTTGTTTATGAATCAGAGCATAATGGTGAGAGGCAAACAAGCATGACTGCAGAGGAACCAGCCTATCTGTTGTTCTTATTTTTAGTTTGTCACTAAAACAGCTAGAAATTTCAGCTAAGGTCAGGATCTTCTTATGCAAGGTGGGGTGCATGTGCATGGTAAGAGGGAAGAGAGGTCCCAAAAGAGCTTGCTGTCTGCATAATGAGTAGGAAGAAAATGTCTCCCAACAGCATTGCCTATACATGTGATGGCTTTGGAGGAATGTGACAGGTAAAAATTGGATGCAAAGCATGATAAAGAGCTGTCTGTCTCTTTCTGTCAGGTGGGGAAGGAACAGAACACTTTTCACTGCTCAAATCTATGTATCTAGGCAAATATACTGATCTTTCTTGTGCAAATAGACAATTTAAAATGTTATAAATTCCCTAAGCCAATTTATTTCCTGCTATTTCATCCCCCCCTTTCCCCACAGATGCAAAGCCTCTGTGATTTGCTCAGTTTTCCCTGCTATTTATAACACTGGGGTCAACCAATTAGGCAACAAGCAGGGGAAGGAAGAAAAAAAAAAAAGAGAGAGGTGGCAGGGGTGACCAATCATATGGCATAAACAGTGAATCAGGATTAGTGGACATTCATAGCTAGCAGCTTGCAAGAAATCCATAGGCTCAAAATTGTTCACACAAACTGCTCAATGAGCAAGTGCAAAGACACTAATCCATAAAGGTCACATTCTACCCTTGCAGATCCCTCAAGCAGAAAAAGAAAGAGAGGGGGGCTAAATTAGTTGCATAAATTATTTACAATGAATATTCTGAGAAGCTCTAGTTGTGTTTGTTTGTCACTTCCTACCCTAATGTCAATTACTCAGGGCCAGATGTTAGCACACATTGATGACAACACTCCCTCCAGGTCCTGTGGCAGAAAGTAATGAGGGAAGGAAGCAGATCTATGCTAAAGGAGTCTTTAATAGACTAAGGTCCAGGTTTTCACGTGGATTTAGGTATCTAAATCCCTTTGGAGACCTCAGCTGTGGAATCCTCTACACAATTTAGTGAATGAGTCAAGGAGCCCTGGCAGTTTCTTGTTTGTCTCCAGTTTTGCTTCTGGCAGTCTGTCTGCTTGACAGAGAAAGACGGGGTCAAAGAGACTTTGGAATCTGAAATAAAATGGAAAGAAAAAAAAAAAGCTGGTCTGCACTGTTGCTAGGAAGATAACTAGTAAACAACAACAACAATAAAAAGAAAAATTATTTTTGAAATTAGGCTCACTTTTTTGTAGTTTCTGTAAAAAAGAAATGGAAGTAAGTTTTTCCTGTTGAGTTTGGGCTTTTCCCATCATTTTTTATGTATTGTTTTTATGTATTGTTTTATGTATTGTTTTTAACTTCTAAGAGTAATGTTTCTCACAAATAGACTGGTTGATTGAACTTTGATTACAAAGAGTGGCTCTGTGATCTTGTTTTGGGCTTATAGGATATCCTGTGAAACATATTACTATCAGGCATCGTGGAGGAGATAGTCCAGTAAGGAAGCATGCTTTATATGGAGGACTGAGGGCATTTGGCACTCCAATTCTCATTCCCATAAGGCACCACAGTACTGTAACCAGATGCAGTTTACGATTGAACTGACTCCAAATGAAACATTCACATTTAATTTAACACACCAAAATTAAATATTTTGATCTGGGAATCTGGAAGCATTTTGTTTTGACTGAAAATGTCAAAACAAAACATTCCAGCATTTCTGGCTATTTTTTTTTCTCCCAAAACTTTTCCCGTAGAGAAAAAAACGTATTTTCACTTTTTTCTCTGCGTTCAAGATAACAACATAGAAACATAAGAGTGGAAGGGACCTGAAGATGTCATCTAATCTACTGTCTTGCCTAAAAGAATTCTAATCTTGCCTCCAGGTGTTCTAATGTATTTTACAACCAAAGTGTATCCCGTATGTTCTCCAAATCTTCCACAGAGCGAGGTTTCCCAGACATTCACCACAATCTTGGTATTTTACCATCCTCACAATTAGCATTTGCTACTGATCAATCTAAACCCTCCTGGTGCAGTTTCACTTCTACTACCTGTCATGTTACTCCTTTATTTTCACAGAAGTTGTCTGTTTATTTAATTAAGATTGTCAGTTTTGGTTTGTAGATTAAGACACACAAACTCAAATGCAGTGTCTTCCTGTAGGCTATGTGTCTAAGCTCCATGATAACTATAGAAGCTCAATTCATTTTGCTTAAATATAGATTCTGTTACCACTCAGAGATTTGTAGAGCATCTGCATTGTCCACGTGGGGCAGGTAGGTAGGAAACAGAGCCTTTGGGGGACCTCTTCTGTGTGGAGCAGCAGATAGAAGCAAAAGCATGTACTTCAGAAGACTTTAGAAATGGCGCTAGACATTCATCATTTGAGTTTGGTGACCAACAAAATGCGACTATTACAGTCTAAAAAAACCCTAAAGTGAAGATAAGCAGCTTGGTTGTTTATATACACAGCCTGTGTGAAAACATCCATGTGTAGATACCTACACATAGGTGTTTTCATCTGCGAATTGAATCTGACCTTCAGAGTCCACTCCCTTAACTACTATTCTGTTTTCTTTTCTTTAGGCTAAAAAACATGGTTTCCTTCAATAGTTATAGTAATTTTTTCCTAGATTATGATTATTCCCTTTGTATTCCTTTACCTCTTTATAATTAGTCCTATTAGTCTTATAATCAGTTCTTTTCAGAAGAACTGTTCTCATGAATCCTGTTTTTTCTTATAGGGATTTCCTACATGATCTTTCTTACTACATTTCAGAGCTGTTGGAGTCTTTCTTAAATTCATTGTTTCCTTTTTACTTTTTGTTGCTGTTTCTTCTTCTCAAGGGTTACACACTCATCCATTTAATGGCTGTTTTACCCTAAATTCGCTACTTATTTCACATTCCCAGATAACCTCATTTCTGTTGGTTAGAAGGATTCCTAGAAGAACTTTATTCTGCCTCTTTTCCTGCCTTTTCTTTAAAAAAAAGCTAAAATTAATTAATTGATGCACTTTTTAAAGTCATGTTAGACCTTAAGTCCTCCCTAGCACGTGTTTCCAACAGAAAATGATGCCAAAATAAGTGTTATTGTAAAATATGTTCTGATGCATAAACAAAAGATGATAGTAAGGATTAAATACACTGTAGTTCTTAGTCGGCAATGCATTTAAACTTACCTAATTTGCAGTCCCATTGGCTTCAGCTATTCATCTTCTTAGATGACGTGATTAAGAACCTTGCTATGTGCTTGATGAACATTTCAATGTGTGTCATGGCTTGACAGAGGATGAAGTCAGATACACTCAAATGTGCGTCATGGCTTGATATAGGATGAAGTCAGATACTCTCAAATTTGCAGCATAAATTCTGTAGTTTTATCAGAACTAGTTCTGTCTTTCAAAGCAGGCTATGTTGTTGCTGTCGTTGTTAGAATAGCCTTTGATGTGTTGTTACTGTTAGGTTCCACTTGTTACAGCTTGCAAAAGAACAGTCAACTCAATATGTATGTTGCTAATATTCTTCTGAGTCAGAAATGTTGGGACCTTGGATTCAATTTCTTATTTTACCGTTATGCAATTCCCATTCATTCTTTAAAATGTTTAAATACCACCAGCCATTTTTTCCTCTGCTCCTTTCTAGAATCAAAGGCAATTCCTTAAAAAACCCAAAAGGATAAAAACTGTATCACTGAAAACTGCCTAAACATCTATAGATGTGTTCTTTAGAGCCAGAAATCTGGCAACACATGCAAGCAGAGGATCCTCCACCTTCCAAGATTTTCTGACTCTAACTCTCAAAATAAGGACACTGACAAGTATTTTTAACACATTTCTACTGATATTGTATAAATCCAGAAGCATTTATATGCTAATCAAATCAAAATAGACGTGATTAGTGAGTGGAGAGTGTCAAGATGGCTGTCCTTTTGCCATCAACCCATGATAACAGCACTGACACTGCATTAAAGCACTGAATATTGTATAAGCCAAGAAAGGTTATAGGACATGACAGTCTTAGATAATGGTAAACCCTGAGAAATCATACCCTGCCTATTACATATTTATTATGCATTACAAATTGTAAATATTTTAAAAAATAAAAAAAACCCCAAAGATACAGTGTGGGTAAATTCTTAATGCTTAATGAAATTATTCATGATATACAAAAAGCAGCCTAACTCAACAAATAAGATGAAGGTTAATGCATGCGGATGAATATAAAAGAGAACCCAGCCCTGACGACTAATATGCTATGTCCTTCCCCTGTTGATCCCAGAGTGAAATTAATGCAACCTCATTTTCATGGTTAAGAGCTATCCCTAGAGCTGAGGTGCAGAAGACCAGATAGGATGCAAAGAGCAAAATCCAGACTCTCCCCTTCCAGTTCTCAGGAGCTTTCACCATTGAGTAGTTTTGTACATATATGGTTATATATATAATTTTTTAAAATGAAAAAAATTCTGTATTTATCCCCAACCCCCCTTTTCATATTTAATTTATAGTTTTTCAGCAGCTTACTTTATCTACTTTCTAACACAAAAGGTAAGTCATAGGTTGAAGAGGCCTGGGGTATGTAATGATAGCTGAAAATAGCAGAAAATTCAAGAAGAGGTAAACAAAAGGAGCAGGCGTAATAGGCCCATAGGGGATTTCTTTCTCTTTCAAGGATTTCTGATGTTCTTACTTATCATAGATCTCAGTGCATCATGTCTACAATTTCACTTCCCTTCATTTATAGCTGCAACAGTCTGCTGGTTGTAGAGTGAAAATGAGTCAGGAGCCATTTGTGGTTATTACAGATTCTCCAACACTTCTGTCAGTCTATAGATGTCAGCCCATGTCCCAGCCAGATAATAAATGACATATTTACCTTCTGTCCTTTCCTAAATAATTGCAGCTGTTTCCCTGGGCAATTTTACACATTCCCATTCCCTGAGTTAAGTGATGGTGTAGCGCTGCTAAGAAGTGTTAAACATGCTGCCCCCCAAAACTGTGGACAAAAGACCACCTGTGTACTGCAGAAGAGAAGGGAATATTTTAACTCTCTCTTCAGTCTCACAAACTTGAGAGAAAAGGCACTTTGCTGGGAACTATAGTTCTCCACTGTTAATCTCTCCCACTTCAAGACTACTTGCAGCAACTCCTTTCCTCAGTAATGCTTCACAAAGGCTATTTAGTTCTGATTCATCACACCACTGTTTCCTAAACACCATTATTTGCAATTAGAAATCTGAACTATAAAGAAAGGTGTGATGTATGAACTTCCCTATCTCTTGAGACAGACTATGTGGAGTCAACAACACTGCTTACTTGCAGTGTGGTCTTCAGGGAAGCCTCCATCCCCAGCTGCCATGGACTGCCTGTCCAGGGCTGTACTTTTGAACTTCTACAAAATAAGGCCAGTATTGGTCCCATTGCACTTCTGGTGCTTAACCGAGGTACCAGCAGAAGGCTTTCCACCTTGAGGCCCCTTTCTTAAGCCACATTGCAATGAAAGTGTATCCAGAAGGCAATTATTCTCCAGAATTGCTCCAGCTCTTTCTTCACCAACTTTAAAGGAAGGCAAGAGACACTGGTCCTTAACTTAGATATCTCAATCCAGTCCCTAAAGATACATAAGGGGTAAGAAGATGAGTCAGAGAACTTTGAGCACCATCTCCTTAAGGAGCATCATTGTCCCCCTCTGCATTATGCAGCAGTTGTGGAAAGACAAGACCATATAGACCGATTTGTGACCAGCATTTTTTTCACACATATAACAGGGTTGTAGATGGATGTGTATGAACCTTCATATTGTGTTCTATCTCTTCTGCAAGTTTAGCCTTGTAACAGAAATTAAAGGATTGGCCTTACTTTTGTTTCCTGAAGTCTTCTTCAATAGCTTTCTAATAAAGAAAATGAAATGGCAGATTTTCTAGTGTGACTGGAAAATTAAGAAACCTGATCTCTGGTATATCTATGAAGGACTGAATACTACAAGTGAAGATAACTCACAGAGAATGTTTTTCTCTGTGTAATACTTGTGAATACTTTAACTTCTAGCCTCTGCTGATCCCACCTAACCAAGTCAAAGGAAGAGACCTAACTCAGCTAATTGTGCCCTAGATACAGGAGACTACAGAGAAAATCAGGACAAGAACAGCAAAAAAAGACAACAAAATTAAGATTATTTTTTTTCTCTTTACATTTTTGATGTAATACCCACTGTCTACAAATCTCTGGTGTAATAAAAGTCCTTCCACTCCTCATTGGAGTCTTGCTCTTTCCCAAACAGATCACATGTCACCACGACAGAAGATCACTACAGTACCTCTATTCCCCAAGCAATACACTAGAACTTCTTTCAGCTCAGACCTGTAACAAAAGCCCCTAACAGAAAGCCTGTGATGCTTACCTCCACTTTGGTCCTGTAAGTACCATCTAGGTAACTGGTGTATAGACAAGAAATTGCACAGGGGATTTAGAAGCTGAAAATGCGTTGTCATTGATCAGAGGGGAAAAGAATAAAGCCCTATTTATTGTATCTGTTCTCTCCTCTCAGATCAGAAACTTAGTCTTTTTTAATTAAGTGGTAAAGGTTTTCTTTGTAAATAATCACTTCATCATAATTTCCTGAAACTATCTAATGGGAGTTGGATGTAAATCAGAGCATTTATCATACTTCCTACTGTCGGTGTCATCACGTCTTGAACCTCCGGATCCTTCTGAGTAATTGATACATCCTTACATTCTCTGCCTCCCTCCTTCCCCTTCTCTTCTCTCTCCCTCCCTCACTATTGCCTCAAGTTGAAGAAAGCAGTGCCGTCACTCTGAAGAACAGTCTCAGCTGTGGAATGTCATTAAAATTGAAAAATACTGATGGAGGGAATGAACAGAAATAAACAATGGGTAATTTAGGAACTAAAAACAGTGACATAAGGTGCAGAATAATGGAATCTGAAAAAAAAAAAAGTGATGATGCCTTGTTGACATATTGTTGTCATTCAAGTCTCAGGAGTTTTGTCACAACCTTTCAGTGGGGATACAGTCTTGAACATCTGGCTGGCAACTGGTGCAGAACCTCCAGGCCATGCTACTGCGAGAAGGGAGCAGGACACCTAGGGAAGGAGACAGGGAACCCTGCTCTACCTCCAGCCTCCACTATCACATAATTTCTGTAATTCCTTTGGAGTAATGTGGCTGTTGGGACAAGCTAGCTAACTCGGTGAAAAACTGGATTACATTAAACCTCCGTTAAAAATATGCTGCCACTGTTTTAAAATTCAGAGGTGGTTTTAGCTTCTTTTCAATATGGCACTTGAAGATTGCATGTAAACCTCAAAGGGAGAAATGGGAACTTGGATAGATATATCTGCAGGAGGCTCATACCTCATCAGTTTTTTGCTTAAGTCATCCTGTCATCAAGAAACTTAAAATACAGCTCCTCCCCAGCCTTCCTGCAGCCCTTCATAGGGATAAAAAGGTTCTTCAGGAGCAGGAATGGGACACTACATTGAGCACAACAGAAAAAAACACTGTCAGGCTGAATCTATTTTCATTTGCAAAAAAGAAATTGCAGTGAGCCAATGCAGCTATTTTAGGTATAAGAGGTGAGATGATCCTTTGAGTTAACATTTCAAAAGTGAGTAATTACAGAGCTAGCCAAACCCTGAGAAAGTTTGTAGTACAAAAAGTAGAGTCATTTTTATTTATTCTTTTTTCTCATGCAACATAGAAGTGAATTTTCTCAGATGGAAAATGAGACTTTCTGGAACTTTCACAATATGAACCAAGGACAAAAGGCCTCATCTTTAAATAGCAAACAGTTTGGGTGTGTGGAAAATGCCACTATAGAAAATCAGGCATCACAGAGAGATGAATATGGATATTCCTGTTGAATGTCTAAGTCATCAGGTTATATAAAAGTCTAGAGGGATTTCTAGTTTCTTACAAATAGCCTAGGGTCAATTTGGTATGAAATATTTTCAAAATTCTCCCTGACTAGAAATTTCAGCTTGGATTCAAGACACTTTTCATACAAAAATTTAATTAAAACTTTTATTTGTGTTCCTGTGGATATGTCTGTATTTTGTTCATATGTGTGAGTGCCCACAAGTATTTTTTCCATTAACAGGTTTATATTTTTGGAGGGAAGTTTGTGATAGGTTTGGAGTTACATTGCTTATAAGGATATTTGTTCTTTCCTTAGGCAAAATAATTCTATGTCTAATCCTATCTAGAACAAAATTAAATCGATGTTTCATTTCTAGATCTCAATACACTTCGCAAGAGAGTTTAACATCATCGTAGAAAGAGATGAAGTAGGTAGGGAAGGTGCAAATCTGTCTTGATATGCCACGCTGCTTCTTGAAACTTTTACTGTTATAAAAACTTTTATAGCCACAAAGTTTACATCTGTACTAAATGGGAATGATTATTTAAATGTGCTATTATAGTTACAGGGGAAAAAAAGTACATGTCTAAGTCATTTAATTTTTTTGAAGAGACCTGAGTGGAGCTCTGAGGTCTTCTGTGTAACTTTCTACTGAGGGTAGAACTTCAGCTCTCATTCCCTGGAAGAGGAGGTTGCCCTGTCTTCATAAACTGGGACATGTAAAATTGCAGTGGTTATTTTCAATCAAAAGATATTGAGATGGGTGCTGAAATTACTAAGTGAATTTTATGGTTTTTTGTTCAAGAGAAGGAGTATGAGATTAGAATATAATTGTTCATTACCGCCATGCAAGCCTATAAATATTTCTATTGTATTAATTATGGTGATGGGCTGATTTCTGCTGATCTTACCTCTGCTGGTTTTATGTTCTTAATGGAAGGATGTGAGCAGATCCAGGCTCAATAGCTTAACATTATGACAGTAATCACTAAACTATATAAATGTCGTGGGTTTTAAAATTGTTGCATCAGGTAATTAATAGTTGCCTTGATCTTAACAGCTATGGGAAAATGTTTAATTTCACATTACATTTTATTTATTTAAACAGTGCCTTTGTTTGACCCAAAGCACCAGGGAAGAATTAGAGAATATTATAAATTAATACTATCTGACAGGCCAGAAGTGTGGTCTGGTCTATTCTGTAGCATATCCATCTAAAGAGAACCAAAAAAAGTAGTTAGAAATATGACACAATCCAGTATTACAGGTAGAAAATGTTGTGAGACTTATTATTAAATCTATTAGATGATAGATTGCTTTGGAAACAACCATATGAAACGATGGATGGGTGGATTAATTTATCTACTCATCCATCAGCCTTTGACAGTTGACAGTATCTAAGTCCTAGATTCATAGTGGATATAAGGTGATACTTTGCTGAGAGTGCAACTGCTGCTAGTTCAGTCTTTTGCTTGGAAGCAGGATTTTCAGTTACAAGTGAAGTACCTAAATCCCATCTTCAGTAAGATTCAGATCATCAAGTCCCTTTGGAGATCTGAGATAAAGTATCTAGCCTGGTGAATTACTGAACAACAAAAGTTTTGTTTCCCTATTTTTCCTGAATTCCTTCAAAGATTAGCTTTTTGGTTTAAGGAAAATCAGAAGTAATTATGCCAGCAGGGATGCAACTAGCCGTCAGAAAACTTGATCTTCCTGAACACCTACCAACCTTTTGTGTGAAACTGATCAAGCAACTTGACTAGTGTATACCAACATTTCTTCTCTTACCTTTTATGTCTCCCACTGAGGTTAGGATAATTGAGCTTTTACACACAGCTCTTTAACAGCATGGGATTCTGACTGTGATCAGAAAACTTGCTTATGATTAATTTAGCCACAAACTAAACTGCAAGAAAAGTTCAAGATACTGTGGACATTAAGACCTGGACATAATATACATTTATATATATTCAGTGCTTCCAAAAATCTATAATCAGATGGCCTTTATGAGCCTGTCTTCTCTGATGCCTGTTACAGTCAGTGTGATGATTTTCCTGATATTCACATCTTTCGTCTTTAAAAATGATGCCTAACTAGGGCTTACAAAAACTTCACAAAAAATAATTACAACCGTCTTCTCAGAATTTCTCTAACTCCTAGCTGTTGTTCTTATTTTAAGAAATTTTTGTCTGGATTGATAACACGAGAAAAAAAGAAAACCTTTTCAAAAATCCTTCTTATTTTTTAATTTTACTTTTGTAGATCTCACTTGGTTCCTCACTTAGGTACCTCAGTTGTTCTGTTTTAATTAGAAGACATATATCCAGGTGTTAAAGTCTACTTTGACAGTGCAGAAAAAGGGTAAGAGAAAGAACAGGCACTACAACCCAGTTCTCAGGCAATACCCAATTCTCAGTCAGTCTTATGATCCATTTCAGTACCAGAAATCTTATTTTCACTTTCCCCTAATACAAGTCTCTCAATTCTACATTGATTTATTATGCTTCTGTGCTGTAAATCTTATTAGCTGTGTGTGCATGTTTTTTTTACAAACGCAACAGTGCCATAAGTTTGTCTTCATCATAGTCAGACACTGTGTGAGCTTAATGGATAAAGATAGCATGAAAACAGGTTGAACAGAAAGAAATGAAACTCAAAAATGGTAAATGTTGTAAGAATTAAGGTCTTAACTGAAATGTAGTTGCAACTATTTTTAATGTGTTTCCATCCATTTTCCTTTTTCCAAATCCTTTGGGAAATTCAGTAAATAGGTGTCATGGACTCATTCCTTTCTTTCTTTATGTCCCAGATTAATTTTGAACTGATGTGAATCAGTTAAACTTTCACCTTCTACCTGATCAATACATTTGAGATTTGCTTGCTATGATGGGA
>VZZY01012536.1:0-18247 GCA_013400335.1 Eurystomus gularis | reverse complement strand
GATAGAGAGCAGCCCTGCAGAAAAGGACTTGGGGGTACTGGTGGACTAAAAGCTGGATATGAGCCAACAATGTGCGCTTGCAGCTCAGAAGGCCAATCACGTCCTGGGCTGCGTAAAAAGAAGTGTGGCCAGCAGATCAAGAGAGGTGATTCTGCCCCTCTACTCTGCCCTGCTGAGACCTCACCTGGAGTACTGCGTCCAGCTCTGGAACCTTCAGCACAAGAAGGACATAGACTTGTCGGAGTGTGTCCAGAGGAGGGCCACGAAAATGATCAGAGGGCTGGAGCACCTTTCCTATGAAGTCAGGCTGAGAGAGTTGGGGCTGTTCAGCCTGGAGAAGAGAAGGCTCCGAGGAGACCTTAGAGCAGCCTTCCAATACCTGATGGTGGCCTACAAGAAGGTTGGGGAGGGACTGTTTACAAGGGCATGTAGTAATAGGACGAGGGGCAACTGTTTTAAACTAGAGAAGGGCTGATTTCAATTAGACGTTAGGAAAATGTTCTTTTGTAAGAAAACCAAGATCAAGGTGTCTCAACGGCTCTCTGCAGTGCAAGAACCCATAAATGTGAACACAGGAGACACATGCTGTCTACAACAGCAGAGCACTTGCTCAGTCCAGTTCCCTACCTACAGCCACTCTCAGCAGCACTTGAGTGTGAATGTGTCTTAGACCTGCACTGCACTCAGTCCCCACCTCTACTTCTGTAAATGTAAAATGAGATTTTCAAACAGTGTCCAGAGTTTTTTAATTCATTACCACTGCACACAAACCTCAGTATGAGACACAGTGAGACCATCACTGAAGGTTTTAAAAACCATCAATGAAATGTGCAAACGGCTATAGCAAATTCAAGCTCATCATCATGTAGTCAGTGTTTTCAGACTTCATTTTACTTGCAGGCTTTTGTTAAAACACAAGAAACAAAAAGAATGCATACACTGTCTATGTGCTTTTACACCCCATACATTGTAAAAGCACCAATTCAATGTGTACGTACACACTGATTTTTTTTCTGCTGGGTATGTTGTGCTTTATGCTGTTTAAAAGGAATAAACCAAGTTCAGGTTTTGTTTTTTGTTTAGGTTTGGTTTTTTTTCTTGTAATGCAGAGATTCTAGCCTCTTTCACTATCTTTCCTTTACTCTTGGCTTCCATATAGAGATTGTCATCCTGGGGTTTTTTTTTTCTGAAGGCTACAGAGGATCAAAGTGCAGTAACTGGGTCTGGAAATTTTGTTTTCAGTGGCCTGCCTTCCCTTTTCATTTATGAGGCCATAAGACAATCACAATTTGAATTTCAGAGAAGCAAATATTAGATGCAATAAGCAGTACCAAACTAATAGAGCTATGCACTTCTCAGTGTCCAGCAGTGGGATAAAAAACAGCCCAAAAAGACGGACTCTGCAATGTTTGGTCCTTGACAAAGGCAGACAATAGTAAAGTAAAAGAAAAGAAAATAAAGTATAGAAAGGCAAGTAAAGCAAAACTGTTTCTTCCTGGTGGAACATGTGAACTTCAAGGCACAATGCTTCCCAGGTCTCTCCCTCAGGAAGTACAGCTTTGCAAAACTTCTCAAGTAACCTAAATGTCATTTTCACAGATTTGGTCCTTGGTGTTCCTCTGGGCTGTAGCAGGGCAATTAGCAGCATAACCCCTTTGTCCAGTTAGCAGAACTACATTGTGGTTAAGTAAACACGGGGCACATACACTTTTGTTCTCACTCTTCCCCCCACAGATATACCTTCACACACTTTCAGCTCAGATACTCAAACACATTTCTAACTGTATCGGTCTAACAGGAGGTAAAATGCAAAGTAATAAAAGAAATTTGCATTAAAAGAACACCAAACCACTGCCTTCTTGTGCAAGAAGATGAATTCGATTATTCACGTGACAGATGTTTCACACAGTAACTATACCTGCTTTGTATCTATGTCTTTCTGTACCTATAGGTAAAGTATGTATTTTAATAGAACATTGTTGTTTATTGTGAGAGCTGTCACAGTAGCTCTTCATCACTCTATAAAGAAACTTGAGACTGAGGAAGGATTTCAACAGTGCTTTGAAAAGTCTAAAAGGGTAGCAATGACGGGGAAAAAACAGCACAGTGAGAATGGGAGCAGGTAAGCCTGGAAGCAAGAACATGATCACTGAGGGATGAAAAGCAAGAGTTACAGTTATCGCTGCCCTCCACCTCGTTTGATTTCATTCCATCTGTTAAAGGACCACCTCCCCAAAGGCGCTTCTGACACTTTCTAACAGTTTGGGGAAACAACAAGTACTAACCTGTGTCTTTACTGAGTCATCACACCTGTCACAGGTGCTGACTTAGAGGTGTTACTCCTCATCCCTGCCAGGAATTCACTCTCCACATACAACTACAGACCTAATACAAAGAATTCGATTGTAAAATTTTGAATAGGACTCAGCAGCATCTGGATACTGTTTATAGACCAGGTACACTTCAGACAAAAAGTGACATACTAAAGGCATATATGGCAGGTAATTGAGAGGTATGGCCACAGGCTCTGTGCAGACATTAAGACACTTCTATAATTTGCAGTTGTTCATTTTTTGTACAGTAACAGCAGCATATTTTGGCAGATATACTACT
Organism: Eurystomus gularis; assembly: GCA_013400335.1. NCBI lineage: Eukaryota > Metazoa > Chordata > Aves > Coraciiformes > Coraciidae > Eurystomus > Eurystomus gularis. The sequence goes on along the minus strand of VZZY01012536.1, from coordinate 15,634 downwards.
AGCAACAACTCAGAGTACCTAGAAGAGGAATTGCTAGTGAGAAAGCAGCAAAACTGGAGATCAGAGAAAGAAATGGTAGTTTTCCACAAAAGCTAACAGACATGAATACAATACAGATATGTCATTTCATGTGGGAGGTTTGGGGTTTTTTTTCAATATAAGGGAGAAAAGCTGGCATAATGTCCTACTGCAATACAAAAAAGCAGCCGATGTATTTTTTTGCTTCAATTATGAGAGTATTATCACAAATACTATTGGCAACTATTTTTCTGGTCACAGGGTAAGACAGCTACACTATTTGATTCACTTGTACATAGGAATAAAGTAGATTTGCATTTTGTGTTTTCAATTTGTGCTGCATCAGTCATAAGCATATAAACTTAGGATGTGTGTATATATTACTATGTAATTAGAAATAAGCAGAAATACTGTAAATAATTAGATTATTCACCAGAAAAATGGATTTAAATAGTTGCTAAGAATCAAACTCTAAATCTTACCATACTTCATTAAGTGTAGCAATTCACTTATTTTAATGAAGTTATCTAAACTTCAGATTGCATCCTTTGCAACCAAGTATTGGATATGAATAACCGAAAATACTGATGCTGAGTTTTTTACTTCAATAATTCAAAACAGTATTTTAAAAACATTTGCAGTCATAAAACCAGAAGCTATGCCAGTTTCCTACACCTTATTATTTCTTTAACAGTTTGTTTTCCTGTCTTAAAATAATCCAGGTCTTTCAGAAAGTTTAGAGATGAGACACTAGGACAAAAAAAAAATCCTATACACTCTTTCTATCTTATCTTTCAAAGCTACAATTATTCCTTAGTAAATGACTCATCTTTGTCAGTTTATAATCCAAACTCAATTAACTTTTTTTCAACACTATTTTTACCATGTTAATTCAACAAAATCTCTCTTATGAAGAATACTGTAGTATGGATTTTAAGCTGAATGAAATAAGTCTAAACCACTAGAATCTAATAAAAGGTTTCTTCCTACACTTTCAAAACTTCTACAGAAACATCCAGTATGAACATAGTTCTTCATTAGATTCTATAAAAGTCTGGCATTTTCTAATAAACCTTCTATGACTTGTCCACAAAGGCTAAAAAATAAACTGCTTCAGCAACCTTTCACTCTGAGTTTCAACTTCACCCTTTGACAGGAAGAACTTGCAACCATCTAAAAGAAATGTCCAGCTGCACAGAGCATACCACCTGTCTCAATAGAAGAGGTTCATTAAAAAAAATCTGCAGATTTTACAGAAGAAACTCACATTGGAGTAAGAAAACATTCGCGCAATATTTTCTGTTAATAAGAAAGTACAAACTCCGCCTTCCTATAGGAAGGTCTTCCCAAATCATATTTGCAGAACTCTCTCAAGACAGCAGTGGGGCTGATCTTCCCTTAAGGTCTTATGCAGAGTCACCAGCCCAAGAAGGTCCATGTTTTCTCCTCTGTCCACTTTCCCAGTACCACAGTTACCACTGATTGGTGACTGTCTTCTACATAACATACACAGAGGAATGTCCTTTTCCTTCCTCTGGGAGGAAGACTTGGGCATTGTGTTTTAAGTTTGAGGGTTAAGAATACTTCAGCCATTTACCTTCAAAAAAAAAACCACCCTTAATTTTTCCTATTATAAATGTTAGCGCACAACAATAAGAAAATCCACAAGTCTAAATAGGTCCCTCTATCAACAGCATGCTAGGACTCACATATATTAAAATAGATTTACAAACCCACACAAGAACTAAAGCCAATTTGAATGTGTGCAAGCACTGGCTAAACATGAATCAGGAGTGGTGTTCATAACAGAATTACATCCATGTTTGAAATACACTTCCAAATTTCAATTCTGGTTGCCCTACATATACTGGTTTCATCCTCTGTGGTCCATTAGCCCTTAACTTTGCACAGAGTAGTTAGCAATTAGTAGACAAAAGGAGTTCAGAATCTGTCCCTACATGTTTTCCCTATCAGATAATAATTATATCTGTCAAAGGCAAATTTTAAAATCAAGATCTATCTAGACTTATTTTACATATTAGACTCATCTCTGGAGTTGGGAATTTGTTTGGGTTTTTTTCTCCAAAAGTGAAAGAGCAAGCATTCTTGCAAGCCCCAGATTCCAGTTTCTCCACCTCACAGAATTCCAAGTTACTGCACTTGCTCTTTACATGACAAAGTTTTCATTTTCCATTACTGTTGTTAGACATAACTGGTAGGGGCTGAGCTGCAAGGAAAGTAAAAGGGTTGCTGAACAGAAAGAGAAGACAGGGTTGTCTGAGCTACAGGATGAAACTCAAAGGCACACCCTGCACAAGCATTCTGGTTTCTAGAAAGGCTTGCTGACAGAGCAGACAATAAAGGAAAGGAGACTGAATTGTGGTGCTGAGGACACCATGACTTACCCACCATCCCAACTGGTGGGGACCAGTGGCGTTTGGTAACCACCAGTCAGGTGACTATGTGGAACAGGCATAGATTAAGAGTTTTCCAGTAGCTAACAAGACACATAGTCTGTTTCATTTGTTTTTCAAGTATTTCCTAGGGCAGACTCAAAGCTGTTCCACTTTTCAAATGCCCAGTAAGTTAAACATCTCATTGAGATATTAACTCTATTAACTCTTCTACACAGGACTTTTCATGAGTTTGATAAAATTCCAAAGCTTTTAGTGACTTCCATATTTAGGAAGAAAATTTTTTTTCTTTTGTGAGAAAAGAATTCAGTCATAGGAAAAAATGTAAAATACTAACAGTGCTGGTCTTACACAAGATTCTAGGTAGAGTTAGCAATTTGACTATTAACTACATAAAGCCATTTTATGACACAAATACTCCCCATCTCCATCCAGATTAACAGTAATAAACAGACTAATCAAAAATTGACAGTTTCACTGGGTTTTGAATACTGCCCCTAGCTGGTGTGATCACAAATGAATGAATGGATGTGAATATATAAATCTATGTAAAATTAATTTCCCCATTCATTTTCCCTCTCCATGCATTTCTAGAATGCATTCAATGATCCAAAAATCTTTCACTATGACTTCTACGCTCCTTCTCCCAACTTCACACCAAAACAAGTGCAGTTAAATAACAATCATTTCCACTGCAATCAGTCAAGATGCCAGAAACAATACTCCCATCATGTGAATCCCAGTAATTTCAGAGATAAATACTCATGGCTCAGGGCAGAAATTTCCCTGTTCTTTTATGAACACACAATGCCTTCAAAAATAAATGGCTTTTGACAGGGAGATAAGACATTTAACCATATTTCACATTGAAGAAGATAGTTGAGAAAGTACATGCAAGGAGGGGAAGATGTTGACACAGCAAGAAGTCAAAATAGAAGGATAGGAAGAATCTGAGTCCAGATTAAGTGGGCAAAAACCACCAGCCTTGCACCTCTGTGGGCAAAGAAGTGTCAGGCAGCAGCATTAACCATCCCACTGCTCAAGAGCTGGCCAGGAAGGGTACAAAGGGTAAAGGATGTCAAAATTGGTCTTCCACCAGGCCTTGAGGTCCCAAAATGAATAGCATTTCACTTACATTACAAAAGATTTTTTAAACATTTCCTGTTAATTGAAAGCCAATTCATTTTCTAGCTGAGTGCTTACACAAATACATATCCAAGCAGTTCTCTCTTACAGACAAAAGCATCAAAACATTCACAAGACTGTGTCAGAAGATACATTTCACTAATTAATTGACACCAGTGCTGGGTCAGTGGCTTTTTGGAAGAACATTGATTTGGGAATGCTGATTGACAGACCAGTTATAGTTTGGTTAGCTGGAACCTGAAAGCCAGCTGCAGATCTATTAACAGATGTTCAAACAGCAGTATATAATAAATGTAAGTTCAGTCTAGATCAAACGCGCTACTGCTGAACTCTTGACTTACGCTATGAAATAAGCCATTGAAAACATCTCAGCAGGACAGAACACAGATGCTAAAGTGTATGTTATGCAATTAAGAACTACATTTAGCTGTCAGAGTAAACTTCCTACTGATAATGTCAGCAATGATGACAACTGCCTGTCATACTATACTGGTATTTGAATAAAGCATGAATTACACATACTTGCATACTTTTTCATGACAAACATTTGCTACTGTCAAGACAGCCAGAGCTACAGTGATTGACTGATGGTACATTTCTCACACACTCCAGCCCTCTTCTACTTTCAGTTGCCCATATAGAGGCCCAAGGAAGATGTCCAATTTTAAGGTGAAACTTTACAAAACTCTAGACATGTGCTTCCAAAAGAACATGAACAGACAAATGCTCAAGTATACAAACTGTGCGTTTGTGTTGTGAAACTATACCTGCATGTAAAAATACAGACATGTCATGCTGAAGTTACACCCATATATGAAATTTTAATCAATTACATGCTGGCACACACATGAGTGCAGTTTGCAAGCAAATAGCTGTAGGTTTGCACAAGAATAGTTTTCACCTGATATCTAGCTCCCAACTTCAAAAAATTTCACCACAACAGCTCAGGATATTTCTGGGTACACATGGAGGAAGACAGTATGTTCAAAAATACAGGACTAGACCAGTGAACCCAGTTGCAAGAGTGACTAAAAATACAAACATTTTTCATTTTTTCAAAAGTAATTTCGCAGTAACTGTTTAGTTAACTAACTTAATTTCTCCTGAAGGTCAGTCTCTAAAAATGTCATGTGTACAAATGTACAACCTTGTTATAGAGCAACTGCAACAACTGTCAATATAAGAAGTTTTTTCTTCTTCATTTCAGAAGAAACATACTGCAGAGCTCTCATTCATTCATTCACTCATTGAAATCTGAATTATATGCATCCACAACAGAAAAAAAAAACCCTCTAACATACCCAATTAGCAAAGCATTTCCTAATGTCCTAACTATCCAAGTACTGGTTCTGCCTGAGCAAACAATAAAATTAAGGACAGGAGTTGAATGGAACAACTTCCTAACTTCCTCCACGGAATAGGGTAATTGCTCCGGAAAGGAATTCCTCTTTCTGATCTTGTCATAAAGGCTTTTAAAGTGCTTGTTTGGTTTTTTCGTTGTTGAAGGGCAGCAGTAGCAAAAGTGAACCATATGCTGTTTCAGCCTATTAACGTGCCAAATGGTTAGACTAAACAGGGGTAGATTTCTCTATACAGCCCAGGGAAATCTATTTAAACCACTGATTTTCTCAACTGCATGGTATCTGTAGAACTGGCCACATAAAACCCCAATGAACTGAGATTTTCATCACAAGGAAAAGTTCCATTTCATTCATTTAGAGCTGCAACTTGAGAATATTACTTGGGGTGAGGTTTTTTGTTTGGTTTGGTTGGTTTGGGTTTTGGTTGGTTTTTTTTCCTTCACAAAGGCCTAGGTATCAGCTGTATCCTGTATCATGAAACTGATGGAAAGGGCTCAGAGAAGGAAGCTCATTTTCTGCTCCTGCCCCAGGCTCTCCTGCTTTCATCTGAGTAACATGCCATATATTCCCTTCCTATTCTGGGGGGACCGGGGAGCTGACTTCCAACTTTCAGAAACACATCAACAGTTAATCAGCTTCAGAAGCAAATGTAGTGCTGTGACACCCAAAGAGTACTAGTCCTACCTCCTAGAACCACCAGCCACAAACAGCTGAATGGCATGTTTGCCATCTGCGGAATTTCACAAACCAGTATAAAATGGCAATATTTGATTTAGCCTCATGAATATGATGGTTAAATGCAGACAACAAACTTCTGTAGCTGTTTACACAGTCTCAGAAGTTTTCCCCCTTTGTGAACAGTCTAGATTTTTATTTTAAAATAATGAACAGGAAGTGTTTATACATTTTGCAAGATCAACTATCAAAGATAAATTAGGAGATCAAAATCCCACCTAGAGCCACTATTACTGAAGATGTTTCTTTGCTGAAATACAGAAGTAGTACCACTTTACCATTGAATAAGTTTCACTTGTAAAGTCATGGCAGTCAATAATGACTATTTTGTTATAATTCTGTTTACCCAACAAGTTTACCATGGGAGATAAAAGATAAAAAACACACTTGGCTGTTGCAATTCATATTAATACAGTTTAAAGACTACAGTAAGCATTTCATTGCAGTATATTTGTTCTGGTACCTTATAATTAACACCACATTTAATTTGTTTGTTTGTTTGTTCAATAGAGAATTATCTCCCCATTTACTTATTCACTATAGCCACTTACATCACACCTGTCACTTGTGTTGTAGTAATGCCCAAAAGCTGCAGTAGCAGTTGTGTCTGTCACTAGGCAAACATATAAACTCCTCACATTGAATCCAAATAGAGAAGAAAGACAAACAGGAAGAGTGAGAACAGGGGGACACAGAGCTAAAATGGGACACAATAGTTCAACAAGCTTCCAGCAGCAAGTACCACAACAGAGACCAAAATAAAATTCTGCCATGTTGATGCAAATACCAGGCTTTGACAACAACATCGATTGAAATTTTACATCTGCATGTCCACATTCCCTGCCCAGTGCCCCATCTGCGACACCCAACACATACTGAGCTGGTATCTCAAGTATGTTGAAAAGATAATCTACACTCTTAAAACTAGCAGTGAAGAACTTGCTCCACTAATTCAAGTATAAGGTAACATGCAATCCCTGCAAACACCTTACTGGCCTGAGATGAGATTTACCCTGGAAGGGATAAATGGTACAGACAAAGGAACATGTGCAAGCTATTTGTAACCCAGTTAGAAACAGATGAGATACATTTTTAAGACAGTTCATTTTCCAAGTTAAGCTGAAGTTCAAACATGTAAGCATGGTCCTTTAAAAAAAGACATAGTAATTCCTCTAGCTTACTTGAACTCTGAGACAGAGCCAATTATCAAATTCAATTTCAGAAAGACCAACCATAAGTAAAATAGAAAAGCAAAAAATCTTATTGGTGCAGACAATTCCCACTTTTATTTACAGAGCAATTACAGCATATCTCAAGTTGGAAGGAACCCATAAGGATTACTGACTCAACTCACTGGACTATTCCAGATATTTACAGCTGTGTGAGAACACTGCAAGTCAACAAAAAGGCCATTTTTACGCTTTATGTACGGAATAAACGTCAGAAAAGCAGCTTCTCTTCCCATTGTTTTCCGTGGGTGAAAGGTAGAAGAGAGCAGCTAAAACAAAGCGAGGAGCTGGTATGTTTTGTGTTCACTCACCATCAGCAAATAAGTCTGCAGAAGTAAGGACCAAACAAAGGAACACATTATAAAGGTGAAGATCATGTTATAGCACTGCTAAGAAAGGCAATATAGTTGAAGAAGAACACAATGGTGATATGCAAAAACGCTAAATCCATCTCCAAAATTCAGTGTTTGCATACATCTATGCTTAACAGTGCACCAGGCTGCTTTTTGTCCCTCCGCTCCTCCACCTCAAGACACCAACTGTTACCTCTCTGTAGGTGCACATGCAGCCCTGAAATTAATTTTGTGTTGGACATCAATAAATTGCACTTCAAGAGGAGAGCTCAAAGTGCTATATAAGTGTAAAAATAACTTATCCAAAAAATTGCCAATGAAAAAATAGTGCCACAGCAAATTTAAGTGACTTATCCATATTCACATCAAAATACTCAAATCTTACTTCGCTCAGCAAAGAGGTGGCCTCAATACAGTTTCCAATAATTTTCAGGCACAAAACTTCCAGAACTCTCATATTTCAATCGGATTCTTATTCCAAATTTTCCCTATAAAAAGGTGGCGGAAACATGCATCTCTCTGTGTGAAAACAGATTTTCTTAGTGCCACCTCCTGGTGATAAAACAAAACTGAAAAATCATGCTCTAAGCTGAAGATTCGCAAAGTGAAAATATAATAGTCTGGCCTGTTTTGGTTTGCTTGGTTTTGATTGCTTGACTTGAGGCATCAAATTTCCTTTCTGTAAATCTGGAGGATATAAAATTAATTAGCCATTTTTAGGATGATGCAAGTGCAGTTGCACAAGCATCCTTTAAGCAGTGATAACAGAGGAAACAAAAGGAAATGCTACATTCCTAGAGGAGTCACCCTCTCAGGAAGGTACATCTGCCTTTATTTTACTCTTTGGGAATTTTGCTGGGGAAGACATTCAAAGGCACAGTGAGATCTTTACTGGAGGTTGTACATGGGGTTGTGAGCTTGGTGTAGCCTACCCCACCCATCTTGCCCAGGCTTTCTTTGCAGGCTTCCAGCTAGAGATACTCTTTGATGCTACCACCAACAGCAAGCTATCATCATGGTAAAAACAGGTGTCATAAGGCTATTGATAAATACAACCCATCACCTTCAACTGGCTTGCCCTAGTCTGAAAGAATAATATTTGGTCTAAGAAAATTACAAAACATGAGCTTTCCTTAAGTCTACCCCTTTGCTATACTGTATTTTGGATAACTGCAGTTCATTTTAATGCTCACTGTCCGGGCCCACAAAGCAGAGGGGATAAAGGTATAAGGCTGGCTATGACAGAAGTTAAATCACACTCAACACAAAATGGGTAAGTGTTGGCAACATGCCTAATACTCTTGAGGGATTTTACAGTTCCTGTGTAAAGTAGATCCTTTTTGGCATTAAGCCTTACACTCTTCAGGGAATTTTTGTAGTTTGCCTGGGGCCTTTATAACACATTGTCCAACATGTGTTTTGGTACCACCAGCTATTTTCTTAAACATTTTGTTCTTAAACAAAATTCTGAATGCTTAAAATAAAGACTCTAAAAGAACAGAGTCAAAGTCAATGTAAATCACTGCCTTCCATCATTTGTTGCCTAATTTGTTGAACCCTGCCTGATATATAACAGATAGGAAAAAAAACGTTTAATCTGAAATGAGTACTCCAAAGGAATGCCTTTTGTGCACCACCTTTTACAGAAAAATAAAGTAAACCTCTTGTACAGTCTATGAGAGGCATACCAAGAACCACAGTGAACCTTCTCAAACCTGACCAGGATTGCTGGTCATGCTGTCCCTAAAACTAATTGCAGAATTAAACTCAGCAAGTCTCACATTCTCAGCTGTGCTCTTTTGGAAAGTCCTAGATCAGACAAAAGAATCTGCTGAGACCCATCCCTACTGTGTGGATTCCCCCAACAACTGCCAGAGCTGCAAGTAAAGATTTCCTTGCCTTGGTGGATCCTATGTTGTTTTTCAAGCATAACAAGGCTACAGAAGCTGGAAAACGTGTCACGCTGGACAAAACTAAGATCATTATCACTTAATCACCTTGCTGTACCTAAACATCGTCAATATTCAGGCTTTAAAACTGCTGACAATTGATTACAGAAAACAACTGAAAAAGAAAATAAGCCTTGAGTCAAGCTTTCTGTGTAAGGAACTGCACAGAATACTGATGAACATCTTTTTTCGGACTGTGCCAACTGACACAGAAACAACAGTACTACAGAGCAAAATAAGTATGTTAAAGAGATTTCAAGTGTGGCTCAAGCTGCTTACTGATTAACATTTCTGCATGTAACACCCCTTACAGACCTGTGTGGTTATTGTTCAAAAGTGAAACAAGGCTCTTTTGGCAACTGGAGAAGAATGATCTTCCCTGACCAAGTTCACAGTTCTCACACAGCTTAGTAGCATTGGAGGAACTTCTTCCAGAGCCTCTGGGGAAAAAAAACTCCTAATCCTAAAATTTAATGTCAGTCAACTACTTCCACAATAAGGAAGAGCCTTCTAGGTCTCCAACAGGAAACATTCTCATCTTACACACGAACATTAGCTGATTCACTTTACTACAAAACATTTACGGTCACATTTGCAAGAAAATGGGAAATAAAATACACAATGATTTTTCGTGTCAAGAAACAAACTTAGCACTGCAGGAACCACAGAAATGGAAGATGACAGCTGTCTTCTCAATGGCCCCGGAAAGGAGAACAAAAGGGATCCATGCCTATCTGCACTAGTTTCTGCATTTCTTACTAAAAACTGTGCAGATTTGTTTCTTCAAGTCCCATCTCAAGTATTTTCATGTCAACTTTTCACAGCAATAACAGAGTCTTAGTCACATATCTACATGTTTCCTACCCTCATTTTAGCAGAGCAGTCAGGGTAGAACAAAGGGCCAGACTGGTTTCCAAGGCTTGAGCTCCCAATATATGCAGTGTCACCTGCTGTCAGGGAGAATGGCGGATGCAAGGAGATGGCTACAACTCTCATGACTGAAAGCTGCTCACAATTTCTAGAAAGCCTTGCCAGGGATACCAGCTTAAACTACAATCACAAGAAGGAAGACCAAAAACCAGGCTGACTGGCTGCCTCTCTCCTCCTCATGTCCGTGCTGGACCACTCCCCCAGGTTATAAGCACAGTGGCTGAAGGTGCAGCAGCTGCACCACCTCCACCAACAGCACCTCAGCACAGAATTTCAGTCAGTGAAAATTCTCCATCAGTCAAATCCAAGCTGCTCTACGACTACAATATATTGTCTTACGGGAAAGGAAAACCCACTTCCAAATGCTGAATGAACTGCCATAAGCATGTTAAGTATTATCACAGCAATTCAGATCAAGGTTCCACTCAAACCCTCTGTAAAAAGCAAGGCACACAACTGGATTGCCCCAAAATATTCTGTTCTCTCCTTCATCCCCAAGTGGAGTTCTTTGTTCGTTTCTTCTTTTAAAACTGTTTTATCCTTATTAAAAGAATGCATGGAAACTACTCCAAAACCACCAATAAGTCATTTTGTTGTGTATCTTTCTTTTACTATACCATGTGTTTTAAGATAAAAACAAAAAAACCCAACAAAATATCAACATTCAAGAATGCAAAAGTCTATAACTGATACTGAGACAACCATAAAAGGAAAACTGTTGACTTTCTGAGAAAGTTTAACTAAAGTAAGTATCTACCAATAGATATTTCCCTCCACGCACCTGACACTAGAAAAGCACAAAATGTGAAAGAGCTGCACAAGCATAAACTACATGAATATTTCCATAAGGTTTACTGGCTTATTTAAATACGTGCTATGCCTTATACAGCAGAGCAAGGTTCACGGTCTTAGAAAATTAACTGGACATGTGAAAGAGACTTAACTCTTCCATAGTGGGTATGTTCCCAGCATGCATAATCTTTGACTCTGTAAGTGGTCCTGCTAATAACAAGAACTTGAAAGTGTGAGAAATTACAAATCCAAATCCATAGAAACACAGAATCTGTAGTCCAGCGTATCTGAAGTTCACAGTACCTTATCTAACCACCACTGTTTATATATAAGCTTCCCTAGTGCCAGCCCTTCAGCTGAATTCTCTACTCAATATCCCACAGACCGCTTTACATATATGAGTGCTGATCAGTCCAAGAAGAAAAGATTGAAATGACATATTCTAAGAAGAGTGGTCAGGCACAACAGATCAAAATCCCCAAACCAAGGACATTAAACTTGGTGACGCAAGACATACTGCAGACGGATTAGCTTTATGTAAGGCTATTTTAGAAATCCCAGCATGGATTCCCTGGTTTTAGGCATGTAATTTTGAAGAACAGCGGGAAATCAGGCTCTACCTGTAGTGAAAGAGAGATAGAAAAATTCTTCCAAAGCTCATCACTTGAGGAGTCCACCTCTCTTCACTGTAACAGAAGCTTTAAGTTGTATGCTGTTAATTATGCTTACCACTAAAGCAAGCACCAGATGGGTGATCTCAGCCATCACCCAATGAATATGTATGTGCATTACCACTGGTCTGACTCAGCAAAGCACTCAAGCATGCAGCTAACTTTCAGCTTGTTCTGAAATGATAGTGGTCTCAAGCCCGCAAGCCTGGATGAAGAGGGACAGACTTTCTAACTTTTTAAAGGGAAGTAGTGAAGAAAAACAGAAAATGGAGAGAAGCAACACACTTGGAATAAAATGGGAGATCTCCATCTCATTTTCTGCACAAGTTTTTCTTGCTATTTTAAGCCATTTAATTCTTTTCTATACAAAATTCTCGGGTCTATATACATTCAGTTTCAAAAATATAACACCAAAACTCCTCCAAAAGAGTATTCCCATCTTCAGCATGACTTCAAAGACCCAAAAGCAGACAGTCAAGTACTTTCTTACAGATAGGCAAATCTTCGATGCACTTACTCACAGAGGACCGGCCTCCAAAATTTGGGAGTGCTAGGCACCTTTATTTTCTACAGCAAAAAGAGTAGTCCCAAAAAACAGATAGCAAATCTATGGTCCAGACATTCTCCAAAGTGCTTCACAGCTTGTCCAGCCTAAGCACTCTAATAAACGTGACTACATTGCTGCTTTCATCAGTAAGAAGCTGTTAGTCACCAGTGGAAAGCTGTGTTCATGCTTCCAAGAAGGAGTATTTCTGATAGCACTCACAAAATTCTGGTGCCACAGAACGTAAAGTGACTATCTGGATTTGTTGAGTCAAGAGGTTAGCTTAGCAAAGCAAAGTAAAACTACACTGTTCATAATGAATCTTAGGACAGCTCAGGGATTCTGAGCAACTGCTGTGTAACACAAAGCCCCTGGGAATAATCAAACAATGAATTACTCTTGTGCAAAATAACAAAATATTTTGTTTCAGTATCTCTTCCTTTGTAGTAAAAGAGTGGTAAAGAAGAGACTGGATTCCATCTACGAAAACTGATACAATCTGGGTATGTGAGATTGGAGAAGAAATGCTATTACTAACAGCAATAGAAAAAGGAGTCTTACCTTCACCTGTGCATGGGGAGAAAATATTTCCAAATTCTTGCTGTTTTGGCTTTAAAGCCTGTGGGGCTGTCAGTCCTGGGGGCTGTGGGACTTGTAATAAAGGCTTCCCATTTGTAACCACTTGTTTCCTGGGACTTAGAGCAGGAAGCTGAATAGTACTGTCAATGATGGTGCTCTGAGGAGCTACCTCTTCTCCAAGGGGCATCTTTAAGTGTAGGCTGGCAGACAAGTTTCCAATAGCTGGGCTTGGGGTGCTGCTATTTGAAGATGGGCAGGACTTTCCTGCATGAACCTTGATAGGTGTGCTCGTCTGTCCACTGATCATCCTGGGTTCATGAGGAATATCTGCAGTCCGATGGCTCATACTGCATGACCTCCCATCCATTTTTAATCAAAGTGTGTTTTTACAGACCCACAGCTATGACTGGTATCAATCCAAAGTCAGTAAGTAATCCATTGTGTATTATGCCTGTTTGAAAAAATACATGAATAAAAATAATTCATGTTGTAGTAAGTAATACATGAAAGAGGACTGCACATAACTGTTAAATTTGTGACACTGCTTGTTACAAGAAATTAAGTACAAGCCCCACATGGTCTGTCAGGGAGAAAGAACAAAGCCAAACAATGACTTAGAGCTCTGACACAGCGAAACCTGCCTCTTGAAAAGCTGAAATTTGCAATAAGGTCAGTTGCCTTCACATTAGCTAAACCAGCCATGAAATTAAGTGAGTGCTGACCAAGTGCAATTGGAAGAAGGCAAGAAGGCAGCCAGGAGTGAAAAGACATTCTAATACAGAGCTGTCATGAGAATGAACGTAGCTATTGCCCCTTTTTCTGCCATCTCCACAGTCTATTAACTAGAACAGTGCTGAAAAGTACACCCAGTAGGCCAGCACTATGCAGATACAGACAGAACAGGAAAGAGATACTTGCTCACATTCTGAAGGATGTGCATACAACAAAATGAAGACAGAACAGCAAAACCATAGAAATGCCTCTATGGTGCTTCATACTCTGTGGCACTTCACAGAAAAGTATCGCAAGAAAGCACAGCACAGAAGTATTCATAAACATAATAGCAATCACTTCAAAAGTGGCTGCTTACTATAAGCCTGCAGATATGCTATAATTTAAATGTAATCATGCAGCGACAAATGTTCAAGGTAATCTTCCAGATTATACCAACAATTCTTGAACTTTTTGTCACCTATGTTTTCCTGTTATTTAAATCTTAGAAGACAAGACTCGTAAGCAGTTTGAGAGATCCTCTCGGCCACAACCTACCCCAAGGCAGAATCGATTACATCTAAATATTTCCTGACATAAAAAAGATTTGTAGGCAAAAGCTGCACTTGTCAGTGTAAAACACTGGGCTAAGACATGACACCAGATGCGGTAATTTCAGCCTTCACTCAGTGGAACTGCATATGTCCAACTTTCATCACCAGGTTCTTATGTTTAATATTAAGCATATTTAAGTAGTTTGTTCAATCATAGACTCAGTGCCTAATTAACTTGTTCAGACAAAAGAATTAAGTTGACAGAAATAAAACTGATGTCTTCAATTATGGTTTTCATTCATGTATACATTAAGGTTTTAATTAAGCATCATTATTTTGCTGCAGCTAAACACTGAACCATAACTTTTACCTTCTGCACACAAGATTTTCAACACTGAAGCCAGTAAGTTTATAAGCAGTATGTTTATTACTGAATTTCATATAAAACCTTCATGCTTAACCCTTTACTTAGTATGCTTTTGCAATGTCTCAATTTTCTCCATCTGTGAACTGTCATAAAACCCCCATACAAAACATCCTTGTTTGTTTCACAAAACCACATTCATAGTACACTTCTAGATTAAAGGCCATCTAAGTGTCTGTATAGACATAATAGACATTCTCACACACTCACCAGTTAAAACTCACTAATAATGTAAGGCTTAAACATATCACGTTTAAAGGCAAGACCAAAATTACTACTGACGTTAATGAGACATATGCCCTAACCACACTTAAAAGTTCATAAAAGATTTATCCTACATACTATTTTTCATTGTCACATTTTTACATTATGGGAATAAAAACTGTAAAGCACGCTAACTAAAAGCAACATTATTTACTTTCATGCCTGGCTGCAGCATAAATCACTCTGCAATTCAACCAAGGACAGGGAGAGCTGAATGTTCTTAAATTCTCAGAGTTTGTTTTAAAGGCAGAATGTACCTTGCCCTAACACAGGTGACTAGATCTTTAGAAAAGGACATACAAACAAAAGCACTTGTTTTGCTGGCAAGGCTACACACCATGCCACTATAAATTGGCTACAAATAAAAATCATTCTTGCCTGTAATTCTTGTCTGCAATTTTAACTACATTAGAAAAGTACTAATATAATCAAGAAAAGGTTACACATGATAAATGCATTAGCTTTACTCAACAAAAGCACCTTCAGTTTAATCAACAGAAGAGCATCTCTACATAGCTAACACGGATGTACCAGCCCTAAAAAGTCCAGGTCAATATACACTTCATGGTTTTGGTAGGTTGGTCTCTGTTGGTATTCTCCAGCATTGGTATAGCTTACAGTGAGTAACAGTGTTCTATGCTATCATTATCTCAATTTTATCATTGGCTGCTGATTTTTTTTACACTGGAAGAAAGGCCTCTGGGCCTGCAATTTTGTTTCTCATGCTAGCAAACTGTATTTTGAACCAGATGACCTGAAAGTACGAACAGAACACCCTTTTTAATGAAAGCAGAAACAAGTTAAGTAATTTCTCTGTATTTTCTTCCCCTAGTCTCCTTTCTGATGCTATCACAAAGATGTATAACATTACATTAATATGGAAATCAGTGCATCCTTTCTTTAAAATATTAAAGCACCTTGGAGACTGTAATGTTTACCATTTCATTATTATTATTATTA
>VZZY01012529.1:0-10527 GCA_013400335.1 Eurystomus gularis | reverse complement strand
CTAGCAATTAACAGAAGCACAAAAATGAGATTAAATTATCTTGAAGTAAAACAATACTAGAGTTAAAATGTATTTAAAATTTCATTGAAATACAGAGGCAAGAACATGCTACCACATCTTTCAGATCAAGACTGTTCAATTTTTTAGCGACTCCATAAAAAAAAAAGACCTACTACCTATTTTAAGGAAGGTGGTGGAGAAAAAGAAAATCCCATGAGAAGTCACGTTTCTTGTGCTTTTAAGATAGAATAATACAGTTGTCATCAGTGAGAAGGAGCACAAGTTAGTGTGGTGGATGGGAAGACTGACAATGCAAGTCTTACACAAAGAATAACTATTATACCTGAGTGCTAAATACTGGTCTCGTTCGCGCCCAAAGTCCAAATACTTCTCAAAGCTGTCCTTGAATAATTTTGAGAAGGGCATCATAACTGCTGTATTTGTTGGCAGAAAACTTAGGTTCCTTTTAAAGGGTAGCCAAAGTGTAAATAATGGTGTATTGGGACAGAGAAACATGCAATTAAACGTCATTCTTGTTCTGAGGAGGAGCAGCTGAGGGGACTGGGGGTTGTTGAGCCTGGAGAAAAGGAGGCTCAGAGGAGACCTTCTCACTCTTGACTACTCCCTGAAAGGAGGTTGGAGCCTTGTGGGGGTTGGTCTTGAGGAACCGGCCTCAAGTTGCACCAGGGGAGGTTTTGATTGGATGTGAGGAACAATTTCTTGCTGTGAAGAGCTGTCCCAGGCTGGGCAGGGCAGTGGTGGAGTCCCCATCCCTGGAGGGGTTTCCAAGCCGTGGAGATGTGGTGCTGAGGGACAAGGTTTGGTGGTGGCCTGGCAGTGCTGGGGAAATGGTTGGACTATGTGATCTTAAATGTCTTTTCCAACCAAAACAATTACGTGATTCTATGGTTCTTCCAGCTTCCAAAGACCATATGGCAGGCTTGCTTGGCCAAACCTTTCCTAACCCCAGACATGGGGTTCAGTTGCCTTCATATAGCTGAGAGTTGCAGGACATGTGCTGCACCCTTGAGGGAGCAAGCTGAGGGTGATGGAAGACTCCTGGAGCATTTCATGACCAGGGGATGACAACAGCCCTCCAGGGGTTCTGCTGCTCCACAGGACTTCCAGTGGTTGAGCGTGCTGCCATGGCCCAAGGCAGCGCAGGAAGGGTTTTTCCACTTACCCTTATAATTTGCATCTCCTTGCCAGCGGGTGCTTGGACTCATTCAGCAGTGCCTGTGCCAGCGTGGCCTTTCTCCTGAATGTGAGATGTAGCTTTACATGGGAAGCTTTACGCCACTTGCAGTTCGTCATAATCGTGTAGTGAAAACCAGGAGAGTGGAAATATCACTGTTTCGTAAGATCTGCAATAATAAAGAGCCTACAAGTGTTTAATCATCTTAATCAGAGAACATGGGCCTGTGCATATGTCATCTCAAATCAACAGTGGATGTGGAGACTGCTTGGGGAGAGGGTTCCTGACCGAAGGTCTGGAAAGTCTGGCTGCTGCAGTGAGAGCTTTTGTGGGCATGTTTCCCTGGTGGGCTTTCTTGCAAGATAACAATTTCGTAGCAGCAAACTTTGTGGCTGGTTAAAGTATGTCCCTCAGGGCTCAGTTTTGGGACTAGTCTTGAGACTTTAAAGGGAGAAGAGAGAAGGGCAACAAGGCTGGTGAAAGGGCTGGAGAGCATGCCCTATGAAGAGCGGCTGAGGGAACTGGGGCTGTTTAGTCTAGAGAAGAGGAGACTGAGAGGAGACCTCATTGCCCTCTACAACTACCTAAAAGGAGGTTGTGGCGAGGCTGGTGCTGGTCTCTTCTCTCAAATTAGTAATGATAGGATGAGGGGAAATGGCCTCAAGTTGCGTCAGGGGAGGTTTAGATGAGATATTAGGAAGAAATTCTTCACTGAGAGGGTAGTTAGGCACTGGAATAGACTGCCCAGGGAGGTGGTGGAGTCACCATCCCTGGAGGTGTTTAAAGAACGAATAGATGCAGTGCTTGAGGATATGGTGTAGTGGTTAGAGAGATGCTAGGAGAAAGGTTGGACTTGATGACCCTGGAGGTCCTTTCCAACCACAATGATTCTGTGATTTTGTGATTCTATGTCTGGATTGATCCATTAAGCTGAAAGAGTGTACAAGTTCTTAACTGCTTCCATCCCTCTTTGTTTCCAGTTTTGTAGTTAGAGGGCAAACTGCAGATGTGGGAGGGCTCTGGGGTTATTGCGGGGAAGGATGGGAAGAAGGCTGGAGCTGCTGCTAAACCTCGTAGGTGCATAGCCATAGAAGATGAAACTGTATTAGTTTTGCTGCACACAGAACTATTTTTGTGAGTAATAAGCATCCT
This sequence comes from Eurystomus gularis, assembly GCA_013400335.1. Classification (NCBI taxonomy): domain Eukaryota; kingdom Metazoa; phylum Chordata; class Aves; order Coraciiformes; family Coraciidae; genus Eurystomus; species Eurystomus gularis. Next base: position 8,180 of record VZZY01012529.1, on the reverse strand, counting down.
TTAGATGTACCTTTGTGAGTCTTCGGGGTTGGACCTTGGCTAACAGTGGCCTAGATTGCATAACACAGCATGGTGCAAGAGAGAGATGAGATGGGAAAAGCTGTAGATGTGTATCCACACATCGGTTCTCCCTCATTCTCTCAATAATGTGTAACTTTTGCTCAGTAAAGCTGGTGTATGAGAGTGATCTGTGTGGTGCGTGAGCAGGGTCTGCAGAAAAACCTGAGTGACCTGCGTTGTATGAAGAGAGGTTGCATGTTCAGGGCAAGGGGCATGGGGTACTGAGATGCCTGTGAAGGAGAAAGGGAAGAGTAGTGATGAAATAGGAGCAGAGGCAGAGCTGTGAGGAAGCTTGAAGAGAAGAGAGGAGGATTTTGAATTTGGTGTGGAGGGGGCTGCAGAGCCAATGAAAACCTGACTGGTCTTTTGTGAACGTTTTTCTGCGCATACCATAATAAATCTGTATTTGGCTGAGAGCCAGTGGAGTTACACAGGGGAAAAATTTGGCTTGTTCGTTCTAATTGGCGTATGTCACAGGTTGTGTTTCCGTAATTGATGCAGCCAGTGAAGGCAAAAGAGCAAAATAAAGACAAAAGGCAGGAAATGTCAGTGAAAAGCTACACAGCTAATGTCATCCAAGAGAATCTTAATTGCTGCTTCAGATTTCTAAGAAACCACACTGGGAAAGGTGAGGGTGGTAAGGAAAACCAAACATTTCTGACTGTCGATGATCACCTTTTCCTGAGATGATGCTGATACAAAGCAAGAGGAGTTGGATGGAGCTAATTTGCACAGGTGCTGGGGACATGATTTGAGGGCAGCAGGGTTCTGACAGTAAGAGGGCAAAATTTTAGAAAACTGGAAAAAGCTTGCTTTTGGGGATCTATCACCTGCACATAGGAAATAAGTTGATAAGAAAATATTTAGGCTGGGTCAGAAAAGCCTTGAGCTTGTTAATAGAAATTACATTGACATAGCAAGGAGGAGTAAAAACCTGTTGCTAACATTAATTTCTTTTTAGGAAAGCTGTTGCAGTCTCTCAAGGCTGTTTGTTTCTCCAAGAGTTTAATTAGACGTCTGCAATGCATGTTCTGCATTGCCCTGTTTCATCATTGTATTAATTTCAGATCGTCCGTCAGTTTGAGGTGCATTAATCTATTTCTGAGACTCTGACTGGTCTGGCAGCTTACAGTATGTTAATACAGTGTGTGCATATTACTGACATGAGCATTGTATTTAATTATATCTTGAATAACCTCTGTTTAATTAACTGAAGAATCTCTCTGGAGTTTTCAAAGTGAGCTGCATCATTTTTCCGAATTGGCCAGTTTGCATTTATCCTTGTGTGAAATACTTAGATATTTTAAAGTGACATAGTGGCAGCCGTTGATTTACTGTTTACCCATGACCTCATTTAAGCTTTATATTTCCCCCCCCGCCTTTACTGCTTATATGTAAAGGTGTTCATAGCAAAATAATTGTACTGAGAATAGCAGATGGTTGGTGGATAGGAGCTGCAACTGTCCTTGCTCTGAAGGAACGAAAAAATCCTTATTTTCTACTAAGTGACTGATGAACTTTGAGTGTAGGAATTCTAGCTGGATTTCAAGTGGTGTCAAAATCCTTTTACTTCAGTGTACTTCAAGTGTGTATTTCATAACCTACTGAATCCTGTTGAACTTTTTCACTGTGAAAAGGCAAGCACCTAAATGTGGTTGTAGCATTAAAATTTTTTCCAGGAAGTGCTGAAAAGTGTTCTTTCCCTCTTGTTGAAATGTTGGATGCAGAAAATTGTTAGGCACATCAATAAAACTTATCATCAGTTACTATATTGTTGGAAAAAGAAGTACTTTCTAGCATTTAAAAAAATATGACTAAAACAGTTTTAAAACTGCCAGTATGTCATTCAGCACCAAACTCTGTAGGTAGTTCTAATTTAATTGTTTTGTCTTGTGATGTGGTGCTAACATATTAATAGGCCCAAATGTCACCTTTTTTTCCTCTTGGGTGAATTACTGGCCTTTGGCAAGACGACTGAGAGCTCTGCATTGATCTGAAGAGTGAATTTGGCTTTTCCTTTCTAATCTTACTCTGATTTGTACCTTTCCACCAAGCCAGAAGTTTGCCATTTCAAAGTCTTAGAGCTATGATAGACCATCACTGCCAAGAAATCTAGTTCTGAAAGTTTCAGACTCGGTATATGTGAAGTGTGACGTGGGGCTGAAGCTATTGCAGCACTGGGATATTTGTCAGTAAAGCCACCTTGTTACTCAGCTTTCATGTGAATGATTTTTTGGTGAAGAAGAAAACTATGTCTCAGCAAATCAAGTGATTCGTAAGGATGGTGAGCAGCCTTCTGCTACTTCGTGCTCTGTGCTTGGATGCTGCTGAAACGCTTTCCCATGTGGTCATTTGACCAAATAAAGTCTGTAGCTTCAGGTTATTGGCCAAGTAGCATTTGTAGTTTCAAAATCTTATAAACTCCCCAGTGCTTAAACCCTTCCCTGAAGAGAAGGAATTAACTATATAAATGACTAGATGGTGCTAAGTATATATAAAAGCCCTATCTGTTGCTTGTTCCAAACAGAATTGTTAACAGTAATTAACATGGAACAGTGCAATATCAGATAAAGATTTTCTTGTAGGGTAGTATTTAACAGTGTGCTGAACGGTGTGTAGCAAAGTAATGTTGAAAGGACTTGTCTTTCTGTTATTATTTATCGATATCTACCAGGACAGGATAATGGTCTGTAAGGTAAATAGATAATTTTTGTGTCTGTAGCAATACATCCATCTCTGCCTTATTTGTGCTTTTCTGTAGACAGTGAAGTTGACATAATTTTACATTTGTCTGAGACGAGGTTCAGCGGTAAGCTGTTAACAAAACGTATGATATTCTCCCTCCAAAAACATGAGTTGATTTTCCAGGTGGGCAAATCAAGTAACTCATAATTTAGCTCTGGCTCATTGATAGAGCATGTCATGGGAAGGACTGTGAGATACTTGTGGCCTTGTTGGTCCAGATGGTTAGGTTTAGTTTTGCGTCCCAGTGAGGAAATGGAGAGGCAGCAGCACTATGTGCACCATGCCATGTTTGGGCATGGCATCAATACTTTCAGAGTATTGACCATGAAATCCTACTGCTTCTAGAGCAATGTGATCTTTCCACTTGTTTTTAAAGAAAAGACTAAGTGTGCATGATGCCTGTGTTAAACTTTCCCTAAGAGAGTAATGATTTAGTCATCTATTTGTGTTCCTCTGTCATAAATTCTTTTCTTTTGAAGGTCTTATGAGTCTGCAGTCATTAGCAGTGATAGCACTCGGGTAATTACTTGGCATTTTATCCTTACAAATAAGGGCTTATGTTTAGAGCATACTTTTTTCCCATTAAACCCGATTGTTGCTCAGATACACCTGAGACTTAGCATCACTGATGCTTAAAATAAAAGTTTTGTCTCTGGTTGGGTATGATGTGGTGCTCATGTTTTACATGCTCCCACTTTCTTTGGCAGGGATGGCCTTTGGCTGTGAAGTTGGGTAGCAGGTGCTGTAACTAGGTACCAAGCAATGGCTACTGATATTGTTATCAATCTGGGAATTTCTCCTTGTGGTTCCTTGTCTTATACCCCAGAAGGTATGGCCTAACACTCCAGGAAAGTTGAAAATGATGTGCAAACACTACCACAGAAACGTCCTGTCCCAATGTTTCATGTCCTTAGTGGACTTTTCCTGACCTGAAGACATGAGTTAAAAGAGCGTGTTGACAGGCTGCTCTTTCTGGGAACTCCAGACACGATGCAGGTCCTGTCAGGAGCAGTGTGTTTGGTGGTCATAAGATGGGGGTAAAAGGGGGAAGTCTTGAGTCTATTCTTGAGGTGGAATTCTCCAGTAATTGCAAGACTGAGCTTTTTACTTCCTACTATGTGGAAAAATTCTGGAATAGATGACTGATGTTTTAACTACCTTTTTTCAAAGGGATTTTGGCCAACTTACCCTTCTTCTGCTATTTCCCCCAAACTCCTGCTTTACTACAGTAGATATTATTTTCTTACTGTCCTTATGTAGAGAAATAGTTCATATTTCCGGGGCTGTTTCTTTTTTCTTCCTCCAGAAACCTAGTAGAGGCAAAATCTGGGTTGATTGCAGACCTGCTGTTCTGGTAGCGTCTTTTCACAGGTGAAATACATGCCATGAATATTGGGCAATGTTGTGGCCAGATAACAGCACTGCAGAAACACATCTGGAGCTTTTGCTGACAGTCGGAAGTGATCAATGGCTGGGGCAGATTTTGTTGAGCTGTCAAAATGTTAAAGTATTTGCAACGCTTACTCTGAGCTGTCACTTAATTTTGATATTGGGAAGTGTGAACCTCTGTGAGGAGAATTTATTCCTTCCTTCAGCCCGTATTCTCTGTTGTTCCTAGGTGTTCATTCTTTTAGATCTTTTTAAAAATTATTTTTTAGATCAAATCCTTCCTGTCTTTCCCAATTCTGCATTATCTCCTTCATACTAGGACCACAAGCTGCTGCAAGAAATGCAGAGGCAACAACAGTGCATACATCTGACTGAAATACTGTATTTCAAACTTTGCTCAAATATGTGTAAATTTAATTCTTCATAGCTTTGTAGTTTTCCTCTGCTCATTTGAAAGGGGAGAGAGGAAGTAAATTTATTTCCAGAAAAACAAGGCCAGTTTAGTCAATTGCTTAACCGCTGGCACTGATAAGATGCTCTATAAAAGTCAGTTTCCAACAGGGTTTGAAATGCTGCAGTGTTCAGAGTTCTGCTCTCCCTGTTTGGTCCTATTCTGGGGAAGTTCTGCAACTGTTTCTCAAGAAAATCATATTCAAGAATGAGTCATGAAATGTGATACCAGGCGGACTAGATATGTTTTTTTTGGAGAAGGGCTGAGTGCTGGTTACATAAGGAAGTTGGCTTTGGTCTGAACGCCAGGCGTGCTATGGGTAGGATGCCATTTGTTTTTGATGTATCTGGCGGCATTCAATTTACTCTCTGCTGGGCTTGTGATCAGGTGACCATGTTAGGCAAAGATGAATAATCCTTTGACGGCTTACAAACGTTTGATGAACAAGATGAAATTAATATGCCTCAGCGATCCTTTGTGCAGCATATCCAATTAAGCTGTTCAGTACGTTGCGGTTAATGAGTGTGCATATTGTTTTCTCACCTTGTGTGAGCTGTTCCGTTTCGTATCTCTCATGTAAAAGGTCCCTGTACCAGTGAGATGCTTGCTGCTTCTGATGTCTGTTATTAACCTGGCAGCTAGACTGCCCTGTAGCAAACGATAAATATTTTATGGGGTTTTTTAGACAAATACCAAAATATTCTGCGTAGTGCCAGAGGGATGAGAACGGAGACACTTCTCTGTTGCCTGTGTTTGGTTAAGGTGGCTTATGCCACAGTTCGTGCTATTATAAGAAAAGAAGAGCTATAGCTTATGCTCTTGTTGGTAACTGTGAGCCAGATTCTCTTTCCAAGCATTTTCTACCCAATTCTGGAGCCTAGAGCAAAGCACATGGCTGAGGGCACTGGCTGAAATTTAGTTTCAGTCTGTGCTAGCTCTCTATATGCTGACAGACCCAGTGCATGGAAAAGAGGTTGAGACTTTTTTCAGGAACTAACTCCAGGCCAGTGTGAATTGGACTTCATTTTCAGGTGTGGTGAAGCTCCTGTGGTCTGTCCAGAAAGTGTAGCTAACTTCCAGGAACTCTTAGATTCTTTTTTTAGGCCCAAGGTTAGAAAATTCTACCTATTCATTTAAGCATTGGGCTCACAAAAATCCATCTGATTCTATCTGGCAGATGGCTCTAAACTCTTGGAGAGCAGGGACAAAACTTTCCAGGTTTCCAGCAGGAAAAGGCAAATGCTTACTTCCTGCTATTGTATTTCCTGGGTCAGGAATGATTATGAAAGGAGACCTCATACACAGCAGAGAGAAAGTCTGTAGTTCTAGGAGACTTGATAAAAAGCAGAAAGAATTATCTAACTCTGTTAAGTGAAGATCAGGAAAGGAACTTCCACCTTTCATTTTAGGAACATCCTTACTCTTACGCTTAGCGGCTTATTGCCCTCTTTGGCACAGACTTTCTATATTTGTAAATGACTCCATTTAAAAAATTTGAACATAATTGACATTAGTTGGATGCTTTGATGTTCTACATTACTGTAATCAGTATAGTATTAATATGAAAACTGTTTTATGCTACAAGAACTTGCTTTTGTTGTTGGGTTTCCTAGTACATTTTAATGAAAATAACAGTAGTACCATGTGGGAATCAGCTGGAGCCTGGGAAATGTGGAGGAATAAATGCATATTTGTAATGTTAACTCCTGTGTGATGCATAAATAACCCTCTCTGAGTTACAAGAATTTGGAATTTTAATCTTTATCATGTTTATAGGTTTTATTTCTAAGATTCAGCTAATAAATGTAGTTCAGTAGGCAGGATAACAGTTAATCCAGTTAATCTCGTGCAATGCATGTGCTAAGATTTATGTTGCAGTGTTTTCTGTGAGTCAGTGTGGAATAACAGTAGAAATACTCTCATCATCTTGACATGTTGGAGATCTGCGTTTCTGAAATGATCTACCGAGTGAAGGGATTTCCTTTGAGAGTTGTATCTACACAGTTTGCGTGAGGAGGGGGTGCTTGGGGGGGTTGTTTTTGATTGTTTTTCTTCCCCCGTGTACAGCAGTCAGATGCTTTGATTGCCTGGCTTTCAGACTAGAAACATATGGAGGGTGGCTGAGTGGTTGTCCTGTGTGGGGAAGTCTGGGTGGTGTGAGGCTGTTGCAGTATTTGGACATGTAGCATGTGATGTCCAGGATTCCAGATGATATGTTAGGTGCAAGTGACCTAGAAAGGTTTGTTCTGTTATGCTGAAAATAGGTTCCTCAGCCTTAGAAAGTTTTATCTGTCATCTGGTCTGGAATTGTTGTATTTCATTGATCTCCTGCAGAAGTAGTTTCTTAGTCACCTAAAGCAGAAGAACTGAGCAGCTTCCCCGTTTACAGATATCTCCTTATGCTAACCAAAATAGAAAAATGAAGTAGGAATCATCTTTGAAAATCTGATGTAATAGAAGAAGATATCTTTGTTTCCCACTAAACCCTTTTAAACACTGCGCCATCATTTAGGTTAGACGTTAGGGAAAACTTCTGCACCGAAAGCGTTGTCAAGGACTGGAACAGGCTGCTGAGGGAAGTGGTTGAATCACCATCCCTGGATGTATTTAAAAGCCGTTTAGATAGAGTGCTCAAGGAGATGGTGCAGAAGTGGCCTGGTAGAGATAGGTAATGGTTGGACTCGATGATCTTATAGATTCTTTCCAGCCATAGCAATTCTGTGATTCTCTGATCATGCGAAGTGCTGCCTTGTTTTGGTTCCAAATTCTTGCTTCTTTTACTTTCTAATTTTCCTTAAAGCTTGGGAATTTTGAGAAAATTCTGTTCCTTTCCTGTGAGCATGAAGTGGTGGAAAAAATTGCCTCTAAAATAATCAATGTGCACAAACAGAGCTTTTCAAGGACATTCAAGGTTCCCCTGTCCCCACCAAATGTGTGGTACATTGAAGACCGCATGTATCTCAGGCCTTGTTAAATAATTTCAAACGGTCAGAAGCCAGATATCAACCACAGCCATGCAGTTTTCCGCTCTTTGTGTCAGTGTTCTGTCGTGATGTTTCTCCAGACAAACATTAACTTGAGGCCTATTTGTAGCGACGTTTTGAATAATAGAAGCTGTAGTTAGTCATGTATTGCCAGAAGCCTCCATCAGCCGCAGAACTGCCAGCTAATACTGAGTTTACTTCATCTTTCTAGCTACTGTTTTTAACTTTGTGCACCTTGGGGTTGAAGACCTGCCACACTGTAGATAAAACATTTACCAACAAAAGCAAAATAAAAGCATAAAAAAGGATTCTTTCTGATTATTCCTGCTTGCTTGTTTTTGCTCACAGTTTTGTTTTGCCGTAATGGTGATTGCGAATGACAAAACTCAGGTGGTGGTTCATGTTATTATTTAGAAAGTAAGCACCAGCACTGCCACTTAAGGATTTATTGGCCAGTTGCCATATTATATGATCTGTGCTCAAATAACTACTCTGGCTTGTATCAACACTGGTGTGGCCAGCACAGTGAGGGCAGGGATCATTGCCCTGGA
>VZZY01012521.1:0-23704 GCA_013400335.1 Eurystomus gularis | reverse complement strand
TAGACTAGATCTTGGGAAGAAGTATGAGTGTGGCGAGACTCTGGAATAGATTGCCCAGAGCAGTTGTGGATGCCCCCTCCCTGGAGGTGTTCCAAGGCCAGGTTGGATGCGGCCTTGAGCAACCTGATCTAGTTGAGAGGTGTTCCTCCCCATGGCAGGGAGGTTGGACTAGGTGATCTCTAGGGTCCCTTTGAACCCAAGCTATTCTATGATTTCTAACATTCTATTGATGTTTCTAAGACATCAGTTTTATCAATAATGGATTAAAAGACCAGTTATCTAGTACCCATGCTTTGGGCTCAAACTCACAGTGTTATTTCATTGCAGATGAAATAGAATTTTCTTTTTACAAAATTGTTTGTTATTATTAATTGTGAAGAAAAATATTGAAAACATGGCTGCGATAAAACTTGGACTCTGAGCTTGCAGAGCTTGCTCTTTGTCCTCATGGCAATGGTAGCCAGCAGCATCAAAGGCTGCATTTAAAAGTGTTGCCAGCAGGTTGAGTGGAATGACCTTCCCCTCTGCTCAGCACTTGTGAGACACATCTGGAGTACTGGGCACAAGAAAGATGTAGACATATTGGAGCCAGTCCAGAAAAGGGACACAAGAATGATTCAGGGGCAGGAGCATCTGTCAGACTAAGAGGGTTTGAGATTGATGGGACTATTCAGTCTGGAGAAAAGGAGGCTCTGGAAGGGGTGTGATGTCAGTGTGTGTAAATATCTGAAGGGAGAATGTAAGGAACAAGGAGTCAAACTCCCCAGTGGTGTACCAAAATAGGGCAAGATGCAATGAGCACAACTTAAAATACAATAAATTCTACTTCAATATGAAAAAAATCTTTTTACTGTAAGGACAATCCAGCAGTAGAATAGGTTGCCCAGACCTTGTGGAGTTCTTGGAGATACTCAAAACTCATAAGGACACGGCCCTCAGCAAAGTATTGTGGTTGGTCCCTCTTTGAGCAGGGGAGCTGGACTAGACAACTTCCAGAGGTTTCTGTTGACCTCAGTGACTGATTCAGGGCTATGAAAAATTTAAGACCTGGATAGGCTGATAATAGGAGGTTATCCTCCAACCTGGCCAGATTTGTGATGTGACTGTTGACATAAGTATTTGCTCCAGTTTCCCTGCCATATTTTACTCCTCCCATGCAAGACTTTTTGCTGCCATGCCCAGATAGAGCAAGGCCTCCTTGGTGCTGTGAAGGTGTGGTGCTATTTCCAGCTGTCCTTCAACTGCTTTTTCATCAGTGTTCCAAAATACTATATTTTCTGCATAGAATAATCTTGTTGTTGTTTTTGTTAAAGTATTTCTTAAATGCTTTTCTTGTTGTTTTGTTTGTATTTAGTTACCTGTATGATCATCTTGTCCAGAATTTTGGTAGCATCTGGAAATGGGCTGTATGTCATCAGTTACTTCCTTTTTTTTTTCATCTAGCATTCTGTTAGATGTGTTAACACATCTTTCCAATCTAATTTTCACTCATTTCATTCTGGTCTACGATTATGGACGGCTAATGGTTTGTTTATGGAAACATCTAAAGGTTTTACTCCTCTTGACCTTCCATATTTAACAGTTAGGCTCAAAAGAGAGTCATACTTCCATTCAGAAGTCATGCTTACATTCTACATTTCTTTGCACTTTGGTGTGAGGAGTCTGCTTTTAACCATCCAAGTTCTTTTCTTTCTAATTAAACTCCAAAATCTTAACATTTCAAAACAGAGTACCTTTCTTGTAATATGAATGCTGCTTTTCTCTTTTGGCTTCTGTACCTTTTGCACTGTGGTAAGTCTCCTCTTAACGTAGTAGGGTAGTTAATACCTCATACTTAACAACTTCCATGAAATGATGATCATACTTTCTCACAGTTTCTTTCAGAGGATAAGTATCTCCAAGTTTCATATTTAAGTCCTTTATGCTTTTCTTTTTAAGCTTGCTATTTGAACGGACATATTTTTCTTCATGACCTACAATACCATTTCTTTAGTTATATACCTCATTAAATTTATTTTCTCCTTCTCTCCAGAGGTCTCTGTCTGCCTAGCTGCTACTCAGTTTCTAGTGGGCGAAAGCCAATTGCCTTACATTAAATACTGACAAGATAAAATCTCTTTTCTTACCCTCTGATTCTTGTCTTTTGTACTCACTTTTCAGTTCAAGAGTACTCCGTATTTTTTCATGTTTTAAGAGCATCAGCTGAAATTGTAACTCCTTTAAAATCTATGGCAAATCTCTCCACAACTTGAAACATGGCAAGATTTCACCAATATGCTGTAGAAGTACATGCCTTGTGAAATGCCACTGCGTTATCTTTCACTAATGTCCTGAGCAATAGTCAAGCCTGCATCTCTTCCCAAACAGTACTGCAATCTTTTAAATTCTATTCCCAAGTAGTATTCCTTCAGTAACAAATGAAGTGGGGTATTGGATTTTTAATACACAGTTGTAATATTTAATAACCTTATTTCCAGTCAAAATAAAGTCTTGAAGGCAATCATGATTTACACAGTACCTCAGACATGGTTTTATTGGACCTGGCCTATTTATATCCTTAAATTCTAAGTATCAGTTTTTCCAGCAGCAAGAAAGATGTCTATGCTTCTATTGGAAAAATTTTCCTATCATATCACTCATTATTGAGGTAAGGAGAGATGAGAGAAGCTGTAGTTTAGCAGTGCTACAAAGTAGTGTCTCTACAGTTCTTGGGTTACTAAAGGAAGACAGTTTCAAAACTCTATGAAAGTTTCAATATCTTCCTTTACAAGGAAGCATATTTATACAGCAATTTTTTAATAAGTTAAAAAATCGAAAGAAATGGATTCTGTGATTACTCACAGGTGATTGAAGCCCGATAAAGTATATGTTAGATATCAACTACTAAAACCAAAGTCTGTGTGTTTTATATTTGGTACAATGCCTAAATAAATAAATAGTTTACATTCAGCTATGCTTTCTAGGGCAACTATTTTACAAGCTTCAGTTACATATCTTGAAACATCATGAATACAGATGACATAATTAAACACTAAAGTTGTAAATTTAAAAGCAAAAGAAACACTAAGAAAAATTTAAAAGAACAATGCATTACAAATAATATCAAGCAATTTTAATGTTCTCACAGGTATGTACAGCACAAGTTGGGATTGGTCCTCATTTCTTTTCACCTGCCCTGCCAGTGGAGTCAAGAGCAAAGGACACAAAGGTCACTGAAAGCAATTGACATCAGTTTCCTGCTCTGCACCTTTTGACATTTAAGAAGCTTCACTCAGGTATTCACATTCACATTCACATTCTTCCCTTGCTTCAAATGTATATTTTCTGTTAGAATTGAGAGGAGAGAGATATACACGTACACATCAAAGAGAGAGTTTGTCTCACAAGCCCAATTTAAAATAGCGCTATCTGGAAGACATATTTGCTAGATCTAGTTCCCCTCATACATTATACTTGCAGGTGATGCTGTAACTACTGATTTTCTAACAGACAGGAAATCATTAACAGCTCATTTTCTAATTCATTTCCTAATTTGGATAATTTTTTTTTATTTTCATCCACCTCCTGCTCATCTCTTTTGTACTCAGAATGCTAATTTCCCTTTCAAATTAAGTTCTGCTGAAGTCAACACAGATCTAAACAGATTGAGTTCTTTTAAACAATGTATTACGCATGGAATCAAATATGACTTCCCTGAAATATCAAGACAGGTAATTTATCTATCTATGTCTTTTCTAATGCATTTTTCATCTAAGACTTTTACTTCAATATATTGGCAGTATGTTAAGGTCATTGCTAGCCGTAGACAATTTTTTAATTTGTAACTACTGATAGGTATTTCCCCTTTTAGATTTTCAAAGTTGCTCAGAAGAATCTAAACTAGCATGATTTTTTTCAATTTGGATCTATTTTCTTTGTAAGAAGCTTGCTAATGTAACACTCCTTTCTAAACCAAAAGTCATCATTCAAACGCACTTTGCAATGAAGAGAGGAAACATGCATTTTTTTATTGATTTAGAAGGTTTTTTCTTTAAATTGCTAAATGATAATCTTAATCTGATGTAAAAAACCTGAAAGCTTGTGAAAAAAAGCTTTCTTAAAGATATTGGTCAGTAAATATGTTTTTTTATGGCAAACCTGGATTATTATACATTTAAATTACATTTAGTGGATGGTTCGGATTCCAGGCTTGGTTCTGATTTTTTTGCCCCATCATTAATAACGACACTTGAAACTCTACTCATCCAAGGTTTAATTTAAGCTGTATCTAGATCTTTTTCCCTGTTTGCTTTTTGGTGCTTGTTTAAAATGCCCAGCACATTGCAGATGAGCTCCAAAAGGAAATGTCTGTTCCTCAAAGCTTTATGTTTTACTATAAAGAAAAATGAATCTGCATTTCTTCCAGAATTCTACTAATAGCTTTGTTGAAGGAAAATTGTGCAAAAAGGTTTAAACTTTAAATATCCACAGTGCTGGAATATGATAATCTGTAGCCTTACTCCCTAAAACTATATAGTCTATTCTTAGAAATTGAGGCCTGCACTTTGTCATACCGACATCTAACACAGCTTTCCAAAATAAGGCTTACCTACGCATAAATCTTGGCTGTATCTGTCTTCAGCTGCTAATAGCTAATGCTCCTCAAATTTACTCTCATAATTTTTGGTATACTGTCCATTTTGTAGTCTTTAAGGTGTTGAAGTGCGAGGGCCTGAGCAATAGGCCCTGAATTGAAGTTGACATATGGATGAATCTCACAGGCAGGTGAAAGGATTAAGGCTGGCCAGACGCCTCCTACTATAGTCAAGGGAAAGACTGCGTTGGCCTCTGTGTCTGCCATCAAGAAGAACTTTTAGCTCTGCTGCTGGCTGCAACCCAGTAGGCATTAAGCGGTGGGGGGACATGCCATACCAGAACTTGATATAAGGGGTGGCCCCTCTGAGAGCCATCCAGGAGGGAAGGCCAGGCCATGCATACCCCTAGGAGCAGTGTGGAGATTGTGGTCCATCCATATGTCAGGGGACCGAGTGAAGTGCTAGGGCCTGAGCAATAGGCCCTGAATTAAAGTTGACATATGGATGAATCTCACAACCAGACAGTATGACTGAAAACAGCAGAGGATTTTTCTCTGCTGGGAAATGAGTTGATTAGCATCAGAACAGACCAAAGCAGATAGAGGTGCCTCCTCCCCTTTGAGTTTCTTCCCAGGCTTGGCCGACCTTGGACGGAATCCAATGAGGAGGAAAAATAGCAGATGTCCCGCTTCTGAAGTTAGTTTTGAGGACTGCCTATGCAACCTGAATTGTTTATCCAGCAGTATAAAAGCTGGCCCTGCTTGTAGTGAACTGAGGAGAAGCTGACCTGCGGGTGGATGCACCACGCAGGGTTTTTTCCAAGGCCCCTCCCCCCAACTGCTCGCTGCAACCAGGATTCCCCAGCAACGGTGGGACAGAACAAGTGTATTGGACGGGACAAGGGTAATACTGGTAATGGATTTGATTGCTCATCCTTTTGGAGTCTGTCGTAGTTTGGCCGTGTACCTTTGTGGAATGTATCACATACTGCTGGTACACCTCTCAGGTATTTGCCGGGGTGGTTTGTGCATGGCTATGGTGATATTTGGGGTATGGTTGGTCTCCCCCTTGATTGTTGAGGTGATCGCCTGGTTTCTTTTCCCTTCTATTACTGAGTTTGTAGTTAAGTTCGTTTTTCCTTTTGTTATATCACCCGCGGTGAGTGGGTTTCTCTCTTCTGTTGCTGGCCATGTAGTGTCATTTCTGCGCCCCATGGAGATAGATAATAAAATCTATATCTGCTTATGCATCTGCCTCCTGGTAATGGTGGTGTTTTCTGTGCTGGGCTGGGTAATTGGCAAAACAGGTGTGTGTTGTATTACATTACTCTAAGAAGTAATTTCAGTGCCTGTAACTAACTGTGCATACCTGAAGTAGGTTTTCATTTGCCTGGTGTTTCAGTTTCTGTTAATGATATACAAATTCTTGCATATTGTGTTCTAATTTGGATAAACAGCTGCCATTTTCAAAAGTTCTTAATACTACTTTCCTCACAGTCTTCATTTTTTAGTTTTCACATTGTGGTTTCTGTCTGGACTGTCTTGCAACATTTCACAAAGGAAATACATGCTTACTGGCATAGCTGAAAATCATATGAATTAGTAGATTATGCTTGTTCTTCCCGCTAAAAATGTAGCAGATGTTTTTATAAATTAGGTAGACTTTATCTTCTTCGTTCCTCTGTAGTAAGGCAATATATCCCTGATTCCTTGTGCCCCTCATGCCTTCCTCCTCAGTCCGCTTCTGATAAAAGTGAAGTACTCATAGTATTTTTACAGACTAATACATATAAGGATGGATCTAGCATGTTTTAAATTTATATAAAGAAATTTCAAGTACTTATATATATTATTCTTTTTGTCATATTTCCAAAATATATTTCAGCTTTAGCATGTGAACATTTATCTGCCTTCAAATTATCCCCACAAGTTTTCTTGATCCAATCTGAAAATTTTTAATTTCTTTTTTCCTTTGGTGATCCTGGATATTTAATAAATCTAAATCAAATTGTACATTTTTGAGAAAAGTGTTGCAGCAAGAGCTATGGGTGAAAATCAGTAATTCTTTCTTTTTCATGTTCAAGGAAAAGGGAAAGCAAAAAAAAAATAGACACATCAACAAAACTGGTAGAAAGGGTATATACAGAAGGTTGCTATTCATATTTGAGATCTGACATAGGCCTGAACTGCACTTCTAAGATCCAGATTGGAATTTCATCAAAGTACAAGGTTACCTGTGGCTCAGTGGGGTGCTAGGAATAGGGCCAAAGGCTGGCTCTGTGCTGTTCCATAAGCTTCTGTTTTTATCTTGCATTTTGCTTAGAGACATTATCTTGGGGTTTTTTAGCTTTCAAATTGCTTGAACAACAACAAATTAGTACCAGCTTCTACAGAGATTTCACTTTAAGGCCTACTTTTAATTTCCAGGGAATCAGTCCATTTTCTTGCTTCATAAAGAAAATTTCTGAATAGTTTAAAGGCAGCTGCTTACCAGAGATGTAAGTCCACTTCCTCTGCTTGAATATTTTAGAGAAAAAATCACTTGACATATAATTCAACTTTGCTCTCTTACTGCATATAATACCATACGCCAAAGACATTTAGCAGAGGAAGACTGTTTCAGGCTATTCTCCTGAACTCACAGAACTGTCAAAATCAATCATGTACATAATAGGATTGTACTGCAGTATTTCAAGGCACTACTATTTTTTCCTTGTAACCTGGCACTGATTTTTAAGACATATGCTATTATTTTATTACTTAAAGCAGGTGACAGCAATGGGCTACTAACCAAGGCATCACCACCATTTTAAGCACAGAAGTGACTTGGGCATGATTCATGAATGAGATTGTACCAGTGTATAATTCTTTTTGGTATTTAAACCACTCCTACTTCATTGTACTTCAATATGTTTGTAGTATTCATGAAATAATCCCTGCAATATCCACAATGTCAGGAAACAGGTATATGTGCTATTTAACAAAAAGAACTCGAGATGCAAAGAAATTTAGACTTCCAAGAGTCTTTCAGGCCTAAAGGACAGCTGAATCTTTCTTGGTTGTTCTTTGTTTGTTTCTTTGGGTTTTTTTTTATTCTTTTTGGTTTGTTTGGTTGGTTGGTTGTTTTGTTGTGTTTTGTTTTGTTTTTTTCCTCAAAGCATCAAAGCTGTCTAGAAACCTAAATATCCTTCAGATCTGAGTAACTCCTTAATCTCTTCCGTAACCACAAGACAACTAACAGCACTGGCTTAAATGCTCACTGAAAGCTCACAGTGCATATTTGCTTTATATTCATCAACCTAGTGGCAAAGTCTTTAAAAATGAAGAGTAATCCCTCCCAGAGAGTTCGAGGGATGTCTGATAAGAAGGAGTGCTTTTTCCTAATCTGGCTGAGAAACAAGTGAAAAGGGACCAGTGGATAGGCCTTAAACATGTTCATCTTGCACTGAACTTTTGTATTTATGTATCACAAATCTGTATTTAAAAAGTAGGCCTGCCATAAAGCACAGGAAAATAGCTAGCTGAGATAATATGTGAAAGTCTGGGAAAATAACTATGCCTTAGCACACCTGAGGTGAAAGGCATGCAAATCTGAGGCAACAGTATAAAAAAGGAGGCTACACCCATAGACTGAGAGAGCAGAAGAGGTCCATCTTTTTAAAGAAACCAACAAAACACCAAAAAACAATCAAACAAACAAAACTTGGTAGGGAACTGTGTTTTCTATGCTACTTACTGTTGATAAAAAGCAAAGATCACCAACATGAAAGGCTAGTGATTAGCGGCAATTAGGAAGAGCAGCTAGTAGAGCAGGAGTGGTGGGTCTTGCTCCAGCATGGCCAGCTTTTGCTGCTGCGAAGGATACAGGACGGAGTACAGCAGCTATCACAGAGTGAGGTGCCACTACAGGAGTTGGAACATAGCAAGCTGCTGTGGCAGTACCTCAAGGAGAATACTGAAGTATTTTAAGTATTTTTAAATGACCTTTAAATAAATTTTGCTCTTGTACATTGGGGAATGAGTAATCATATATCGGTCTGTTCATCCCCCTTGTTATCTTTTTCTTTTATTCAGTAAAGTTCTGTTTTATTGAATTATTTGATTATGTGAGACAGGAGTATACTTTTTTGTTAGATTTTCCAGGTTTGTGGGTAAGAGCTTCAGCTGGTAATTACTACAGACCAGTAAAACCTGAAGATGGCTGCTGCTGCTGCTAATTTAGCCTTGACAAAAGAGTTACAGACATGTGTGTCTTTCATGTAACCACTTTATGAAGATTCTTTTTCAAAGTTATTGCACAGCTGAACTCGTCATGCCTTAGCTTCCTAAAATGATCAGCTAATAGCAGTACCCACTGAAGCATCACAGAAGCTTGTAGAACATGTTTTCTTACAGTGCAAAGAGCTGGTAGATGGGTTTTTCCCATGCCTTGTTCAGAAGAAACTAGGCGCATCAGATCTGCCTTCTGTGACAAAGACTGTGAGCATCACTATCATTTGATAGGCCAGTGCCAAAATAAGATAATTTTTCCTGGTTCTGCTGCAAACATTCAAAGCCTGCAAAGACCAGGCAATTGTCGTTGTGATCTATGAGTTGAATTAGTAATGTGTTAAGTAGTATTACTGTATGCAACCATTTATTGTGTAGTTTCTGTGACAAGTATGCTATACCTTTTTTACCAGAGAGCTATGGACAACCCCTGACCAGCACTGCTGCCTAGAACAGAAAGCCTAGACACAGCACAAACATGACAAGGTTGATATGGGATCTCTCTGAAATTTGCCTGCAATCATTGACTTCTCACAACAAGTGTTCAACACTTCGTATTTCTCTGCAACTTTTGTTTTGGCCTAGGCATAGAGAAAGAATGAATCTGCAGCAGTTTTAATTGCTTTTGTAACCAGATTGTCTGCCCTAGATAGTATTGCTTTTCTGCTTGTAACCGATGGAGAAACAAGTTTTTTTCAAATAATCATCTTGTCTGTCAGCATCTAGAAAGGGAGAAAGCTGCCACACGTGCAACAAATCATTACTTGTAATTAGCTTTGATTAAAGCTCTGAAATATACTTTTCTGAGACAGCAAGTACAAAGTTTCCATCTGCTTAATAACAATTTAGTGTAAATGGCAGGCACGGAAGAAGCCAGTATCTACTAAGTGTGTCATTGTCATTACAGTTATTCAACATACAATAGATTCCTTTTTAACTCTACCAAAGTTGCAATCAGCATTTATTTGTATTCAGTGTTAAAGAAATCTGTGCCTGAATGCAGAGACAGTTGTGAGTTAAAGAAGGGTTTACAAGATAATAATTCTTTAGTTGCATCATATTTTTCTTAACAGTCTGCCAACAAATGTTACATCAAAATTGTTTTTTCCTCATAGCCAAGTCTAATCTAAGATGACAGCTGAAGTGTTGGGGTTTATGTTCTGGTTTGTTGTTTTTTTTATGTGCCATTACGTGTAATTCCATGGAATGGTATTTCAACAGAATTACAGTATTATGTATAAGGGTTGAAAATTAAAAATGAGGCAACAGTGGCATTGTTACAGAAGTACAATACAACTACAGTATGTTCTACAAATTTCCTCTAAAGACAATGTAAAATAACCTTGTTTATCATATTGTATTGTTTATTATAGTGTATATTCACCAGTATTGTCACAAATATTTCTTCTCCTGAGTGAGAAGCTTTTTACATATATAAAAAGAGAAGGGACATAGAAATTCAGAATATACCGCTCTCCAATATTAGCAAGATTTTTCCTCTGTGTTTTCTGTATTTGATTAATTAATTAAAAACTCATGCTTCTAAGATAAACAGCACTGATGACTCACCTGGAATAGTATGGCAGATTGGTGAAGAATAACTAAAAGATTTAATAAACTAATCCAGAATACATGTTAGTCAATGTGTCATCTCTTTCGCTGCTCAGAATATGGCTGCCAATGTATTATTATTTTCTTGAATTTACTTTTCAAGAACACCAGATGTTTTTCATGAATAATTCTTTGTCACAAGTTTGTTAATGAGCAGTTTGTTTTTACTACTTAATATCTGAAATTCAGTCTTTTGTGACTGAACACTGGAAACCTGAATTAAAGATACTCATATTTAAAAAGGGTGCTTAATCTTAGCCTTATGCTTAAATTCTAGTAATCATATATGCATGATTAACAGAGTGGTGTTTTTTCACCTGACAGCTAGGAATACTACTTTGGTATTTGTTCTTTAAAAAAAAAATGCTCAGACTGACGATATTTCTTATAAAGCAATGTTATGCAGCACTTCCTGGGGATATTGCCATGTCACAGAAAAGTTGCTCTCAATAGATTTGCTGAACTATGGGGACAAAGAGTATCAGAATAACTACTAACTTTCAAAATGAGGACCGTTATAGGCAATGAGTTATCAGAGGCAACATAGTATATCTCAAGCACATCTCAGCTCAAGCTGTTAACATAAAAACAGATTATCACATAATTTTCCTAAAAAATTTAAAAAACACAATAGAGATTCCCAATGACCTGACATGACAAATAGCTGTGCAAGTATCCTTTGTATTCTTGTTTTAGGCAACAACCTAAAGATCTTGTGGTTATGTTTGAGGATGATTGACATAACTAATGCACAATGAGGTCTATGTAATCTTTTACTTCCGCATGTCGGCACTGAGATGTAGAGTTATCAGCACTTCTGGTTCAGACATCATACTTATCTGTTGGTCTTCATGGATTTATATGTTATATGTCTCCAAAAGACAAAACCTGTTGTTATATAAGAAAAGAAATATGAACGGATTAATATGGTTAATCATTTAAATGACATAAACTTACATATTACTATTAATTATAGTGGAACTTTACCAGCATACACAATTTGAAGAGCTGGCTTCTACGACTATGATTAGTGTATGTTCATGGATTTTTTATTATTATTATTTTGAATTGGGTAGGAAATAGAAGAAAATGTGTAGGAAAAGAACACATTATGCACATAGGTAGAGGAAAGCATCAAAAAGATAGCTATTAGGAACAAGCACTGTATCAACATTTATCAATAAGATCTAAGCTGGAGGCTTATTTCTTGAACTTGTTACACAATGAATCACTTTCTTGAAAATGGTTAGTTACTTAGCCTCAAATCTTATTACAATACCATGCCATGTCTTGTCAGTAGCGTAACAGCTGTACCCACAGAATCATACAAAACCTTCACAATTCACAATGTTCTGCTGTGTAGCAAAGCTAAAGTATTATACTCAAAATGCATGAGGGGAATTGCTTATGCAGCCTGGCAAGCACTTTCCTCAGCCAAAAAAAATGGGTTCATTAATCTTTCAGAAGCTTTCCAAAGTTTTGTCTCTATAATCCACAAAATAAATCCACTGAAATCAAACAGCTTCTGTAGACTACTATTATTTTAGTCATGAATATGAGAAGACAGATTTCCTCCTAGATTCTCTTTACTATGCTCCAGGTAACCATGTCACCAGTTTAACTGTGTTAAGTGCTTAGGGACTGCAGTGCCTTTACTTTGTCAAAGTGTTAGCTGTGCCATACTCTCCTTCGTCTTGCTCTAAGACCTTTTTTTATGTTTTGGACTAGCAGAACACTTTGATAGCCAATACTTTTAAACTATTAAATATACTATTACTTTTTGATAATTATTTCTAATTTTTAAACATGTAAAAAGGCAGAAATTTCAAAAATCTTTTGTCTAGAAAGAGACAAAAAATAGAACAATCTTTTTGTCAGAAAACATGATTGGTGACAAACCAGAATGTAATAATTACAACAAAAGTTAAAACATCAACCAGTAAGTATTCACAAATTGCATATAAGACTGGAAAGTGTTTGCTGAATAATCATCTTGTCTAATAGCTTTAAGCAAACAGTTAAATATTAAAGTCTGCTTTAGGTAATCTATAAACAGGAACCAGTCAGATTGTTTTTTACATGTGGCCACCTGCATCTAAGAGCTAGCTGGGAAGTACCACGCAGGTACAGCACACACAGGTAAATTCTTCACAGACCTCAAAATATTTAATGAGGGATATAGGGGTTAAAAGTATACTCATAAAGTCTAACACTGAGAGGCTGGCTGTATCTTTGGATTGCTGCAACATCATATGTTTAAGTAGCTTCCATTTTTTCACCAGGCAGCTCAACACATTAGTTTTCCTTAATGAGAAAGGTTTTACAGAATAGATTTTCAAGATGTTATGTAGCTTTGCAGTTTTTTGGGCTTTCATTAAGTTTAGGAACAGACACACTGATAAACTATGTTTGCCTATGACAAGTGCACTTAAAGTGGCATTAAAGAATACAGTAGATCTCTGGGTACCTTTCATTTAAGTTTCAACATACAAATGTTCTAACAGAAGGATGCATCCTGTGGCAGATATGTACTGAAAAAACTGCTTTGTTGAAACTTTTATATATAAAATCATTTCATATATGGTTAATTTTACTGAATGGCAGTGATCCATTTGGATAAATTACAATTTAAAAGCTGAATACCCTGGATGAAGGTGATTTAATGAACAAATTATTGAATTCAGAGTCAAGATTCAGTATCCTCTTCTGAGTTGTACTACAGAGATGGTATTAAGGGAGGCAGTTTTAATCTGTTATTTTATAAACTTGAAATATCCTGTTTTGGGAAGCACTTTAATTGTTCTTAGAAATGTACCTTCAGAGCGTAAGTCAATTGGGAGGCAGAAAGAAATCATATTCCGGGATCAGCATGTACAAAATAATGAAAGGCAAAGATGAAAAACAACTGGTTTATAGCCTAGTTTTGGTATGAAGGTGAGGGTTCACCTATGGCTGAAACCACTATATTTTATTTAAGATGTAAAAAAATAAAAACCTCAATCCCACTGAAATTAGCAGGAAATTATGAAGTTTACTCCTGTAATAGCAATTATAGAAGATGAAATCAGTTTGAAAATTATGAAGTAAAATTTAGAACATTATGTAACACTTTCATAATGCCATATACCCTCATTTACTCTTCAAATTATGTCCAGGTATGCAAGATAATCTGTCTGTTCATCTTGATTTTAGAAAAAAGTTCTAATCTTTGCTGATTGTACACTGGGGTCTGATAAAGCAATATTTGAACTGATGTGATTGTACTTGTACAAAGAACCCTTGTTGTTTTTATTTCCAGCTTGAAGCGTGTAGAATTCCTCCTTGTGGTTTACTGGGACACAACTCATCACTTGAGCAATTGCAGGAAAATTTGTTGTCAGAGCAATGTGGCACCACTGAAGTGATTTTAATGCAAAGGCAGAAGAATAGTACGTTTTGAGACTTTTAACTACATGCAGGCACTGAAGATGTACATTTAAAGAAAAACAATTCTTGTTTTTACTAAAGAAAAAGTTTTCTGGAAATGTTCTTACACAGCTGATCTTTCAAAGCACTTGAACCAAAATTTCAGTGATATTCAAAGAGTCATTATACTGAGGTAAGTTCTTCACTATGCTACTCAGATTCATTGAGCTGTGGGGCTGAAAGAATCCACAAGAACTAAGAAAAAAAACTGTAGAACTAAAAGTGGAGAGATTCTGCCCAGATAGCATATAAATCCATTTTTAGATATCATAAGAGTTATATGAAGCTTCTACAAGGGAGGGTATGCAGGCCAAACTGTCTAGGCTTTACACAGTAAGTCTACACAGTATTTTTCAGACAAATAAGCTCATGAGAATACTGTGGACACAGCATCACATGATACAGCAGTGTGAGGTAGCAAAGCTGGTAACAAAAACAGGTAGCAAAACTGTCACACTAACTGCATCTTCAGTGTGTCATGGAGACAGACTAAAGGCAGCCTGTCGCGGTCGGAGCACAGAGGTCCGACCCGCCTCCTAAAGGGAAGAAGGGTTGAAGGCAAAGTGGAATATCTCCTCACCAGGCTCGAAAGCAAATATGGATATCAAATGAGTATTTAATGAGTTTATTACTAAATATATTCTAATAAAACCTTATTTACTCTATGGAAAATATTATGGTATTAAAGAACCCCACACCCACCCACTCACTCCCCCACCCTAAGGAGAGCTAGGAAACTTCGAGGGGGGGAACAGGGCAAACAAAAACCTGATTGTGTCAAAATATGACCTATATGTGGATGGTGGGCTGTGTGTGCATGTGTGTATAAATAGATGTATAAATCTTTCTACCCCTTTCAGATGTTCGGCGGTTCAGGACCAGCTGGCGGGCGGCGGGGGGGCCTCGGCTTGACTTGGCTCTGGCGACGCAGCAGTTCGCACTGGCGGTCGGCGCTAGGACCCTGCGGTCTCTCGGCTGGCGGCTGGCGATCTCTCCGACGGCCGCGGCGAGTTCTACCGCGGGTTCTTCGGGCTGCGCCCCTCGGCTCGGAGTGGCGCCAAGTTCTTCACCGCGGGCGCGCACCCGGCTGGCGCCCGGCGGCACGCGCGCGCCCGGCGGTCCCGCGGAGGGCACGCACGAGAGACAGAGAGAGAGGGAGCGGCTGTGCGCGTGGCGGCAGGAACGGGCGTGGCCGCGACGACGCTTCAGGGCAGCGGTCACAGCGTCTCTCAGGGGAGCAGGAGGGAAAAGGAAGGGCAGATCTTCGTTTCCCTCATAATTTATATCTTGCCGCGTCCCCCGCAGCTTCCGACTTCCGGAGTCTTCTCAATGGTTCAAGGGAAATGTAGTTTCTTTAGCTGACTTAGAAAGGCATTCCTTTAATATATGGGGGTCGGACTCCCACACAGCCTTAAGGATTAGTCTAATATCTACATTGTTACATACTTCAGCTTTAACTTCAAACTATATATTCAGGTGCACATGGAAGGGAAGGCAGTATTAGTGATGTTTTCTCTTCCATTTTGTTGATAGTCTTCTGATCTTCCTAATTTTCCTTTCCAGAGGTGGAGAAGCAGTCATGAAGAGAAGATTTTAGCAAGGATCCTAGTTACTGAATCAGAAGTTCAGGGGCCACTAGTCACTGGAATTACTCATAGCTTCATTGAAGCATCTCTTACACTTGTCACTTTCAGCCCCTTTTGAGGTATTCTCAAGGTGGTTAAAGCCAGATGGCTGTATTAGAATTTTTTTCTTGTTATTAAGCAAAACACGAGAACAGTGACCATTTGGAACAGATGTTTCTTGAGATCTAGTTCCATTTTTTCCTCTAAACCATTCATTCCAAATACTATCTTAGTATCATATATACGCTTACATTGTCATGAACCTACATTCCAGGTGCCAGTATTTTTCTCCTTTCCTTTCAGCTAGGAGTAGCTTTGTTTTGTTTGGATTTTTTGTTTGTTTGTTTGATGGTGTTAGCTTTTGTTTGGTTTGTTGGTTGGGGGCTTTTTGGGTTATTTTTTTAGATGGTAGTATGCTATAAGACCATATAAAGTAGTAACATTACAGATAGCCTAAAAATGAGAATGTTCAAGTAAAATGCAATACTGTCTGTATATCTGAAACAGTCACAATGTTAGCAGATTTTGATAAGGATGCCATGATTGTAGTATAGCAAAACAAGAAAGAAATTTTAAGTGTATGTATCTTCTCATTTTATCAGCAGGCTTATGAAAACTCATTTTAAAAGCACTGCTTAGTCAATATATACTGCTTTTGCTCATTAAGAAAAAAAAAGAAAATATAGGAAATAATGTAGTTTACTCCTAACAGTGATTTACCAAGCTATTATGTAGTAATCTCCAAACTGCTACAGAATTTTCAGTTTGCACACTTTGCCAAAAATGTTTGTACATGCATTGATGCCACCTCTTTCTACTTGTCTGTGTTTTAGATAGATAGGTGCCCCTTGTTCCACAAAGATGAATGCACTTCAAATCAATCTCAGTACATAGCTGTAGCTGTTGCAAACATGGTTTAATAAGTACTTCACTTTATGACATTGGTGCTGCAAAGTGCCCACAGTTGCTGAATCAGTCATTTCAGTGGTACTCTAGTTATGTGGTGTGTGCTGTGCAGGCTATAAGTAGAGCAGCACCTTACGAGTATTGTCTTGTGAACATTAATATAGGGAAGAGAAGTGTCAAGACCAATAGGAGAAGTAGCTTAAAATGATACTACAGAAATACAGAGGTAAGCTATCAGAGACATTCAGGGCTTCCCTTGCATTATCCTCAGAATAATTTTCAAAAAATCCTTTCCTGAGTACATATGCTAGATCATACATTTTCTTCCTTGTGAATGGTCTGTATCTGTTCTAAGAACAGTAAAACACTTGCTGCCTCTGCCCATCCAGTTTCTTTGTTACAGAGCAGACTGTTCACATCTTGTTTTAGTAAGAAGCTCCAAAGTAAGAAACAAAAAATGATCAAGATTAGAGGATAATGAATTCTGATATATTATGCTGGTACCTAAGGTAGACTTCAAAACAAATATCTGCTTGCTAACGGCATAATCCATTGTTAGAATTGTCAAATCTGCCAATTATGAAATTACAACTTTGTTTCTTCTTTATTTGTTTTCTTAATTTCAGAGTCTTCCTGTTTTGAGACTTTGTTGATTAAAAATATTAATTCTGCTTCAGCTTAAAACTATTTTCCTAACCAAAAGCTAGAAAGAGTGATGATGAAGAGAGGAGGAATGTCAAGTGCACAAGTAAAGCATGATTTCCATGTGATCCATTTCAAGGATCTGTAGATTTGTAACTCAGTCATCAGATTATGCTTTAGAAATCTAAGATTCAATTTCACATCTTCCAAAAGATTATTTTTTCAACCATGAGACATTTAATTTCTCCCTAATGCCTTTTCCCTTATGCTACCACAGGCACACTAATACAGATTTTCTGCCCATAAATACACATTGCCATGTGTATTTCTGCAGTTACTCCTTAAGACCTAATCTTCAGCAACTGATTAATACCTTCACATGGGGATATGCATTTGTTTTATATTTTTGTTGTACATTTGCTTATTCAAGTAATTAACTTTGATATAGAAATTTTAAATGTCTAAGTAACATCCTAAGACTTCTGGTTAAGATAACCGAAAGTGCTGATGAGATGCAAAGTTTAATTATTTGTTATTTAATTTCATTTAACTAATTTAATTTAAATATTTCATATGTCAAGTTTAATTGAGTTAGCTGTGTGCTACTCATTTGCTGTACTACTACTTTATCTGTCTCAGTCATGCTCCTTGTTACTTACACAATTTATTTAAATACACAGTATTTTTCCAACTCCTGTGATGGTAGTGCTCTTCTGACTTCACATGACTACTTTGTTCTTTATTTTTCTGTCCTAGTTCTTAAAACATGCAGAGGTACAATGTTCATGTCAGAACAGAAGATGCGACCTGCATAACATTCTATTTTGTTTTCCACTATTTTTATAACTTTTATTGCTACAGATGTCGTCTTTGAGCTAGCTCATGTTTAAATGGATATCTTTGAGCTATACACACTGACTTTTTTTTTCTGCTGCTTTCAAAAAACCAGAAGCTGGCAAATGCATAAGCCTTTCTGATGTATGAGTACTTGACATTATTTATTCTACTGTACTTTAAAATTCAATACTAAAAAATAAGAAGTAAGTATCTGTATTGACCCATCACTAATATTTAGAAATTGCCCTAGGGTTCATTCTTTACTTAATCTTGACCAACTTAATATTTTTTCTCATTTTCACAACTTGCCATTGTTTTATTTGTCCTATTTCTTAACAAAGCACGACATTTATAGCATATTCTTTTAGTATATTCTTGCAGCATGTTTGGTTATAATACAAATGGATCCAAAGAGACCATTCTGAATCCCTGAACCACCTTTCTGCACAGTTCTTATAATCCAGATGAGCGTGGGTTTTTATGACTATCACAGCACGTGTATGAAGATGGGCATCTTTCTTGTTTGTCCTGAAGTTTTGTTGTGGCTTTTCCATGCCTCTCTCCTGCCTGTTTTCACACTTCATACTTATAATGTAAATTTTAGTTTGCACTGCTTTCCTGTACCCTCTTTGGGCAACTATGCCCAAATTATGTCTCAATTTTTTTCATCATGTTTACCTGTCATTCTTAGCAATGTCACTGTTTGCTTCTTGCTGGATATGCTGTTAGCAGTGTTATAGTGTTACAACAGTGTCAGGGATTTTGCTATTTTACTGTGTTTATGTCTAAAGCAAGCTTAATATTAATTGCAATATGCTTAGTTTCTACTTTATGGGTGCAACAGATCTATGCTTTGGCTACAATTTACACACATTATTTATCTCCTCTGTTCTTAATACATTATCTGTTTTCCCTAAATTCTGGTAAATACAGATTTCTCTGGAGTGCTTCTCTTAAATTGCTTTTACAGTAGTTCTAGCAGATGAGAAAAGCATTATTTTCCTCTGAAAAATCCAGACTTTTTGTCTGTTTTGTATGATTTTTATGCTCTAATTTCAGTTACTTTTAAAAGTATCAGTGATTCCAGTACTCCTTATTTCAGTATTATGATTTTACTAAGGCTCTGATGGCTAATTACAAATTATTGAAATATTTTAAACAATTCACAGACAATCTTCACAATTATTCTATGAATTTCAACAGACAGTTAATTGAAGTGTCACAAATTTATCTATGGTAACTCACCATCTCATCTTACTGTTCTCAGAATCCAAAGAATTAGCTCACTTGCAATAAGAGAGACCACAACTGTCTTCACCAAACTTGATTTCCCAAGGTAACCAGACCTGACACACTCACAGGCCTGGAACTTATAGTGCTGCAGTTCCCCGGTGCTGTTTGATAGCATTTTTCCAAATCTGATTGTTAATACATAGTTTTCAAACCAGTGATAATGCTAGTTATAGTTTGATGGATGGGGCTTTGAGACCACATTCATTAAATGACTGCTAAGTAGTAATTAAAGTCTAACTAAGTTTCCTTTCCCTAGCACTAGGGAGTAGTTGATGTTTTCCACCTCTCTCTTATATATGAATAACTTTTAGACCAAACATGTTTATACCACTGGTGTTTGAAGAGTGGCTTACTGAATACTAATTGCTAATTCTGATACATAACTAAAACATCTCTTAAAAGCTTCAACAGCAAAGAAGCTTTCTGATCATCTGGCTTCCTCTCGACTGGCAAATAATTTATTATACCACCAAGACCCTGAGCTTCCCTCAGTGGAAGAAACCGTACCAGAAATCAAATAGCTTTTGAAATGCTGGCTATTTCAAAGATATTTGTAAAAAATTGCTTCCAGAAAGAATATTTACTTTAACTAGCTTAACTGAAAATTACAAATGTTCAATACTGCCTTTTCTGCATCTCTATAATTTAAAGTGTCACTTGGGAAGTAAAAATTAAATTTCATTAACTTTTCCTGGTTTTGCTTTTTATGTGTTTTGTGATAAAAGTTTAGTAATAAGATCAGCTTAATGACAACATATACTTTAAAGGACAAAAAAATAATTACAAATTACCCTCCTTCATAGCTTACTCAAGTATAAGCAGAGAAATAAATTTTAGTTATTTTTCATAGTGGCATCTAAATATCCCAAATGAAATTACATTCTCCCTGTAACAGATGTATACTATCAGAACAAAAGAAAGTCTCTGCCCAGAAACAGATTTTCAGTTTAAATTGATAGGAGAGAGCTTTTTGTAGGGTTCAAAATGAGGAAAGACACTCTATTCTGACAAATGATGTGTGCCTATATACGTTTCTAAGCCTGTAGGGAGGTATACTGCAGGCAACAATTTCAGTTGAACATATCAAGTCAGAAATAGTTTGCTGTCTTGGAACTGCTGAGAACATAGCTTAAATGATTTCTCTAAGTTTAAGAATATCAGAACAATGAATAAGCCCAAATTTCCTGAACACCTTTTTATAATTTTAATAACTATTCTCCAAATATGTAACTTATGCTTAACTGTATATCTTAGATGAAAATTCCCAAGCCAAATTTCTTGTAGTGAAAATCAAGCAGAAACTATTGTTTTCTTTTCTTCTTGTGCATCTTAGAAATGTGTGCAATGCCTTGGACAGTGTCTACACAAAAATTAAAACCTTGTCCTCTTACAAAAAAGTGTCATGAACATGAAATATAAACATTTTAAGAAGCACATTTTACATGTGATATTTTCTACCTAAGTTCTTTAGAATTAGTCCCTTGTGCAATACAGGAAGAAGTTCTCTGCCACTGAGTATGATACTTACCTACAATAATGCCTCAGTGCCAGTAATTTACTTGATGGATTATGGGGGAGTTCAGTGATTTAACATAAAATTCTTTATAAGTGGATTCCTTGCTTCCAGGTTTTCCTTCAGTCAGTTCAATTGCTTCCTGAATTGCAGCAGACCCTGTGGAGCCTACTATGGTGCCTAAGGAGGAATGTCAGCCAAGTCTGTGTGGTAGAATGGCTTAAGGAGCAGGGACATAAAGTTGTGGAAATGCATGGCGAACTTTAACTAGTAGTGGTTTAGTAACATATAGTAATAGGCTTGGCCTAGTAGTTTAGCTGAAGTAGGATGACTTAGCATTATAGTGTAGAATAAGGAAATAATTACATAAGAGAGCACACAGAGCAATAAGAGTAGCTGATAGGCTGTTGCTTATTAATATAGTAGAAAATAACTGGTACACGTAGGAATAATGAAGTAACATTAATAATGATTGGCTGATATAATGTATAAATAAGGCCGTTTGCGGAACAATAAACGAGACTCCTGCTTAACTCATATTGAGTCGTGGTTGGTTTCTCCTAATCCCGTCCCCGCAAGTCTGGACAACTGCTGCCTGTAGAAAACTGTGCTTGAATGGAAGCTCTCAAACCTGCAACTTTCTTCTTTCATTAGCTATCTGGACAAGTGTCTCTGTCTGAACTTCAGACATCTAACAGCCTCCCTTTAACTGCCAGACCCTGGGATTCCTAGAAATTTCTCTGGTTTGAATAGACAAATTTGGAAGTAGGGACAGAGGCATTTACCTCTTCTTTCAAGGGTACCACATGACCCAGCACTTCCTTAAAAGAAATGAACATTTATGTCATACACAGATGAAAAATACCCTGAGAGATTTTGTCCATTAATCATGGCCCAATTCTATTTTTGAAATGTTACCCTTGTTTTTTTTCCTTCAGAAAATGAACATATTATTCCATAATTGTATTTCAATTATGATTTTATTATTTGATCTGATGACTATTTTATGTTTTTTTACTTGATGATACTTTGCAGCAGTAGTTCTACCTGTTTTATTACCCAAGAATCTGGTCTTAGCATTTGCTAATTCATATAGTTTTTTCTAATCACTTGTTGGGGGTTAGGTTTTCTTCCCTTTTGTTCCTTTTTACGTATAGAATTTTTTCCCATAAGTTGCTAGGAAACTAATGACTGAGTACTTAAGAAAGAACAAAGGCCTGGGGAAGAAAGTATCTGGGAGTTCCACCTGGAGGGACAGAGCTATTGTGAGATTTGGGCTGATAAAAGGAGGATCGGAGTCAGCTGCTGGCTCTCTTGCTCTGGGCTTCACAGGAGGACGGGTTGCTGCTTTCGCTGCTGTCGCTGGCCTTCTTTCCCCCTCCCCTGCCTCACCCGGAGCTGTCCTCTTCTGCCGCGAGGTAAGCCATTTGACTGGGACCTTAGTAACATCTACCTTACTTAGAGGGGTGCCTGNCTGCTCCCGAGAGCCCTGCTGGACCGCCGGGACAGACTGCCCCGGGGAACTTGTGAAGCCGAGCCTCTCTTTGTTCCCTTCTCGCCACCATTGCCACGTGTCTGCCGGACCTCAGGGCCACAGCGCCCCCTGCAGCCGCGGGGGAATCATCGCACCTGCCCTGCCTGCCGGGAACCACCAGCGCCCCCTGCCGGCTGTGACCATCACTACACCAAAGGGAAAGTGCCCTCAGGCCAGAGGGCTGGGACTGGGTTTTTCTGATTCTGCTTTGCCGTTAATGTTATATTTAGTTGTTATTCACTTGCTTTAATATATATATACTAGTAAAGAACTGTTATTCGTATTCCCATATCTTTGCCTGAGAGCCCCTTGATTTCAAAATTTCAATAATTTGGAGGGAAGGGGTTTAAATTTTCCATTCCAAGGGAGGTTCCTGCCTTCCCTGGTAGACACCTGTCCTTCAAACTGGGACATCACTATATCCTATTTCTCAGCTGATTTGAAAGACCATTTTATCTCAAACGTTATCACCTACCTCACTGCTATAAACACTGAAATGAAACTTTTGTTAATCTTCATTACTTTTGCAATATATTTTTAGAGAACTATCCTGCTTAATGTGGATTCAACCCCTTCTATGACTTTCTTCCACAGTATTTCATTTTACCCGTTATTCTTTCCATTGGAAATCTGGTAGTGAAGTTTGTTCTAATATGCAGAAATCTTGGTAGATTTTTTTCCATGCTTACAATTTTTCTTCCATTTTCACTTTCAGCTGTATATCTTGGATTTCCTGCTGTTACCTGGCATATCTCTGTACATCTAGATGTCCTCTAGTGTGAGATAGTTCTTAATGACTCACATTTGAACCCTGGTATCTATATTAGGACACTCATTCCTGTATTCCTTAACATAGAGATAATGCTGTCTTCCTGGCTGGAAGAAACGGATATACTCCTGCTGTCCAAAATATTTACTTTCAGAAAGCCTTCTCATGAAGTTCCCAATTCTGCAGCTTTTACCTGGAGCATTATGTATTCAAAGAAATAACCACACTTGCTTGTATTTGAGCTGCTTAGACAAATGTATTGATACACACATGTATTACTCAATCTGTCTCCATATTAACACCACTATAACTTTTGTAGCAATGAGGACATAAATATTAATTGCACTGGTAATAACAAAGGTTCCACACCACCAAATTGTTTTATTACAACATTGCAAGTAAATTCAGTATTTTTATAGGCCAAAAGAAAAGATACAAACTCCACATTGCAATAGAGCTGCTAGCAAATTTTAAGGAACACTTGAAACACAGAGATCTTTGACATTCCCAGCAGCTTTCCAGAATGTAGCAGGCTTGGGTAGCCCTGTAGTTTTGCAAATACAGTGTCTAGTAACATTGATATTTTAAGTGGAATTTGGCTGTAGGCTTGATAGGGAAGGCATTCTGACCAGAACACAAATTGATGAAGAAGAACGTGGCGACACAG
>VZZY01012520.1:0-15032 GCA_013400335.1 Eurystomus gularis | reverse complement strand
CGGTGTGCCTCGGCACCTGGTACCCGCTGTGGAGATCAGGGCTCGCGGAGGGGGTGCGGGCAAAAGGGAGCCGCGGTGTCGAAACAAGGGGCTGTGGAGGAGGAGCGGGGTCATCGGCCGTTACCGGGCGGTGCGGTCCGGACCCAGCACCCGGCACAGCTCGGGAGCTGGCAGGTAGGCGCTACCCTCGTGGCTCCATTTGATCTGTTTTTTTTAGTGTAAAAACTGAGTGCAAGAGGTAGGGAGGCTGGTGTGGTGTTCTCTTGTGGAGATGAGAGAGGCTTGGCTGGTGGAGCGGGCGTAGGGAGGTTCTCACTCTGGTTACTTGACTCGAACATAATTTCCTAATTAAGTTCACCTTCCAGATGGCAGTGTGGGATCAGGGAACAGCGTTATAAGTAGTAAGTCTTATTTTTGCCTCTGCGGTCAGAGCTAAGGCTTCAGTTTACTGGCTTTAAACCCCCACCTCCCTCCTCATCTTTTCTACTTCTCAACCTAAAATTTGTTTTCCTATGTGAGAGAAATGGGAGCTACTTCTATATGTGCAGTACAGTCTTATAAGATGATGGCAGTACTTGAAACAGAGGAAATTATTTAGACTATTTAGTCTTGACAGTGCTGCGAGCCTTTGTGTTCTTTGTAGCCAATGCTTTTTAAATAAGTTCAAGTTTATTTTTTGCTTTAGGTGTATGAAGAAAAGGATTACAGAAGAATTAGATTTGTTGGAAGACAAAAGGAGGTAACTTGTTCTACTTTTACTCATGGGAGAGGGTGTGGTTTGTGGGTTGGTTTTTTTTTTATACCTGATCAAGTCCTCAACTTGATTGTTATTAAAAAAAAAAAGGCAAAACAAAAAGAAACCCCCAAACCAACTACAGGCAAAAGCCATAACCAAAACCAACCAACCAAAAAAACCCACAAAACCTAAACTGGTTTAGGTTTTGGGTTTCTTTTCCACTATGGTGAAAAGTTTTCTTTTGAGACACTTTATAGTAGGTTCTGTGCACCTCCCTACTTTTGGTAAATTTGGAAAATTCAAGACTTGCCTTAACACCTGTGAAGGGCTTCCATTCAGGCTGTTGAAGTTGTAGGCATTTGAGCATCTTAAACTTGGACTGCTTTTTGGTTTAGCTATGTGTTTTAAGAAAACTTTAAGCTTGTTTTTAGTGCCATTTGTGTTCAGAAAAATCACATAATTAAATGCTCTGATGAATTGTGGATCTATATAGCTGTTTAAATGTATGTTCTGAAGGTTAATTTGCCTCTGTGTAGTTGAAATCCTGATCTTTACTGAAACTGCATAGTAGTTTTTAACAAGGCCACTTCACTTCCAGTGGCTGGGAAGTATTTGCGGAAACAACAATGCGATTTAACAAATAAAACTAAAACTTAAAGTATTCTGAAATAACAAAGCCTCAAAGGCAAAATCTAGTAACACTAGCATGAGCCAAATGTACAAGTGTTAAGTTATCTTGTGAGCCTGTTGCAGCTGCTCATCAATAGAGTGGGTACATGAAATTTTAAGTCCTTTAGCAGCGAGTTCTCTGTAATGATGGAGCAGCACAGCCCCCTGAGGAATCTGCTGGCCTTTGGGAGAGAAATGGAGATTTTCAGCTACATTGTATTCCTCAGTGCCTGAGCATCTGATTAGTGCCTTAGTGTTAATGCTATAAATGTGTAGGGGCATATAAGATGTAGTTGTGTGTAAATGTGCCCTTCCTCAAGTAACCTTAACTAATTGTGCTGATTTCTGAGCTATTGTATTGAGTTTATCTCATTGTATCACAGGTACAATTTAACTTGTGCTGTGTGGCAAAAGTAGAGATTCCACATGGGAAATAAACTAAAGTGTCACTTACAATGCTGAAGTAGTTTACTTCTGGGAGGATAGTGGCAAAGTAGGTCTCTCCCAAATGCAATGGCTCTTTCTGTGATACTTCTGTAATGGTAGGAAATGCTCCTTGAGCCTGATTCTCCATAAAGCCCTGGTCCCTCTGATATGTCTTTGCCAGCAGCTCACTATGGACTCACTTTCTGTGTGGTGAGGAACACCCAGGTTTTCAGTTTGGCCCAGTTCATCCTTCTCCAGCAAAAGCTGAGCTTTATCTGCCAAGCAAGGTTTAATGCTAGGTTTTAATTGTGAAGTTAAAATTTACATGTTAAATACTGAAATGATCCTCATCTGTGCTTATCTAAGGGATCTCTCTCTAGGAACTTTGCCCTTGCCCTAGGAGATCTGCCAGTATGTTTCAGCTGGTAGTATTAGGATTTCACAGCTGTGTCTGTAGTCCACACATCTTGTTTCAGAAGCTGAAGCTAGCCTGCGCAGTTGGTGACTGTACTTCCTTGGTTGCTTCATCTCTTCACCTTAAGTATGCTGCAGGTGGTTGAGTCTGGCTTGTCATTGGCCCAGTCCAGCCTCAGCAGCTACAAAGCTGTCCTGGGACACAGACTCTGGACACAGGTGCCCTCAGTGAAGATGTCTGGGCCCATGCCCGTGTGCTGCACATGGCCTCTCCAGGCAGTGGCCAGGCCTGGGGGCACAGTGCTGAGTATGTGTCAGTCCCACCAGCCTAACTGTTAATGAAACCCATGTGTTTTAGCTAAAGTCATTGTTCTCTGTGCTGAATGTGCGGAACCACGGGATTAATGCTCTCTTGCAAAGCAAAAACCTGTGAGAAAACTGAGCAGGAAACTGTTTAACTGCATCATTCTGCCCTTGTACAGTCCCTGAGGTACCACAGGACCCAATTCACAGAATCACATAGAATCACAGAATAGTAAGGGTTTGAAGGGACTGATGGAGATTATCTAGTCCAACCTCCCCTGCCAGAGCACTTTCACCCAGAGTAGGTTGCACAGGAACATGTCCAGGTGGGCTGTGAATATCTCCAGAGATGGAGACTCTACTACCTCTCTGGGCAGTCTGTTCCAGTGCACCATCACTCTTATAGTAAAAAAGTTCCTCCTCGAGTTTAGATGGAACTTCCTATGTTCAAGATTGTGCCTGTTACCTTTTGTCCTGTCACTGGGCACTGCTGAAAAAAGACTGGCCCCATCCTCCTGGATAGAGTGGGCTCTTTAATTATTTACAAGCATTTATAAGACTCCCCCTCACCCTTCTCTAGGCTAAAAAGCCCTAAGTCCCTCAGCCTTTCTTCATAAGAGAGATGTTCTAGTCCCCTAATAATCTTTGTAGCCCTTTGCTGTAACTTCTCTAGCAGTTAATTCAACACCACTGTTCCCACTTTGGCTCTACCCTTTTTGTTAGGCTGGTGCAACAGCTGAAGCTGAGTTGGTCTGGCTTAAATACAAACTTCTGCCTTCCTTCTGGGTCTTTGGACCTGGGTCAGTTACAAGTCTGGTTCTATCTCTAGGCCTCCCAGACCATGTACTGGCACAGGCAAGTAGGTGGAAAGAAGTGTCAATGGGATTGTAAAACTGGCACGACGGCCAGAAAAAAATTGCTCATTGAATTATGGATAGGGCAAGGAGCACTTGGATGTGCTGAGGGAAACAGCCCCTTCCTGCTAGCTGCTGCTGCAGTTTCATTGAAAGGACATGATGTAACTGAAACTGTGTCTTTTTTTTTCTTTCCCCTCACAGTTTTTCTTATCTCTTTGGGGTTTTTTTCTGGCATGTTTTACCTGCAAATTCCTAGACTCCTGTTTAGTAGCCTGGAACCACAGACAAGTCATGGCTGTGCAGTGTATGAGAGGTTCTTGCTTCCTCTCCCTCACCACAAGTACCTTTGTGGTTAAGAAGTGTTGGGAATAGTGGAGTTCTGCTTCAGATCTTGAAGCACAGGTGTGTCATGGTGCTACCTCCCTCCTCCTTTAGCATGAAATAAAGGATGCACAATTTTGAGTATTATTAAAAGTGGCAGTAAAAATCCTTGCAGGCAAAGATTACATATGGCTGTTGGACACAGGCCCCAGGCAGTGAGGTTCCTAATGCTGCCAATTTGCTTCAATACCGAAAGTTAATTTTCCATTAACTTTAGCTATTGTTGTCTTTGGGTAAAGAAAATACAGTTGCTGCCAAAACTGACTTTTCCTCTGCTATGCTAAAAATGCAAATTTTAGGGAAACTTAGTTGGAGGCTTGCTGAAAGATCCTAAGTTGTTGTCTACTGGAACTATATAAAATATCATTGTAGTTCTTGTGGATTCATTTAATAGACACTTAGCTACCTTTCTCCCAAGAACCTCATCTTTATTCAAATACCGGCATGTTTATGAACCTTCTACACTGAGCGGTAGATAGTGCCTTCTTTGGGTGCGCATATTATTTTATATTTTTGTGTGTATAACATTGCCTTTGTAAAAGCTGGCCCCTCCTGGAACATGTTTACCTGAGGGGTTAGGGTTGGTTGTCTGCTCAGTGCTGGCTTGGAGCTGGGTGGAAGGTGCTGTGGCTGGGTGCTGGAGGTCCTGCTGAGGTGCAAGTTGCTGTGTCACAGGCCTATCCAGAGGGGGATACATTATGTGGCCGTGCTCTAAGAAATAGCCCTACTTGTCAGTAACCTGCATGTGCAGGAAGTGTGTATAAGATGGATTTACAGAGTGACATTTTGAGGTTTTTCTTTTTTCTAATGCTCAACAATTTGCCTTTCTGACTGTTGTTACGCACCATGTTCATGTTTGCCTGAGACTCCTGTGCAGTGATAGAGTAAGGTGCACGGTGAGAGGCTCTAAATTACCAGCAGTTGTTTTATCTCACTCCAGACCTTACTTGTCCCACCATTATTTCTGAGTTTATCAGCAGTGAGTCTTTTGCAGTTTTATCATGTAGTTGCTAAAACACAATACAGAGGCAGCGTCAGTTAAATATCTTCTGTTCTTGGCTACTCGCTCCTGCTCACCTCTGCTGAATCTGCTTAGGTTATGTTGCAAACCTGAGCGTTGATGTGGTGCGTGCATTGGGGAAGGGGGTTCCTTTTGCAGAATTTAACGTACTTAGTTCACTGATCTGGCTTACACCATAGCCTAAGAGTTGCTAGAGGAGATGAGGGAAATACATGCAGGAGCTTCTCAAGGTGGCTGTAGTGGAACTGGTTGGGGAGGCGGTAAGTAGCAATTGGTTTCTGCTGAGTGGGGAGTGTATCTGAAAGCTTCCTTTTTCTCTTCTAGGTGAATAAGAATTTTGCAATTGATTTGATAGCAGAGCAGCCTGTGAGTGAAGTTGAAAGCAGAGTGATATCATGTGATGGTGGTGGTGGAGCTTTGGGACATCCTAAAGTATACATAAACTTGGTAATATCTTTTTCAATCTCTCTATAACATGTTTTGCATGTCAAATCCTGTTTCTAAGACCATCTACTTTTTGGCAAGTTAGTTTAGTGAAGTAAAAGGATTAACGAGCTGAGGTGTTAATTTTATTTGGTGCCTAATATAAAATTAAGATTTCTACTCAGGAGTGTGAGAAGGTTTCCATTTGAAGTTACCAGGCATTTCTTGCTCTTGATTTGTTTGGTGGGAAAACCTTTTTTTAACACATAACTATGAAGTAATGTGAGCAAAATGTGCCTTGTGAGCAAAAAATAACATGCTTGCTGTGTTTTGAGAAAGTTACTTTGCTTATTTAAATTACACTTTGTAGACGGAGGATGCATTTGCAATATACCTAGAAATACATAATTTATTTTGAATCCCACATGTTCAAGAAAAACCCCAGAACTTTCAGTCTTTGGGAATTGTGGTAGTTCTGAAGATTGAAAGTGCCCATCATGGTCAGAGAATCAGTGTAGAATAAATGTCTTATTATCTTTGTATTTATCCTGACAGTAGTGACAGTTTCCAGTGTATTCTTATTCTAGAGAGTAAGACTGTTGAGGCTACTGTCATATGACCTTGGTGGAATCAACAGTGACCAGTTGCTTAGGTGCGGTTCTCAGACCTCTACTGCTGGTGCTTGCTCACTTAAACTTTTATATTTCTTATTAGCCAAAAGAATGATAGGGGAGAGCTGGTGTCCTTTAGTGTCAGTGTTGTTGCTATCATCACAAGTGTTTCTATTTTGAACAAAGTAAGCACTTTGAATAATGTAAAATGATAATTATAATGTCAAATGCGTGAAAGTTCTAATTAATAAAATTTAGGAAGCTTGTGGTTTTCAGTCTTTTGTTAATTTCTGTAGCACACTGCTGATTGATTGCATTTATGGTGATTCACTTGATCTGTGCCACACTCTTCTTGAGGAATGCTTTAGTATTTGTGAATTTTGAGATCTTTGTGTTAACAATCAAATTACAAGATGTCTGTTGTTTAGTTCTTGAAAGCTAGTGTCTGCAAAGAGAGAATGATGTTACACCAGCTTGTTTCCTCTAGCCTCTGCAATTGAAATCCAGGCTTCTGGGGGTGGAGAGTGGTCCTGATTTTTTTACTTCTAATCCTGTATTAAGGAAGAGAAATAATGAGTCTACTTAATTTCATGACTGCAAATAGTCATGTTGCTAAATAACAGAAGATCCCCTAGTGTTTTATCTAACTGTCTTGTCTTCTGACATGTTAAGGATGACTATAACAACAGCTTGCAGTCAGTCATGCTTCTAAATTATTTTTTTTTTTAAAAAGTATGTTTTGGAGAGGATAATAAAATTTTATCAGTAGTAACTGCTACTTTTCCCTAAAAGGTTTTCTTGAGGAATTTCTCCTGGAATCCTACTGAAATTTCCACCTTCTTGCAACTAAATGTTTCAGCTTACATGACTGGTCAAAATTCCTGTCTAGATATAACTTGGAAATGCCAAATCCCATACTGTGTTAAAATAATGATGAAATTACCTTTTCAGAACATTAGATGTGACTGAACTGACTTAAGATGCCCAGTTCAGTAAGAGGATCCTTTCTTGCTGAAGAGATATTGCTTGGCTTAAATTTTTGAGGTTAGGCCTGGTAGTTAAAAGGCTGGCAGAAGGGAAGCAGCATAGGAGACAGAATTCAAGCGTGAACGTCATACCATCATTCTTACTTCAGTGTTTCAAGTAAGATTAAACTCAGTACTTCAGCTGTATTGATCCTTTTTAAGACAGCACATAGAAATAAGAGAAAACTTGTAATTTCCAGAAGTTTTATAAAGTGAAAGTAGCAGCTGTTGTGTTTTCATATTTTCACAGGACAAAGAAACAAAGACTGGAACATGTGGTTACTGTGGACTTCAGTTTAAACAGAAACATCACTGAAAGATTATCTCTGCATGCTTGCAGATTTCTGTTCAGATGTTAACGTTTAACTATAAATAAACAATAAATTTAGAAACCCAAGATTGGTGTTTGTGTTTGTCTTAACCACCGGAAGTCTAGTCTGTACCTTTTTAAAACCCAGCTTGTCAAGTACTTGAGAGCTGAATGGTATTACCATATCTGCTTTGTACTTAATTTGGTTTTCATGGAACAAATGTCTTGCTTTGTTTGGCAGACCTTGCAGGCTTGGAAGTGGCATTTGGCTGCAGCATAGGTTTGGTTTGTACTGGGTAGATTTTGTTTATTTTTCAACACTGAATTGGATCTAAATGTTTACTGGGGGATTAATTATCCTAGGTGTTTGTCTTTTAACATTGTTTGACACTCTCAATTTGTTCATGGCCTAGTATCTATAGCTAGATTCACAAATGGAAGCACAAAGATATTATGATACTTAGCATTACAACACTTAGTCCTGGAAGCGAGATTGTCATCCCTGAAGTAAGTAGCTACATTTGCTACTTGTTTAAAAGAAACAGCCAGTGTCTTAGAATGGTAATCAGTGTGAGCTGGCATATGTGAAAGGTGAGGACGTAAGTATTTGTCCTACTATTGAGAGGATAGTGTGTAAATATCTGATTATGCTTGGGATTCACACCCTTGAAACCTCTTTAGGAGCTAGGCCTTGTCAGACTTAAAGTAGGGATTGCTCCATTACAGGTAGCAGCTTCTGCTCCTTTAGTGCAGAAATCTGACAATGAGAGCATCCACCTATTTGTAGCACACCTCGGCTGTGTGGGGCTGGTGGTAGGACATCATCTACCTTCTTGCTTAATTTCACTTATGTAGCATTCTCTCACACAAGCATGAGTCTCAAACAGGGCTTGTACCTGGAAAAGGGGGAGGTCTGAGCTTTGGTCTTTGCTCTAGAGAGCATTTTAATCTGTTGTTAGTAAATAACTTTTTTTTTTTAAATGCTGGTGATGGAACATGGTCCCAGGTAGTAATTGCTGATTGGCCAAAGTTTAATGGAGTGTGATTATAAACCTACTTTTTATATCACTTTAAATTGATGTGATGATACCAAGTTGAACCAAATTATGTGGGTCTGCAGCTGCTTAACTTACTTATGTCGATTTATAGAAGTTGAACCAACACAGCCAGGCTTGAAGCAAGGTCTGAACTATTCTGTGTGTAGAAGCTGTATGTGTAGGGGCTGTACTGCAATTACTCACATGCCTGTACACCCTTCTTCTTCATCCATTCCACCTGTAAGAGCTTAACTTCCTTTTCTGTCTCTTCCCCTTCTTCCTCCTTCCCTCTTTTTTTGTTCCTTTTCATTGCTGCTGGTTTCAGTGATCATCTGACTGGCCTTCAATTAATTATTTGTAATGATCTAGATTTAAGAAATAATAGCAGAGTTATGCATTGTAAGTTCAGTGTAGGTTGCTGACCTCTGACTTCTGTATGCCCAGCGTCTGACTGAGGCTAGATGGCTGTTGTGATGGTTGCAGTTTTATAATGCAGTGACTGAGTTCAAGAAGACTTAATGTATGCATTTCAAGTAGCACCTGAGCACATACAAAGATGGCAAATCATCTATCTATCATAGAATCATTTAGGTTGGAAAAGACACTTAAAATCAAGTCCAACCATTAACACAATACTGCCAAGACCACCACTAAACCATGTCACTAACCATCATGTTCTATGTATCTTTTAAATACATCCAGGAATGGTGACTCAACTGCTGCCTCGGGCAGCCTGTTACAGTGCTTTACAACCCTTCCCATGAAGAAACTTTTCCTAATTTCCAACCTAAACGTCCCCTGGTGCAACTTGTGGCCCTTTTCTCTTGTCCTATTTCTTGTTGCTTGGGAGAACAGACTGAATTCCACCTTGCTACAACATCTTTTCAAGTAATTGTAGAGTGATAAGGTCTCCCCTCAGNTTTCAAGTAATTGTAGAGTGATAAGGTCTCCCCTCAGCTTCCTTTTCTCCAGGCTAAACAACCCCAATTCCCTCAGCTGCTCCTCATAAGACTTGTGCTCTAGACCCTTCACCAGCTTTGTTGCCCTTTGGACCTGGCACTTGGCCTTGTTGAACTTCATCCCATTGGCCTAAGTCCATTGATCCAGCCTGTCCAGATCCCTGTAAAGCCTCCCTTCCTTTAAGCAGATCAGCACACCCACCTAAACTGGTGTTATCTGCAAACTTACTGAGTGTGCTCTTGATCCCCTCAGCCAGATCATTGATAAAGATATTGAACAGTACTGGCCCCAATACCAAGCCCTGGGGAACACCGCTTGTGACTGGCTGCCAACTGGATTTAACTCCATTTGCCACCACTCTTTGGCCCCAGCCAGCTTTTTACCCAGTGAAGCACATGCCCATCCAAGCCATAAGCAGACAGTTTCTTTAGGAAAATGTTGTGGGAAACAGTGTCAAAGGCTTTACTAAAGTCTGTCATAAGTTTCATAAAGTCTATAAAGCTTCATAAAACCCAGTAACTAATTCAGCCTTTCTTACCTTATGCTCAGGTGATCTCTCACCTGAGCATAAATGGGACGTTATAAATGGTCTTCTGGTAAGTCGATCTCATGCT
The DNA here is from genome assembly GCA_013400335.1 of Eurystomus gularis. NCBI lineage: Eukaryota > Metazoa > Chordata > Aves > Coraciiformes > Coraciidae > Eurystomus > Eurystomus gularis. Next base: position 5,245 of record VZZY01012520.1, on the reverse strand, counting down.
CTAAATATAAAATAATTACTTGAACTTGCTGTGTCTGTCTTTTAAGCATGAATCTGTTTGCTTTTTAGTCTCTCTACTGGTTTGTAGAGCATCTTGTCTGGCATAGTTCTCTCATGGTGCAATAATCTCTGCAAAGAGACCTGAAACAAGTAATCGTATGTGATCCTCTTCCTTGGGCCTCTGATTTACTTATGAATAATATATCTGCTTGGATCACTGCTGCTCATAATAAATTAACAATGTTTAAATTGGCACGGCATCTGCTGAGGACCCAGACAAATCCCATCCCACTGATCTCAACTATGGAATGCTATTCTTGGATGTTTTCCCTAAAGTACTTGTGATATGTGAAGCTGTTGACACCAGTGAAACAAAGAAGATCTCTACTTTGCTCTGGTGATCTTCATAGGTAAACTTCTGACTTTGCTCCTTATAGTTTCCTACGTGTTAAGTTTGTGTATCTAGTTGTGAGTGGCTGTTTATATGAAGCCTTGTGCTTTGAGCCACACCACCCATATACCTGTGGAAAGGCCAACCTTGATCTGCGGGAAAAAAAGTGAGGAAAAGCAGAAACTTTTACAGTGTTGGTCACAAGCAGTTGTGTGTGAAAATGGATCTATGAGGACAGACTAAAACACATCAGTATCAAATCAGCATTACAGTTCTCAGGCAACAAATTCAGACTAGAAAGCAACATGGAGTAAAACTTTCAGACTTAAATGCTATCAATCACTCTTTTTTTCTTTGTAGATAATTCATCTCAGGCTAGTACTGTAGTCTCTTGCTCCAATTACCAGGTACAAGCCATAATTTATATTCAGCTAGTGACAGGTGTCACTTTAAGCTTTCCAGATCCCGGACTGTTTTCTACCGCCTGATTGCAGTAGGGAGTTGCAAGCAGAACAGGATTAGCAATTTTTCCATGTGCAAAGCAGCTCATGGAGGTCAGATGTATTTGAGATATGGTGACTTTAACTGGCAGCTACAGGAACTTTTTTTTTCTGCATCTGAAAGTTTTGCAGTCATTATTGATTATTCCAGGTTTGCCTTGCCATCCATCACCACCCAAAATCCTCAGCATTCAGGTATCAAAAGGTGAGCTGACAAAGCAAAAATTGCAATGTGGAAGAACAGATTATGGAAGCGCAAAGAGGAACCAGGAATGGAATCAGTGCAATATGGAAATGGTGTGATAGAGCACTGGGGACATTTCCTTATACCTCCTCTCATTTTTTAAAGGAGCTGTTAGTTTCCTTCAGTGTGATCCAAATGCTGTGAGAATATGCGTCTTATCTGTACATCTGCTGCTGATACAACACCCTGCTTTAGGAAGTCCTCTCCATCAGCCTATTGTCACACATTTTTGATGTACTGGCAACTGTATGCCAGGACAAATGCTATTAACAGCACTTGCTAGTGGAAATGTCACTGAAGTGAGTGCTAGAATTCAAGCTAAAAGTTCTTATCCTTAAGCAGTGTGAATCCAGTCATGAAATGAAAATAGATTTAAACATTTCAGATTTTATAAAACTAGCTGCAGCTTTGTAGGTATTTCCTCACCTTTTTTAAATGTTTGACTGTGGATCTGTTTTCTCATTTACTTTTTTTAAGCTTTCTTCCCGCTGTTTCTGTTGTTCCCCCTTCAATCCCTTTATTAAGGACTGGGTCTTGGACAAAGCAACGGCTGTCTTATAGTCTGGAACAGCCTCTAATGCTTACCTCCTATTTCAATAAAAGAGCACCTAACTCAAAAGCCTATTCTTTCTGAACCTATTATCTAAAGCATAAATTAAAGTTACCTAAATAGGAGTCATTTGGCTAGATTTCTCAATGTGCAGTTCAAGAAATCTAGACTGCTTTCACTACAGTCACTAATGATTAAAATAAGATATTCTTATTTTGGACTAATTACAAACATGCCTATGAAATTCGTAGAAAGATCTGATACTTTATGTATAGCAACCTGGTAAAACATTGCATAACCTCTGCTAGTTGTCACTTACAATTTGTCTTAACAGGAGGTAATTTCTGGTTGTGTTAACTTTGTCTAGATATTGAAATTGCTGACTTCAATTGGCATGAATAACTTTCTAAGATTTAAATTTGTTTTTTCTATGGGAGATATAAAGAAGAGAGGGAAATTAGAAGCCTGCTGTATCATATTTACTTGGGATAGAATGATTTTTAATCTTTTTTCCAAAAGATTTAGTTGGAAACACACACATTTCTGGCTATATACGTTCCTCTACTAAACTTTCATCTGCTGTAAGAAAGAGTCAGTGTCAAGAAAACTTGGAGGAGTAAAGTGGTTCTTTGTTTCCAGGATGGAGTTGTTGATTAAGGGAAAGAGAAAAGAGCACAAGATGCGCCTTTTCCCTCCTCTCTAAATAGTCTGCAATTGGTAGCAGACCTGCAATTTAGTACCTAATTAGACTTAGGGAAGTATCTTAATCTTTGGACTGTGAAGCGCTCTTTCAAACCTTTTCCTCTTTACAAAATGTAAAACCTGGTTCTTGGGCATCAGCTACTGGAAGGAAAACTGAAAAGTATTCTGGATACTAAAAATGGATTTCTAAATGAATTGATGTAACAGCAACTGTAGCAGAAAGCCTCAAGTGGTGATACAAAACAAGACTATTGGCCCTAAGCATCTGCTCATTATCTGTAGGTAAGAAGGTAATGTTATATTGGAGAAGTCTTATTTGACTCAGATGCGTACTGCAGATTTCATGTTAATGGTCCTAAATTTTTATGCAATCAAATTACGTCCTGAACTCTGATTTGAAGTAGTAATGACAGGGACTTTCTTTCAGTGCCTTCTGGGAAACAACTGTGAGGTTTTGAGGGTTTGGGGTGGAGGTGGTGGGGGGGTTTCTTTTGTTTGTTGAGGTTTTTGTTGTTTTGAGTGCTTCACATGGGTAGTGAAAGCGTACAGAAAAATAACTTCTTTGACAGCATATGAGTAAATGTGGAAAGCATATCAGGTAGGTACTAAGGATAGACATCTTGGTTAATATTAAGCTGCTTTCAATTTTAAAATTTTAAAATAATAGAATGCCACTATCCCTGTTGTGTGATGAAGGTACATTGGAAGTACAGCAGCGTGGCTGAAGAGTGGTGTCTGAAGAGGGGGGGTTGGACTCGATGATCTCCAGAGGTCCCTTTCAACCCCTGACATTCTATGATTCTATGATCTGCCTGACTTAATTGTAACCTGGAGTGCCTGGGTGGAAGGGAGGCTGGACACTGAAAATGAAAGCTTCTTAGCTGTAAATACACTCCAGGTGGCAAGGATTCCACTGTCCTCACCAACAGACCAGGTCCTTCTCTGAGGGGAGAGGGCATGGATGGATTTGAAAGGAGGCATTTTAAGGGCTGAAGCTGGCAGAGGGATTGTAGCTGTTACCCTTTTGATGGGATCCAGAGCTGTAAATCCCATCAGCTGTGGCCTCCTGCAGAGCGCTCTCAGGAGCAGCACACTGTCGCACCTAGCGAGAACTGGACCTGTTCCAAGTTCAGTTTGTGCCAACTCTGGAAAACAAGCCGTGTGACATGCAGAGGGTGGATGCAGGGGGTAATGCTTGTATGTGATGCCTACTAGTCATAACCAGGAGGATCAGAAATGAGGGTATGGCCTGTCTACACATGAGGGAAGATTCTTACCTAATATTATTGATTTATTAATTGATTTTTAAATTTTCTTGGTTTATTTTGATTCTTATTCCTTCTGCGCAGGAATGTTTCTGGAGGTTTAAAATACTTGGACTCAATCCCTATGAATTGGATGTTGTCAAACCTGATATTTTGAGATCCACTAATTGAGTTTCTTCAGTTTGTGGATGGGAGTTTAAGTTGGCTCTATTTATACTTGTGGAAGATGAGTTGCTTAGTTTTTTGGGAAAGAACGGTGAGGCATTTGAGCTGTCTGTTTTTATTGGTAGGAGCCGTTGGCAGAAGGATTACTGACATTGTCTGTACACGTGTATGTTGCAATATAGTCCACAGTTGTTGTCTCCAACAGTTATGAACACTGGATGTGAAGCCAGAACACGTGTGTATTTTGCTTGGCTTACGCTCTTTAATGACCTTCCTGTGACCAAAGCAAAGGAGAAGTGTAGGGTCAGGAGGAAGAATGGGACTCATGTACAGCTGGATCTTGCAATGTCTTGCGGTCAGGGCTTTGGAGTGTGGGAAGCCAAGTCCTGTGGCTGCAAAGCAGCCGTGCAGGCCTGGTTCCTGAGTCTCAGCAACAGCTACTGGTAGCATAGCCAGAAATGATTGTGAGCTCTTGGTGTGTCATAAAGTTGTGCCAGTGAAATGCTGTTCAGCTTATTCACAGAAGTCCTGGAAAAGGGGCTGGAAAGTGAAATGGCAAATCTTACTTATCGGTGTATTTGAGGTAGTGAAGAGAAAAGTATTCTGAAGAATTACCAAAGGAGCTTTTTAGAATTACTGAGCAACAATCCCAACCTCCAAGCAACTAAGTGTGGTGTAGATAAATGTAAAGTGTTGCATGTAAGCTTAGTTTCACCTATAAAGTTATGAATCTGAGCTGTTATTAATTATTAGCTGAGTTGAACCAGGCAGGAGTGAGATTCAAGGGTTATCCTATTTTTTAAAAAAACCAGCTCGAAGCTTGGTATCTGTCACAAAGTCAAGTCTATATTGGGAATTACTATGAAAAGAATAGTGTGAAACAGAAAATAGTTATGCTGCTGGGTTTTATGCTGTAATTTTTTTACCCGCACCTTGTGTTTTCCATGCAGTTCTGGTCCTTCTATTTAAAAAGAAAAACAAAAAAAAAAAGAAAGAATATATATTAGAATGGTAGAAAGCTTAGAGAAGGGCAAACAATGAAGGTTTCTGTAGAAGGAGAGATAGGTCAAGTAGTCTGGGACTCTTAGTCTGTTTAGTGTTATGATAGAGGTCTATACAATCCTGAATGGAAGAGAAAAGGTGGATCAACTGTTTTAAAGGGCAAATCACAGTTATTTGTAAAAGCCAGAATCATAGAATCATAGACTGTTAGGGGTTGGAAGGGACCTCTGGAGATCATCAAGTCCAACCCCCTTGCCAGAGCAGGACTATAGAATCTAGGGCAGGTTACACAGGAACGCATCCAGACAGGTCTTGAAAGTCTCCAGAGAAGGAGACTCCACAGCCTCCCTGGGGAGCCCGTTCCGGTGCTCTGTAACCCTCACAGTTACACGGTTACCCTCATAGCTAAGGTGGAACTTCCTGTGCT